>OZ026625.1:88028810-88084310 GCA_964020975.1 Hermodice carunculata
ATTGATTCAGTAGTTCAGGGCTCAAAGGCACATTGACTTTCACTTCAGGATTAAATTCAAGATCATATTAAACTTTTTTTTTTGTGAATACGGCCCCTGGAAGCCAGGTTATAAAGTAGGTGAAGTAGGTACACAGCCGATATTACCTTCAATATTAAACGAATTTTTTGCGGCATTAATGGAAGTGCCGTCTGAACATGTCAGCTAATACAATATTTACAAGCACTTACAAACATGCCAAGCTCTCATTAGTTGTCACCCAAAAATGAAAATTCGCTGACGTGACTTTGCGATCCCGACAAAATATTTAAAGCTTGCCAAATACATCTCAACTTGGCTTTTATAAGGGACCATCACCTGGCCGATTTCAAAATACTACCTGCAGTAGTTCTTGCGTTTATAACAAATAAAAAATAAATTTCTGAAATTGCTCTGTTATCTTGGGTATTAGGCCAGAGTTATCCATGTGAACAAAAGAACTATCTATCCGGGTCCTTTGATGGATAACAAATGACCCGCTGTGAGCATGAGAAATATCTGGATTTACAGATTTTAAATTTGAAGCAGTGCCTGCTGAATGCTTCTTCTCTGTAATATAATTTTGTCTAGTCAGTTCTCGTGCATTTGTTGCTCACATTTATTCACATATAGTCCTGTATGTCCGAAAGAGATCGCTGAGGACGGCAAAGAGAAAGTAGTACCAAATGAAACGGCGTAGTTATATCCTTGAAGCCACAAATAGGCCACAGACCACAGTTATAAATCCTTCTTTTTCATATTAGCATTTATCAGTCTGAAAAAATCAGCAGTTTGGTATTTTAATATTTCGTGAACGGCATTTAACCGGTAAAAATGTCACAAAAATACGGGTGGATTTTGTCATGTAATTCCCTTCTCGTTAATTTGTTATAATTGGAATAATAAACAACACCTAGATGTCAGCTTTATACAGGTGTATCAACTGTGCTCTTGCCAGGGTCACATCATTGTCCTTCCCCTCCACAAAGTTCCCACCAGGCCTGGAAGACGGTGCAATAATATGACCACCAATGAAGCAACTCTGTGATGCTGCAAACCTGACTTAGCTAACTTTATTTAAACAGAAGCCACAGCATGCTAAAACCACAGTATTTTCACAATTACGAACTATCTCCGTCAATCAGCCAATCACAACTGTGGTCTGTAACCAATAAGTTGGATACCATCGTTTTTCCGGCCGATGTTTTCATAAGCACCTGAACACAATATCAATTCCTCCTCTGTCAATGTTAAAGAAATAAAGTTAATATAAATCTTAAAATGTACGGGTCATTTGCATGCTGAAGACTTGTAGAGAGAACATGTGTATGTTACTAATACTCCACTTTTCCAGTTATAAAGACACCAGAAGTGGACGGCGCATCAGTTTGGAGGAGAAATATACTGGTATGCAGAAGTAGCTTTCGCAGATAAGTGACCTTTGGTCGCGGAAGGAGGTGGGGGGGGGACGCTTTAAGAGGAGGTTGGAAGAGCCGGTTCTACTGTTGCTTAGTATGACCTGTATGCGTGTACCGCAACAAATATATGTAGCTAGCTATTGATTAGGGAAGCATAAATTGTAGCCAGTGGCATTGGTGTAATTTTGTGATGGTAACATCAAACAGGGTCACCAAAACAGAAGTTTCGACTTGGATATAACTGCACTAGATGAATAACTGCATCGTTAATTTTGTTAAAGAAAATGAAAAGTGTCTAGAGTGTGCTCAGCCTGCTCTGTTTCTTCTACATCATGAACATTTCTATATGAAATGGCGGTACTCAATTTAAAATGAAAGTTTTTAAGTATAATCCATGGAAAGCAGTTTCATTTGTTACCAAATTACTCACTAAACACCAAGTGTTAGAACTATTTAAAACTCAATATCAGTGGTCTATTTACTGAACCAACTTAATTAGCTCTACCAACCAAAAACACAATGCACGTACGAAAAGTGGGGTATAAACGCGGGCTAAGTGTCACTTTCATTCCTAGATTTCTGCTGGGACAATATGAATTGACCTCAATATAACAAATTTTCAATCATAAAGAGTACCATTAAACTCATGTGGCCTGGTCATGTCGGTTAAGATATCAGGGCGTCGCTGCAGGAAATGTGAAATTTTGCCCAATTTGGCAATTTAGCCTGAATGGCCTTTGACGTAATCTGCGGTTTTGGGCAATGAATATATCCCTGTCAGCCACACCTATCGGTTTTTTTCTAAAAATATGTGACGTCAGATGCTTTGTGCGCATGCTCCATCAAAAGTATATGTGGGGGGAAATTTGGCTCCAGAAATAAAATGTGTGGAGTGAAAGTGAAAGCAGAATGATTAAAGTAAATATTATAGGGAATTTTAGTTTCAATGAAAGTAATCTTACGAGAAAGCAATGGAAACCGTCTGTGATACAAATTTCTCCTAAGAATTCCTGAAGTAACTGCTTTACCCACTCTGGATTTCAAATAATCTTCACTGTCGATGCCGACCTTTATCTCATCATGCATGCCTTTCCCATCCATAGGTAACTTTATACTAGACAAAATTTATGACCATATTTAATACCTTCAAAACTATTATAGAGGGAAGTGCCATTCCAACTTCAATTATCAGGTTGTTGATATAGCTGCACCCAATGCCATAAGAACCAAGGTTGTAATTAGGCAAAGTCAGAAACTTTAAGTGTTTAATTACGTCAAATTTATTATACATAGAGATGCCGTCCTAACTCCCACTTAAAGATTATTATTGCAGGAGTTAAGTAAATACCGAAATTGCAATCTTTAAACGTTGTTTTAGGCACACAGAAAGATTTGCTAACAAGGAAATAATTTTTTTCTAGTTTCTCACTATTTCCGTCAAGGGACAGTCAAATAGACAGGAACTCAATTGTATCAAACGTACCCCCAAACTCTAAGGAAGTGTGGCCATGCCATTAAACTCATACGAACTCCAAGACGTCAGAAACAAATAAAAAGCAATTCACCAAAAGTAAATCTCAGGATTTACTGTCGGTGTTCCAATAGTTGCCTGCTGAAGACCCGTGATTATCTTTAATGCAAATGGAGCCTACCTTTAAATATCACTCGTGGAACCAGCTTTGCTGAAGATAAAAGCTTCGAAATCTTCATATACTTACAAAGGCAGTGGCACGAGTGGATAAAAAAACTACAGAAATTGGCTGAGGGTTCTATTACATGCATGCTGGGAAGTGTCGTACGGCATTTAACCTTTTCCCGGTCAAATCGACCGAAAGCGCCCGGCTGTAAATTATCGTTTGCCTTAACGTTCTTACTGAAATACATCATTTTTATAAAACATTTTTGCTGAGATTTGTATTTGACACCATTAATCGTCGCACGCCCTAGCTTCATAACTTTACTTTGCGCGGGTTTGACGCTTCCTGCGCCAAGCCAAGGAAAGCTATTGACGGAGTCGTACTGTCACGGGGTAGGGGTTGATTTTCCACGATCAGTTTGTACCGCTGACTTCTTAGTAGACCTGCCTTGTTGTAAAAAGAATAGCCCAACAGTGATAAATAAATCTACCGCAGCCCATATTCCCAAATATTTGAAGGTCGACGAGTATATCTGCATGTTGCGTCGAAATGAATACTGGGCGTAACATACACCGCTTACGTGCAGCGGGTGTATATCGCCTTTTGGCCTTCTTTTTCTAACATGTTCGTATCGTTACAGGCGGCAGACTCCGCCTCACGTCCTTCGAGGATTCAGATTGCCATGGAGGTGTCTGTTTACCTGCATAGTTACCTCAGCGGGTGGCCGCCCAGTGCTCCCCCACCTGGATGATATGTGATACCTACCTCGATGGGGACTGGAGTTTGTGCACCACCTATATCATGAGAGCAATGAAAAAAATACTTGGTCGCAGCATGGTTTCAAACAAAAAAAATATTTTAATGCCATTTTGTGAGATAGCAACCACATACACAAGAACACACATACACACACATAAAACATAATAAATAGTAGAGTGTTGTCGTTTAGTCAGGCGACCGACGAATACCGCAGGTTGCAAACTCTGGTGCCCAGTAAGCAATTTCAAACGACGCTGTAACGTTCAAACAAGATAAGTATTGCAAAGCTGTGCATAGTACCCTAATAGGGAACAGATTGTGAAAAGGAAATTCGAAAGGACGGGCAACAACGTTATTTGAATTCTTATTTGATGATTAGCCAAAAGGCACGAAATACAGCCCGGCCTAAAACCTAATGGCAGAACACCAATTTCTGTGCGCAACGCACCTTATCCCATGAAGTGTCCGGATGAGCTAAAATTTAATAGCGAGGGGTAAAAGGTCAAAGGTAAGGGCTCAGTAGGCCCATTTTTATGCACGACACACCTGTATCCTATGAAGAGTCCACATACAAAATCTGATAGGTTTTGGTATAGTTGTGGGCGTAGGTGTATATAGTAGGTATAGGTGTAGGTATGGGTATAGGCGTAAGTGTATGTAGTAGGTATATGTGTAGGTATGGGTATAGGCGTGGTGTATACAGTAGGTATAGGTGTAGGTATGGGTATAGGCGTAGGTGTATGTAGTAGGTATATGTGTAGGTATGGGTATAGGCGTGGTGTATATAGTAGGTATAGGTGTAGGTATGGGTATAGGCGTGGTGTATATAGTAGGTATAGGTGTAGGTATGGGTATAGGCGTGGTGTATATAGTAGGTATAGGTGTAGGTATGGGTATAGGCGTAGGTGTATATTATGTACTTTGTTGCTGTTATGGTATATGACATACATGTATGGCCCGCACAAGCTTTGTCGTAAAGACGCGTGGACGGAAGGACGGGCGGATGGAAGGACAAAGTTCAAACTATAGTCCCCGGTGGGGGACTATTTACGTACACACCATAGCATAGTTTACTGCAGATGTGAAATGTATCATACAAAGCTATATTGCAATCCAAGTGGCGCAAAGGAGTATCGCTTTATGATAAGGTATAGGGCAAGCCGATCATTTCCTATCGCCAATAAACCATGATATTCCATGTTCATCTCGTGCCTGCCTTCATTTTTTTATGACCAAACCAAATGTCAAATGGTTGCATTGGCAGTTCATGCACTGAAGGTACAGAGAAAAAGCGTACCAGCTGGCAGCGTACCAGCTGCCGGTTATGATACTCTAACGAAAGCGGCACGACTTGCTGTAACGTCTAACATATGACACTCCTCCAGTCTCGTGCAACTCACTGTCCCTGCATTGTTTTGTTGCACGGGAAGGAAGTGCCATTTTATACAGTATTGACCTGCTTTCGTATGAAAATCAACATAAACATGAGATAAATCAGTCTGGGATTATACACATGGATACAAACAATATCTCGAACACAAAACGACGAATATCAAGAGTATATCATAAACAAAAAACAAACAAACAAACAAAAAAATGAAATTGACCTCATCAGATGCACAAATAAATATATTGTGACTACTGCCTTGACTTTTTAATGTAACGACCCTCGATTTCATATATACGATACGTTCAAAACAGGTTTATCCGAAGAGACGGCGACAACCAAACCTTCGACAAATACACAAATAAAATTCATCTTGACCATTGTTTAAGTTTTTGTAAGTTACTGCAAATGTACTTAATGTCACATATATGATTTCTTTACGGTTTTGCATTTCATGCATATAACTGGACCTGGGTTTCGTATTTTTGGACATTGAACCTGTTTAAACTATGTTAAAATACTAGTTTATAAAGTTATTACTTTCACAATTTTGTGTCACGAGAGAAAAAAGGCAAAAGCAGAAATACAGCGAAAAATTAAATGAATTTACAGTGTGTCTCCTTCTAGTACAGTAACTTGCTCAACTTTTTATACTCTCTTTCGATGTGGTGTCAACTTTCCTATCGTAATGAAATCAACACGTGACAGCTATGGACGTTCACATGCGACCAGAAGCCACTTGGAATTGCTAATCCTTATACAAATGAATGTTTGTTAAATCAAAAGCGACGGTGAGAAATCCTAAGAGATCGTGACAAAGTGTATAGTACACATGAGGACACACAAAGTTTTAGTATTGGGTGTCATTTTGATGTAGAATTCCTCATGGTAGACTTTCTAAGCAATTAAGTAAATATCAATAGGTTACTTCTCATCGTAATAAGTTGATTTTCATTCTGCGGAATCTCCTCTTCCGTACTGCGCAAAGTTTTGATAAGGGAATACAAAATTGGCATAATCATGCGCACAGGGACTTTTTCAGATGCACAAAACTGAAAGGGTTCATTTGACAACAAAAGATATAATTTATATCAAACGAGCTTTCGTTTTATTCAAAAAGGGAACGGGGGATATATTTTGCAGGCCATTGCGGGGAAATTTGATGACTCGCCGAAGGGGTATCAAGGAACAATAGGGAAAACAATACCCCCCGCCCCCCTCTCGGTAAGCCAAAAACATGGAAGCTGTACAGAGAATATATATATATATATATATTAACACATGGTACCTATAAACATGTTTCGTACATTGGAGAAAAAAAGCATGCAACTAGCATCTGCAATGTACCATGGAAGAGGGCGTTTAGTTTGATATTTGTTGCCTGGACAATGAACAATAACAACAATTATAATTTAACCAGGAAATCTGCCCCATTGCACAGGGGGCACGGAGGAAGCGGGGGTTAATCCTGTGGTGCATGCAGGGTATTTACACTGTTATTAACCGACATATTGTCAAAAGGTAGTAAGCTGCGCATGTAGTAGAAACTGATTGGGTGGAACTATTGTCAAATGGTAGTGAGCTCTCCATGTAGTAAAAAGTGATTGGATGGAACTACGTTCATCCCAGACCCGTACATAGGCCACTACTCACGTCGTATTTATCCTTTATAATTTTATATTTGACAGGATAAAATCGTCAATATACATTATTCATAATTTCAAGTTTCCTGCCCCCTCACTGATACTGGAGGTAAACCACTCATTGGCACAACACTCTAGAAAGCGTAAGGGCATGTACATTACACATCCCTCATATATAATGTAACAAAGTAGCGTCCTTCATTTGCGTTACAGTATTTACAAACATAATATTCGTCTTTAGCATATGAGCGATAATCGATGATTCGCCTGCAAGGATTAACCATTTCGCTGCTAACACTGCCTGAACATGCCCAAAATTAAAATACGTGTCTCATCTTATGTCTGTTTGTAATTTATTTATTTATTTATTTATTTATTTATTTATTTATTTATTTATTTATTTATTTATTTATTTATTTATTTATTTATTTATTTATGGGTTGTTGTTGTTAAGCACAAATGTACCGAATGACAAATGTAAATAAGGCCAAACTGATTAACATGCCCCAGGTTAACAACATTGTTTGACTCAAACAAGTAAAAACAAAGCAGCTGAGTCAACATCACTGTAAACAGCAAAGCGACATTACACATGTACTCTTATGTACCCGCGGATTCGACGGCATTATTGTGCCAGTGGTGGGGATTTCTAGGTCCACTCCAGACTGGGACCCATTATGTTTTTAGTTGGGTTTATTTGGGCTTAAGTAATCTTCTGACAGGGTGGCTAGGGCTGGCATGTGACAACTTTATTTATTTATTTATTTATTTATTTATTTATTTATTTATTTATTTATTTATTTATTTATTTATTTATTTATTATTTATTTATTTATTTATTTATTTATTTATTTATTTATTTATTTATTTATTTATTTATTCATTCATTCATTCATTCATTCATTCATTCATTCATTCATTCATTTATTTATTTATTTATTTATTTATTTATGAATATATTTACCCTGGGTAGCCCTTTCAGAGCAAAGCTCTGTTCTTACAAGGGGCCCAGCATACATCAAGATAATAAATACAAATACAAGTAAAACACATTGAACAATAGATACACAAAAATATATACAATACTACATAGTAGCAGGGGTACCAAAATGATTTGAAAAGAGCATCCGATTCAGAAATTGAAGCGTTTATATAATACTTTAAAAGTAGGCAGGTCTTCTGCTCTCCTGATAAAATCTGGTATTGCATTCCAGGTGATAGCACCATTGTAAGCGAATGACTTTAAAAACGTTGCGATTTACGGTTGGTACTAAAACATTTAATGTAGTGGTACTTCTTGTGTTGTAAATATTTACATCTGACACACGAGTCACTTGATCTGACAGATAATGCGGTGCTAAACCATATATGCATTTATACATTAAGACTGCAGTGTGAAAACGCCTGCGTTCACAGAGGGTTTGCCAACCTAGAACTTTTACCAACTCTTCACCTCTGATGTCTCTATAATTAAAATGTAACTGTCACTATCCTGGCTGCCGTATTTTGCAAACTTTGCGCCTTACGTGATCCCTCATAGCCACAAACATCCCAAACCGCATCACAATAGTCCAATAGAGGTTGAATACAGGCTATATAAATGAGTTTTAAAGCCTCCGCAGGTAAGAGAGATCTTAATTTACGTAATACAAAGAGTTGCCGTTCACAACTTTACACAAGTACGAGATATGTTGACTCCACTTGAGGTGATTGTCAACGAAAATACCAAGGTACTTAGCCGATTCAACTTGTTCAAGTGAAAACCCATCCAAAGTTATTTCAAGATCAGCCTGATTTGTAAAGTTGGACACCAAGTGCGTGTTTGATTTAGGCATATTAACACAAAGTCTGTTCGACGTTCTATTGGGTTAGAATCATAACATATTTTACATTACTAATGGAACGTCTGTAAATTGCAAATCGTTTCTCATAAATACAGCATGACTGAAAATGACGGCGCCCTACACCCCCATAAGAAAAAACAAACAAACAAACAAAAGAAAACAAACAAAAAAAAAACAAAACAAAAACAAACAAAAACAAAAAAACCCCAAAAACAAAACAAAAAACCAAAAAAAAAAAACAACAACAACAAAAAAATTAAAAAAAAACAAAAAAATAAAAAAACAAACAAACAAACAAACAAACAAACAAAAAAACAAACAAAAGAAAAAAACATGGAGGCCATGTGTTTACTTGGTGGATCTTGGATTCTGGATTGAGACACGTGTTATTCAATACTTCGATATCGTAAACAGTAAAACGAGGATGGTCCACGGGCATATGTATCCTCCCCCCCCCCCCCGTCAAATGTAGTGCCCTTCCACATATCAAATTATTTATTTTTGCCTTTTCTTTAATTTTGTAAATGTTGATCTTTTCACTGACAACAATAATACAAGGTTTCACGATATATGTGTATACCCATGTGCTCCGCATTGTAGAATCAAACTTGAAACAGTGTTATATGAATGGTTTTCCCGCGCATCATAATCTTTTCTTTAGATTTAAAGTCCTTTTACATGTGAATGGATAATTCAATTAGAGCTGATAAAAATGAAACCAATTCTAAACCTACAAAGACAACTACTGCCCCTATGACTTGACGATCAGTATATGCCATTACGGCTATCAATCTCATATTTACTTTCATATACTAATTTTTGAGATATCTAAAAGATTGGAATATTAATCTGTTTTAAACAATTTCCTTTATACATGTAACAGTTGCTAAATCCAATGCAATCAGTATCTACAATGTGACAAAAAAAGTCAAAGCTAAAGAGCAGGGGAAACAACAACAAAAAAAGTCTTTTTCACAGCACATTAAAAAAAATCTTTCACGAATGGTAAACTTTCACAGCTCTCTTGTACTTCTCACAATTTTCTCACCTTCCAATTAACAGCGGAGATGTCAACATTCACAATGTCATTTCAGGGACATTTAAATGAGAACATCAGGGAGAGAGCATATTTAACAAATATATCAAAATATACTCAGTTCGTTAAAATTTTAGTTAATTCCAGGGACTGTCCCTGATGATGAGGGACTGTTGGCATTTCTGTAACAGGTATGAGTTCTTCCACATTTTTTTTTCAGGTCGCCTCATTGTTGTTTTGCAACCTCAATGAAAGCAAAACTTTTTCTTTATCCTTTGTTCTTATATTATTTGCTGACCTTACGGGAGCTCCCTCTGTAGGTTGCGCTTGCAGCCAAATGCCCAAAAATTATACCAGTGATTGTATTTTTCCATGTTTCACTCCACACACACACACACACACACACACACACACAGGGAGAGAGAGAGAGAGAGAGAGAGAGAGAGAGAGAGAGAGAGAGAGAGAGAGAGAGAGAGAGAGAGAGAGAGTGGGATCTCCATTTAGACCATCTCCTTAAAAAGATCATTTCTATGTTAACACTACCAATTTATAGACCCTTTTCGTTTACACTTAACCAAATTATACCCTCCATTAAAACCACTCTCCTGTTAAGACCACATTTTTGCAGTCCCTTAGATGATCCTAATAGGGAGTTTCCACTGTATAACATATATGGAGGATGTATTAGACAATCTAGCTGTTTCACAGATTCCACACAAATATTAACAATTTTGTCTACGAAATTAAAATGTCCAGAGGAAACCCTGCTTGACGATAAACCAACTCTTTTACAGCACAAACATTTGTTTCTGAGTCGAGGAGACGCGTATTATTGACAAGTTATTAACTAATCTGTGCAGTTAGTAATCTGAACTTGATCTGTTTTATTCGTCTGTTATATTACTTGTCTGTCTGGGACGTGTATTATCCGTTTTAGTGTCTGCATAACATTGGAAATACCATTGTCTGCTATTCGGAGATGCAGATTAACCCTATACCCCCACAGAATAAAGGCTGGGCCAACAGCATATGGTTACAAAACAGTATCGCCGATTACAAATTCTGTGCAGCAATGTTTACAATAAATGAAAAAAAATCGTTTGGGTTATTATACTTGACCACTTCTCCGTATACATTGTTTTGGCCAATTGTATTTGTACATGGGTTCACCTTTATTGTGGAAGTGTCTTAAACTTCAGTCACTATAATGATGTTATGGAACTCATTGAAGAACATTTTTCAGCACGCTGGAGGCACATTATTGTGGTATGCTTGGTTTGAGAACTTTTGTTTGAAATGTTGGGTTAAAGCACCACGAGTATAACATGGAAAAAAAAACGAAGCAGACGACATTTAGTGTTGTCAGTTACTATCAACCGGTTTGCAGCAACATGTTAACGCTTTTCCGGTCAAACCCGTTTACAGTGACCGGGAATTTCAACTCATTTTTGTTAAATATTGTCCTTTCTCATGACATTTTCTATGAAATTTCAGGGAAGGCTCACCAGTATAACACGTCAATAGTCATAAGTTCCTTATGCGCAGACGCAAGCTGTTGACATAATTATTGTTAGGGTTAAGGCAATAATACATTGAAATTACCGACCCTTCGCCCATATTACCAAGAGACCCGACAGTTTAGACCGCATTTAAAAAATACCCCCCCCCCCCAAAAAAAATAATAAATTAGCTGCTTTACGCAATGCGTCTTGATAAAAGAAATCACTTTTATTGAGTAATTTTTTTTCAGGATGCAAATAACATCATCTACTGTCCTTTTATCTTTGATAAATAGAGATGTGGTGAGTCAAAAGGGGTCACCTTTCTTGCCACGCTCGGTGTTTATCATGGAAATTGCCGCTGTGCAGGAAGCTGACTTTTGCCTCTGTAACACGCTTGCATGTTGGCACCGTGGACAAATGTCCTAAACAAGCGTCAGGCCGTATCAGTTTGATTCATCAAATCAAGCCAAATCAAATCAGAGCAGAACAGATTAGATCCAATGAAATAAAGCAATCTACAGGCTTTTCTGGCCATACTGGAGTATTCCGCCTTAACCATTTTCTTGCAAATAACGTTACCTCGCTCAAACACGTTTCGGGTCAGAATGGACACAGAGCACATGTATGCGGTGTTGTCCAAATGTGTTGACTGAGTGTTCGAGCAGGAACGACTATTTCCCAATTTAATGCGATGTTCGCTATGCAGAGTTCTCTGTTGCAATGATGGTTGAAAACATACAAATTTTCTCTGTTGTACAAGGCTGTATCCTTACCACTTCTAAGTTTTCTAGCACGCTTATTGGTCTATATCTATGTCAAATATTTGAATATGGTGGTGGCGTATAAATAATAAATTGTACGCGATTTTCATGTATGATTAAGTTTAGCTCCACTATCTGTCTTCTTCTTCTTCTTCTTCTTCTTCTTCTTCTTCTTCTTCTTCTTCTTCTTCTTCTTCTTCTTCTTCTTCTTCTTCTTCTTCTTCTTCTTCTTCTTCTTCTTCTTCTTCTTCTTCTTCTTCTTCTTCTTCTTCTTCTTCTTCTTCTTCTTCTTTGATGATGCCAAGATTATTAGTCTACTCCCCCTGCACACTGGTCCTACCATCGAGATTACAAACAGGATTATCAACAAGCACGGATCCACATATGGGCATACATTCGTTTTATATATTCTAACTAAACATCACCATTTTAGCATAGCTGTAACACATATCAATCAGAAACTGCAACCCATTTACACTTGACATGAAAAAAACGGTAATACCGTCGGCATAAACACATATGTTAAACTTGGCTGCAAGCATATCGCCGGGTTCGGAAGATTCGAATTATAATGACAGGTCATTAATAAATATATTGAATAACTGGGCGAAATATAACTGCCTTGTCGCGTACCTGTAGTGACAGAGAACACGTGCTTACTCCACCCTTCAATTTGACTTCGGCCTGAAGTGATGAGTACCACCTATAGGAACATCAAATGAGACGTTTGGACGCTTTTAACAGTTTATAAAACAGCCTTGGGTGCCAGAATGTATCAAATCATTCAACTAATCTAGCAAGCAAATAAATAAGTGGGGTTTGGTATGATCATAATATTAAACTTAATAGTGTAGAAATGCACACGCAATGGACTTATTCCTGTGTTTCCTGAACTCCCACCGGGTCGTCAGATAGAAACAAGCAACTTAAAAAAATGCAGAGCTGAGTTGACAGTGATAGGTCTATAATTGTGGACACCATTTGGATTTGGGCTCGGCCTCTTCAGGATGGAAACAATTATACCAATCTACCATATACCATTTACACCGGCAACTGCGCTAATTTGTAGGGACAAGATAAACTTCTTCACAGTTAAAGGAAGTACTGTACCATCATCATAAGTATCATTCATATGATTACCAAAAAAAAAAAAAAAATAATGATAATAAATAAATAAATAAATAAATAAATAAATAAATAAATAAATGAATAAATGAATAAATAAAAATAAAAAAATAAAATAAAATAAATAAATAAAATAAATAAAATGAATAAATAAAAAATAACGACATTTAAATGACACTTTACATCATTGGGTTCCCTCTGTTAGATTGACAGGGTTCTGCATTATGCGTTTAATATAATTACCAAACTGATTCACACTTGACGTGGGGTCAATATTGTTCCTCTTGCGCATCCTATTCCAAAAGGACGAAGTCTCACACGTTCTAATGAAACAATCCACGTATTTGTGTTCTAACTGCTCATTGTACACATTCTGACATGTCTGGTATAGAAATAGGCCTATTATCAAACTAAATCATATCCTTTGCAGAAGACCTGTTACAAACACATTATGCTCAATTCTTCAGAAATATCTGGCTTTGTCTTTGAACAGTAAAGCAAAGTTACCCATGTACTTGAGCACGGTAGGGACGATTTCAATAGCGACTGCTGTACCAAGAAGTAATTGTGAATTTTCACAAGTTAGCAAGAAAGCCGTTCGCAACGTTATGCCAGAAAACTTGGAGCAAGGTCAGGCTGGTGACTGAGTCAGTTAAGGACAGGCCAGCGGCTGTATATATATATATATATACAAACTGACACGTTAGGCCCCATACAACAAGAGCGATGCAGTTACATGTAAACGCAGACTGTCTTGCTGACCAGATCTGAGGAAGAGGGGAACAGTAGTAAATCTATAAACAATTTATTGACCCTGTCTGTTTGTATACTTACCAACAATATGATTAATTAAACAGTGTCGTGGGGGATGTGGGTGGGGGGATGGGTTCGACCCCCTTCTCTTTATTTTCTTTCTCAACAAGGCCTATCTTTGTTCCCATCGACTATAAATTTAATTGTGTTGACGGACAAGAAGTCACATAGTAGGCCTAGAATACATTTGTGGAGTTAAACGTGTATCTGTTGTTGGTCCGCACATCTTGCTGTAATTTCTGAGGTAGATGCGGAGCGTAGTTTGCTTTAGTCCATCCAGAAGAAGGTGGCAGCAGGATGAAGCGACTGCCTGCTTCCCACGACCCCATAACCAAATTTTCTAGGCCCAAAAAAGTCAACTCGGTAGGTAGTCCTCCGTATTGTTACAAAATATATATTCTATTTTTTTTTTTAAGTTAGTGCAGTACTGTATTATATTATTTATTAAGGTATGCATGCTGTAGACCTACCAAGATAGGCTTAAGCGGTACAGTTTGTAAAATGCCACGGAATGCGTCATTAGCCATCGAAAAATTGTTTACATAAGTGACACGAAATGCAAAGCTATGCTTCCATGGTAAGAGTAAAACCAGTTTGTTTGTTTGTGGATTCAAGTTGGTCTAGTCAATGACTCTGCAATGCAATACAGTCACTTCCATGCTTGCAAAATCTAGAATCAATGTTCCAGATTATGGATAGCAACTGAAAAGATTATTTAGTCAAAGATAACAGCTGCACGTCTTTGAGGGCACTGCATACCATATCATCAGCTTGTTGAATTTTGTTTTCTAGACAGAACTGACCATATGACTAACCATTTGCATCTCTTACTCTACAAGTTTCTGGAGACTCTTACTGTGGCGTTTTTTTTTTTTTCTTTTATGGTATATCAACCACACTTACACACCACAAACCAGATTTTCATGGCGACACAAGAAAGAACTTTTTTCTTCGTGTTTTTGAGGGGTCACCACACATATTCTTGCCGGGCATGTCCTTCTTAAATTTTTTTCTTAGTGTTTTTGAGGGGTCACCACACATATTCTTGCCGGGCATGTTCTTCTTCAATTTAGTTCCGTAGCGATGCTAATCTTCTGCAAGGCATGAAGCAGCTATTTATAAAAAAAAAATACTCTTTCCACACCAGTCTCTGATTTTTTTTTTGTATATTTATCTAGAACTAAGATGACAATTGCAGATTTAAATTCTTCATGAAAGCAGCTTTCGTTCAAGTACTAACATGCATATAGTCTGAAGTCAGTGCCAGAACCACTGACCAAAGGCCTGTGACCATAGTGTGGAATGAGTTAAAGATATAAAAGGGCAGTGACTAAAAAAAGTTGATTGCAATCCTGTTAAAGCTTCCTTTCCCGTAACACGCCAAGAAATGGAGTTAGCCGGAAACTTCTGGATAAGCCAACATACAAGCTATCTGCGATACATTCAAAATTGCAAATGTAACACAATTTAAGATATAATTGACAAAATTGCTACGCTGGAATAGTCTTCAATGGTCCATTGAAGACCAGGTCAGGATTGAAATTTTGTAGAATTTTCATGGACTATACAAACCTATAAAAATAAGAGGACGATGATGGAACTGCAACAAAATCTATCTTCATGAGGCTAAATCTACATCAGCAATTTTCAGATTTCAATTCAACTATGCAACAAAACATTTGATAAAAATAAAGTAGTACGGAGTCACGGTTGCTGAAGGGTTATCTATTCTGTTTTATTGGTTTGAAAATATAAAAGTTCCAGTGACGTTTCTTGATTCATCAAACGCACGCAATTTTTCCCTATATTGTGTGTTTATTATGAAGAAACAGAAGTATATATTATTTACCTGATAAGTTTTATCAATATGTAGGCACAGAATGACGTGCGACGATCATAAATGGTATTGTAAGAGCTTTTAAGCTGGATTCCAAAAAATGTTGACCATCATGTCTATTCGCTCAGCTGTTGTGGAGGAAGCGTTTGGCCATGCCTATTTGCCTAAATGTCGAGTAAATAAGATTTTTTCAGGACTTCATGAGTCCAGCTCTTGTGCCGATGTGGTTATTGGCCCTGCTGTTCTGCCAACACGGTTCCACCGCAATTTATGTGCCCAGCCGTTGTGCCAATAAGGTTTGACTAGATGCTAAACTTGCCCAGCTACTGGGTCAATTGAAAGGATCTTGGTCACAGCATCTATCTGCCCAGTTGTTATGGCAATATGGGGTTCGGCCCATGCTTATTTTCACTGCCTTTCTGCAAATAAGGATCAACCGCACTTTATTTGCCCAGCCGTTGTGCCAATAAGGATTGACCAAAATAAGTTTCTTCAGCTGTTGTGCCAATCGACAGGATTTTAGTCACAACATCTATTTGCCCAGTTGTTGTGGCAATTTGGTTCAGTGTCATACATACGCGCCCAGCTGTTGTGTAAACAGGGTTCATCCATGCTCGCTTTGCCCAGAAGTTGTGCCAATTGGATATAGTCACGGCATCTACTCGACCAGCAGTTGTGCCAATAGGGTTTGACACCCATCAATATTCACCTAGTTGTTGGCCATATAGCCAGTCCCAACAATGTTAGCTGAACCAATTTTCCACCTTTACCGAAATAATTAAATAACATCCTAAGATTACAGTTAGGTTAGTTACATCTGTTGGACACTGCCTATATGTTAAATAATGTGCTGATTCCCTTGAGAAGACACCAAAATATTTCAAATTGTCCTCCGAGGCACAGAACATGCATCGAATGGGGGGGGGGGGGGGGCTTAGAAGTGTCTCAGCAACCGAGAAATCGACCCCTCCCCCATTTCCAAATCCTCGTACGCCCTTGCTGCAAGTCGGTAATATTGAGGGTAGTATATATCCAATTTTGATCACAGTCTCTGGTTCAAAATTCCATACATGTGTATATATGTACACATCTATGACCAGCAGTGATTGAATATTAATTGCCTGATATACTGAACTAAAGTGCAATTACAAAAGACATTGAGGCATTAACCGTGCATCCAGAGAATTTTTTTTAATTCATTTCCATCCCAAAGCCTTCCTAGTCCTTGAGAGGAAGACATTAAAAGTTTCATTGCTGCATTTCTTTACTTTCTGTGGAAAAGATTGTAAGTCTTTACGAAAACTGTTCTCTAGATGATAACTGTATTATTTTTGCAGCAGTTCACGAATATATTGAGCAAACGGAGAGACTGTCAGTTCTCTCCTGTTAGTGCTGGTAGCCTTCACATTAGCTGCAGTTTCACATAGCACTAACTCCTGCCCCACTCTCTGTCTCTGTCTTGTAACTGTCTCTCTTTTGTATGTTTCTGTGTTGACTCGTACGTCCTGTTTATCCGTTGTCTTTTTCTCTGCGAGAGGGCTTAATATAGGGTTTCCCTGTTCCCTGATCGCTTTCGAAAGAATAAAATATGTTTAAATAAAGTCTATAATAATCTCATGGTTTGTGCCTTTTAAATTGTGCTTTTATAATTGACAGTTGTTTTGTCGTGTACTGTTGAATAGACTATTGTGCAATTGATAGAGGTGTGCAGTTTTTCGCTCTTCCACTGTGAAATCTTTTCTGGACACATGCAAAGTGTCAATGTTCTGGAAACTACCAACGACCCTGGCTTACAATTATTATAAAATCATACAGAATCTTTGCTGTATCTCATACTGTAAGAGTATGTTGGGCTCCATAGCTGGACCAACGGCGATATGGTTGCACAACCAACGTTGGGCCAACATTGGCCCAATGTAAACATGTTATCTGGGTAGCCGCGTCATCGGCCAGGCGACGACTTCTCTGCCCGTTCAAGCAGCGTATGTACGTACTGAATGAAGTCTGTCAACCGAGTTTGTGCTGCATAAATCTCGTTCATCGCTACCTGGGTTGATGGATTACACTGGAATGCATATTTAAACGTTGCATGTGCCATAAATTCGTGTATATTGCGTATATCTGACCCAGCACGGTCATTGTGAGAGATTTTTTTTTTTAAATTTGTAAATGACCCGAGACTTACTACACTTTTCTCTTCACTGGGGCAGCTGGTGATGAGAAACTGCCAAATGTACACAGCGATCTACAACAAGAAGAAGAAGAAGAAGAAGAAGAAGAAGAAGAAGAAGAAGAAGAAGAAGAAGAAGAAGAAGAAGAAGAAGAAGAAGAAGAAGAAGAAGAAGAAGAAGAAGAAAAAGAAGAAGAAGAAGAAGAAGAAGAAGAAGAAGAGGAGGAGGAGGAGGAGGAGGAGGAGGAGAGAAGAAGAAGAAGAAGAAGAAGAGAAGAAGAGGAGGAGGAGGAGGAGCAGGAGGAGGAGGAGGAGGAGGAGGAGAGAGAAGAAGAAGAAGAAGAAGAAGAAGAAGAAGAAGAAGAAGAAGAAGAAGAAGAAGAAGAAGAAGAAGAAGAAGAAGAAGAAGAAGAAGAAGAAGAAGAAGAAGAAGAAGAAGAATTGCTTTCTTCCTCCAAAGACTCAAGTGGTAGATCAAGGGTAGCCAGGTTCGGGCTCCATACATCTACTTTCAATTTCAGAATGCATCGACATGGTCATTGCAGACGTGGGGATGGGTACATATGAAATTAAGGTAAAAGAAATGACAGTATGTAAAAAAACATCTATTTTTTAATTTCATTTATTCATTTTTTTTCTTGAACAATTCGCCGGTGTTTGGCAGCCAAGCATAAACTTAAACAGTCATTTTTTTTTTTTTTTTTTGCATTATGAACAGTGAAAACAAGCCACAGAGGACCAAGAAGGCGTCACGTGACCGCAGTGACTGCAAGCGTGAGGTTTAGGCAACATTGAGGAGTGGATCCAGAAGTGGGTCCAAGGGTCCAGAGGCCCCCCCCCCCCATCCTTTTGCCTAAATAAGGCACGTGTTAACCTGCATGCATTTTCTTAATAGAGTTGTGCCTTTGGACCCTCACAATAAAGTATTTTTCTTCCTATTTTTTTTTCAAAATTTGCAGAGAAGCATGTGTCAGTCTCTTAGAGGTGGACTCTCCCACCCTCTCCTCCCCCTATCCCCGAAATAAATCGTGCATCCGCTTGTAAAGATAATTTTATCACAAGTGATTTTGAACGTCAAGGGCTTCATACAGATCTCGCGAGAAAAAACAAAAACAAAAACCAAAGGGAGGGTCAACTGCTCGATAAAAATAGTGTTATTTTTTGCTTAGCCGAGATAATGGCTGGTTGACTGTTCATTTTAATTCGGAGTCTTTGAACGAAATTCAGGGAGGCACATGTCAAAATGATAAATTGTTTCTTACGATAAGAGCCCGTCGCCCCCTACCAAAACGAAGGACTCAAACAGTATGCAAATCAAGCAATGTTTTTAAGACCACTAGAGTATACGCACTTCCCATGCAACATATTATCTGTGCAAATTATACACTGGGGTTATTCCTTGAACCTATTATCATTTTGAAAGGATTGCAGTTGATAATTATGCAGTAACTTTTCGAGTCCTAATCACCACTGCAAGCAAAGTTTGTTTTGATGTCGACAAACGTTTGACTAAAGTTTGTGTTTAGAGCTCAGCGAAGCATTAACTTTGATCAGTGAAACACATACCTAAATGACTTTAGGTTGTCTTCGTGACACACTTAACTCATTCCACCCTAATGACGCCTTTTCCCGCTAATATCTAAATGTCGTCTGCTAATTGCATTTTATTAATTTAGGGAATATTTTTTCCCAAAATTTTGGATAAAATTTGCACGGAAGATCATTCAAATTATATGCCCATGGTGAACAGCTTTCCTTGACACGCTGTGGGCGCAATGCACCCAGAGCGTGCCAAGGAAAGCTGTTGACTCAGTTTTTCTGTCATGTTGGAATGAGTTAAGAGACTGCACAGGCTTAAACAAAGGAAACATAATCATGATACGAGGCAAAGTGTGCATCCAGCCGATTTAATTTCTCACTCACATCAAATGAGTTGCATCCATAATTATCTTTTGTGCATGTACTATTAATGATGCCAAGATTAGAGCGCGCTCATAGTATCCCGTAATGGTCAGACACCAACACATCCTTTTTTTTTTTAGGAGAAACACAACTTTTCTCGCCTCCCCTCGCCGTATGCGAACGATAAACAGCGATTTACTAATGAGTTAAACAAAACAAAAATTGTGGTTAAAGTATTGAACAAGATGGTGGGGTTGATGAAAGTAATATTACTTTTTTTATTGACGAAAGACATACAAAGATACCCAGCGTTATGCATAGAATAAAACTGGGTAAAGCAAAGAAAAGCTTACTTACTCATGGGAAAAAACCACAGATTTACAGCGAGCATGTCTCCCTTCTCCAGGTGAAATAACGAGGTATCTACAGCGTCTATGACTGGTCTTAACGGATGTAGCACTATGATTGAGTGTGCTATTGTAAAAGACATGAAAACGCTAAAATGCCTTAGGGGGCATTGTGAGATACCAACATTCGCTTATTAGTCACCAAACAAAGTTTTCTTTAAATCACATATGTAATTAAGTAAACAATAAGTGCAAATTCATTCTGTTTATGTCAGGGCAAATGCGGTAGTTTCCAACTTGTATTTTCCAATCGCCCTTGATTGCATTACTTTGGTTGGCTGACTTATGGAACGAGATGAAAGACAACTTTTTTTTCTTCTTTTTCCTTTTTTTTTTTTTTTTTTTTAGCTTTTTTTTTTTTGCTGTTGCTTTTTTTGTTGCTTTTTTTTTTTTTTTTTTTTTTTTTTTTTTTTTTTTGCTTTTTTTGTTTTTTGTTTGTTTTTGTTGGGGGGGGGGGGCTGTCGTATTTTCGTATTAAATCAGGCCAAAAAGCAAGATATGGGATATTGTCATCTGCTTCAGTTTTAAACCCTATCTTTTGCTTTGAGTGAAACATTTTCATATAGATTGGAAAATAGAGCTACCAAGATTTGATGCCCCAAAAGTCATCTGCTTTTTTCTAGTTTAGTCAGTTAGACCTTTCGTTGCTAGATTTGAACAGTTAAAGATTACGTTGCACGGAGTAAGAGCAAACAAAGTTGCTACTGGTGTCACACACACACACACACACACACACACACATATATATATATATATATATATATATATATATATATATATATATATATATATATATATATATATATATATCAATGATCAGATTACGTTTATGTTCAGTCAAGCGTAAAACTACGGAGAGTCTATGCCTAAGTTATATTATTGCTCCATTCTTATGTCGAGTCGAATTTTATTAGTTTAATCTTGTTTCTCTTGCCTTGCAGTTTAAATTTGTATTTCATAACTAATTATAAATTTTTGACATAAAACTAGTCACGGTATTTACAATTTTCTGTTTATTAGTTGGGAATAAACTTATCGTAATACTAGAATTGAATCTATAGCCGGTATTTCATTCAGCATGTACTTCATTTGACAAGGGTGCATTTAGAATACAATAAACTGAAGTATTATATTGAACACAACCTGAACCGACGGTACTTTATCAGTCTCTATGGCACAAAATGGTAGGGTAGTATCACATTTAATACGTGAAATAGAGGTTCCTTTTCTGGAGAAAAAGTTGTGCTTGCTGTAAAAAGGGGACGAATTTGGATAACAGGAAACATTCAATCATTGTTTGTACTTTTTCCGGAGATAAGCTAGCTCTATACGTCCAAATCCATTTTCCCAGGAGGAAATATGATGACTCACTTACTAGTTACTTGGATGCATAACAGCAACACTTTCAAGTGTCTTCTTGTTTTTACTGTTACGTCATCGTCAGCTTCCCAGGGCCGACGACAGAGGTCGCAATTCATCAAAAGCGTGCGAAAGAAGCTGTTGACTTGAACTGCCTCCTTCGTTATAACTACAGGTATCGTAGCAGTGGAATGAAAGGTCTGTGCGCCAGCTATTAGAATGTGAAATCATAAGAATTCAGAGTAACACAGTTTTGCTGTAATTTTGTGTGTGTATCAATTTGCAGTGCAAAGCTACGGAAATTGGTGTCAATCTAATAAAGCTCTATCTCTTCACCTCTAAGATACGTCCCGCATAAATCACTGAATTATTCACTGGAAATTCCTCTATTTTAAAGTCTCTTCAGACGGCAAATGTAGATTCTAGCCTTTTCGCCACACAAAATAAGAAAGTATACTTGATTTTTTTTCTCCTTTTTGCGCGTTTATGGTACTCTATTGTAGTTAAAATGAAGTACTTAGCGCCCTGTCAGTACACGATGTTGACTGAATCAACAGCTTTCCTCCCTCCTCCTCGCGCTTGGGGCGCTATGCTCCCAAAGCAAGCCAAGGAAAGTGCAACATTCTAATGGTCTCTGCAACGGTTAGTGTAAACATGCTGGTAGTCGAATAAAAGAGTGCTTTACCAGGAATATGAATCTAGTATCGTTATGACAATTCCGGGCATATTGGCTATCGTCCTAATAGACAATGAAAGAGTTAACATGGGAGCGGAAATATATTCTTCTTTCCGGTTTACTGGACAAACGTATCATGGTTTTGCTGCGTGTGTCATACCCTGATAAGACTGACTGCGTCCTCTTACGGGTTTGAACATTGTGTGTGTGGTGGTGGGGTGGGGGGGGGGGTTGGGGTGGGGGGGGGGGGGGGGCTGACTGAGAAATTGAAATTCTCTTGTGATATTCTGTAATTCATAGTCAAAGGTTTGAAGAAAACGAAATAGTACAAAAAATACAGTAGACGCTACTTGCTGACATCATCAAGCTCTGTGCACTTGGTCGTGTATCCAAGATGGCAAATGTGGCAATTGCCACGTTGAGTGCAACGTTTTGAAATTATCATGCTTTTGCGCAAAAATGCAGACTAAATGTCCAGTATTGCCTTGCTGCTTCCACTAAGGTTTAGTCAACAGCTGTCTTTGACGCGGTTTGAATACATTGCACTGAAACGCACTAATGAAAGCTGTTGACCCTGTGCATGCTATCATCATACGCCTGAACACAATTTTCACGCGAAGTCTTTTCAAATAACGAAACAAGAATAAAGATGGTTACAGAAAACATTTATTTGCAGGCGCTTAAGGAGAAAGGGTCAATGTATTACATTTGTCCTGTAACATTCTCGTCTCTTGTATGGTCAGTGATTATTAGGGCAAATTTGAAGATTACTCACAGACATGCCTTTTACTTGTCAAGTCTATTAATGAAACACTGTGACAGGTCTTGGCATGTCTTGCATGTTATATTCAATATTGATACCAAATTACATTCAGGTAACATTCTCTGATAGTTAACCTCAATGGACTAAAATTATAGCAATGGACAATTTTAAACACAGGAAACATCTGTCCCTGAGTTCAGAAATACAGCGACAAAAGATAACCAACGTTTATTGCAATAGCGTGTTTTGTGTGCTGGTTTAACATACGCTTGCGTTACAACTGGGCTTCCATTGGAGATCGATGTTAGGCTATCAGGTCTTTGAATGATTTAAATTTCCCTCAATATTCGACGAAAATTCTTTTACCAGTGAATTCCTTATAAAAGATTGAAGATATGGCAAGTAATTTACACGCACAGCATGTGTGACCTGAAATATAGATGTGACATTTGGAGAAGTGTGCTTCAAAATGACGGACATGTTTAAAGAAAAGAGGAGCGTCTGCAAATACTAAACAAATATGCGAAGTTGACTTTTTCCATTCAAAATGTCAAGAGGTTTCCAAAATTTGTAATTTGTTTCCTTTAATGACATTTAAATGACAGCCAACATTGCCAATATTGGAACCTGAATACCAAATGTTACAGTTATATGACGGTTTTCTGTTCTTCTTCAATTTTGAGTTCCTTGAAACATTACAGCTTTTATTATTCATTTTGCCTACTATTGCAAAATAACTGTATTGTGCATCAGTTTAACATACTGTTACACATCCATGCGCTTATATACCATGCGTTACGAAATTATTTTCTAATGCTTGGTTCGTAACCAAGAGTGAACCTTCTTAAAGAAGAATAACAAAGTAATAATGATTAATGGAAGGCAACTACTGTTAAGGTTTTTTTTCCTTGTTTTGATTGAATACGAGAACGTCGATCTGCGCAACACTTCGATCTTACAAAAATCAAATTCGGCAAGATATATCCGAATTTCACCCTCTACTGGCTGGAACACCATAACTAGATTACTGCGCAGAGGTAACTAGATATGATTGTATCGCTGAGAAGGCGAACCCGAATGGCATTTGTAGCCTGTGTATTGTGTTAGTAGCGGGGCGCAAATCGTTTTAATTTGATAGAAAGAGTGTAAGAGAAATAGATTTAATCTGAAGCAACTGTTTATTGTTGGGCAGTAAAGCGACTTATCCTCACCCTAGATGCCTGATATCAATGTACATGGCTCTTAATCCTTTTCCAGCTCGGCTGTAAAGTTGACTGGCAGCATTTAACTGTTAAGTGCTTTCTATATGACTTCTAATGAAGACGTTTTATGAAAATAGCAAATGAACTCGTTTCTGGTCAGAGAACGACTAAGTAAATAGCTTTCCCGGGGGTGCCAGCATGAATGGTCTTACATGCAAATCTCAGCAAAAAATGTTTTCTGGAAACGAGTAAGTTCAGTAAACACTTAGGTCAGACGACAATATACATCCGGGAGATTTCGGACGATTTTGGCTGGAAAGGGTTAAGGAAGAAAATAAAGCAGAAGATATCTTAAAAATATGTTGTCCAGGACATTGTGCCCAATGTACACTACGGCACATGCCTGAATTGATGTGTTATATTGCTTGGCGGTTTGGCCTGAGATTGCACTATTCGTTGTAATTTAATTAAATTGATCATTTGAGAATCACCAGGAATACTTAAAACTTAGGGTCAACATTTTTGTAAGGTAAAGATCTTCCAGATTACAACAGATATTCTCTCAGTTGAATTCTAGACAAAAATCCAAGAGCAAATCTTTTGATGCAGACCCCAATTCGCACAATACATTCCACACAAGAATATTACCCTACATCTCAAACGAATTCCTTTGGTACGAGAACTATTGATTTTCGCGGAAAGGCCATTCAGCAGACGACAATTCTTCCCGCGTAGGGCGACTGTTTGTCTCACTGAACACATTTTGTAGTCAAGGGAGAAGAAGAAATAGATCCATCAACATGTTTGCTGACACTGAATCATAAACGTGTGCAGTATTATGGGCACATGTTTGCCTCGCACAATAATAAGACGTTTCCTAAATGCTTTACAAAATCTATCTTGAACTAAATCGAAAAATGTCCTGAGTATTTTCACCTCTGTCTTCATATTGATTAGTTGACGGGTTTTTTTCCAAGTATTGATCGGACAAATTATTTCACGTGCAAGCTTATCTGAGCACTTTCCCGTTGAAACTGCTCCCCTGACCCGGTGTCAAAAGGGTCTGTTTCATGTTTTTGCTTAAATGTGCACTTAATACAGAACAATGTTGCATGCAAATTTATGACCCATCAGGGCAGCTAGTTCTAAATCAGCAACTTTCCGTAGGGCGCCTATCCACGCCAAGGAAAGCTGTTGACTCAACCCTATTTTGACCAAGCGGTTAGAGCTTGTCAAAAGATAAGCAACCAAGATGGGCCAGACGGAGAGCAGCTGAACCGCCACCATAAGCGATGAGTTTTGTTATTTGTCCTCCCGTGTGCAAGCAACCTTATTAATTCAGGCTGAGGTATTTTGCTTAAAATATTTTTTACTTCTAACAAGTTCATATCAATACACAAGTGCCTCTAGCTATGCCCAGGTAACAAAATTAACTGACATCAAAAGATGTGATGTGTAAAAGGGAAAAAACATCTCTTTTTTTGGTGGTTCCGGCAACCTGACCGACCCTGCTGAAGAGGCCCCACCCTATATAAATTTTATGACACATGAAGAAAAAAAAAATCAAGCCGCATAGCCCCAGCATAGCTGCATAGCCACGGTTGTTCGGTGATCCTAATCGTAATTTTTCGCTACGTTCCAGTGTCGGTTTTTCCAGTTACTAAGGCAAACGGTCGTTGAAATATTTATTAAGCACGACGTACTAAACTGAGACAGCTACCGTCGTTAGTTACAAATCCAAATGCGGCACGATACGCTGGCAAATCATGCAAGTATTGGTAAGCGCTATTTTGAACATGGGGCAAAGCATTTTGGGACATTCGGACAAAATACATTTGATTTGGATATCAAAGGGAATCAAGGCTACGTGTTTTCAGGACAGCATATATCATATCATTATTGATGCTCTGAAATATTTGCAAAATATATAATGTGGGTGTCATATATCATAAACCCTCCAAATGAGTCCCATTACTGTCCTCATCTACAAACCGTTCGGTGCGGCATCCACAATCTTCAAAATGGCAGCCAAGTCCGTGTGGGTTAGTCCCAATTGGAAAATTTAAAGAGGTAGTATCTGACATATATGTGTTATTAGTGTTAAGGGATATTGATTTGTCGAATGAGTATAATGCACAATACATAGTTTGGGTTTTCCGTGTTAGCATTGCCAGTTGTGATCGGTGATGGGCCCGAGTATAGGAATATTGTATCAGACACTTTAGTCACCGCAGGCTATGGATTAAGTAGCAGCACTGGGCGGATGAGCCTAGATCATCTGCTGAGTCACAGATAGAGCTTAGCGGGGAAGGTTGCCCAGATAGTAGATACAGGTCCGAAACTACTGGTGAGTTTTTATATTATTGGTAATTATTACAGTATTAAAAGTTGTTTGAGATGGCGTCAAACATTACTTCAATCGAAAAATGTTCGGTGGTATATTTTGATACACTTGCTGTGAATTTGGTCTTTTGAATATTTGAAAAAAAAGAAAAAAAAAAAAAAGAAATCCGTAACAGAATAGACATTAATGAATCTTCAGCACATGCTTTTGTGTTCATGTTAATTTTCATGTAGCTTCATTATGCAAATCTATTTCTCTATTAGCTATTTCTTTAGGCCGTCCATAAAAGTGATAAAATGATTTAAAAACAAACGAACAAACAAACAGAAACAAAAACTTTATGCCGAGACGGGACGATCACGCTGTCCACTCAAGTAACGTCTTTGTTACAGATTCCCCAGCAGTTCTACGTCAATTTACTTTAACTGCCATCAATATTTTGAAGTTATCTCTAATATCATATCGGGTTAAAACGTGTACGAGTGAAGTCACCTTCAATAAATTTTGTTTAGGACAGTCTTTACTATTCCAGTCTTTTGTAATGCAGCGTTCGATAGATGCCTCATCCTGGAGTCACCTCAAGAAATGTTTGAGGTACACATGATCAAAATTAAGAGACACACTTTCAAACATGACAAACTAAAAAAACAAATCAAAACACAAAATATATGAAAGAACACAAGCAAAAGAAAAAAAAAGAAAAAAAACAAAAACAAAACAAAAAAACCCAAAAAATTAAAAAAAAAAAAAAAAAAAAAAGAAAAAAACCCCAAACAAACAAACAAACACAAAAAACATTTTGGGAACAAATCAGAGGCACGAACAACAAAAAAGTAGCAATCACTTTTTCTAATACTTAATGAAGAGTGATCCAACGATGTGAAGCAAAACCAATTTTGTTGATAAGTTGTGTTATAATGATCTATTTACACGCAATATGTAATGATTTATTTACATGCAACATGTTGTGTTTTTACATCATTTATTTTTTATAGTATTTTTCCGTAGAACTATTCATGATATGATGCTTAAGCGGGTTTATTAGCACATATCCCTAGAATGGACATGCATTCTTTACCACTAATTCTGCTTTATATATATATATATATATATATATATATATATATATATATATATATATATATATATATATATATATATATATATATATATATATATATATATATATATATATATATACATTTATATATATGGCAAATGTCGCATGTTGCGTTTTTGAAGCGGAACAAATTGCGTGCTTTTGCTCTAACGCGTGCACTTGTTCTAACATGTACATTCTTGTAGTTTTTTTTAATTTGGCGTTCCTTACAAAAATAACGCAGTCAGTGGAATTCACTTTCAGTGTTACATTTCTATTATATCTTCATAATTAATGCCATTCTTGGCAAACAAGGGTGACCCCACTTTAAGATTAAGTGAGCTGCAGCACCGTGGTTTGATGATGATGATGATGATGATGATGATGATGATGATGATGATGATGATGATGATGATGATGATGATGATGATGATGATGATGATGATGATGATGATGATGATGGTGGTGGTGGTGGTGGTGGTGGTGGTGGTGGTGGTGATGATGATGATGATGATGATGATGATGATGATGATGATGATGATGATGATGATGATGATGATGATGATGATGATGATGATGATGATGATGATGATGATGATGATGATCCAATGGGGGCAGCGATGGGCGGGGGTGGGCGAGGCTAATTCTGTGATGGGTCAAGGATATTTACAATGATATTTGCCGGTATAACGTGCAATGGCAGTAAGCGGTCCATGTAGTAAAAAAGTGACTGGGGAGAGAAAAGGTGCTAAAAGACATTATTTGCATATACACAGTACATATAAATGGTTTCCTTTGTTGTTGATGTGTACGTGCTAACAGCCTTTTGTGGAATTATAATACGAGAGGGTCTTAGATAGATATTTAATTCGGATACTCAGAGTAAGAGCTCTGATAAAATTTTCTGCTCCATCACAATGCTTTAAATAAATCAATACTGGACAGTCTGTTACACTCCCAGTGAATGCAACAATTACCACTGTCTATAGTAATAGACCTGTTTAATCACAGAGCACTACTCTTCACTTCTTTGTGGGCAATATAAAAGCTATATGTTCGCTTCACATAAAGCCCCTGCCTATGATCTATGACGCTCTTCGCGCCAAGCCACCGTGATTCATGATCTGCATCAACGAGCAATTGCTTTTCGCAATTTCACAGTTCGGAGTAGGAATACCGACCCTTTACACATTTGGCATCATTTAATGGGAAGCATGCCAACTTGTGTATACTGCCACCGTGATCAAGGCAGTATATGATATAGATAGACGACGATATGTAGTCATTACATGATAATGAAGGTAATCAAACAAACTCTTGCCTTTCAAGTGCATTGTGTACTTCTTTTATTAGCGAGAATCCCAACAGAACAGTAATATTTACGCCTGAGGTTTAGACTGTTAAAACACCTTGCATGCTCTTATCATTTGTAATTTGCATGGCTTCCATTTGCGACCAATATACCAGTTTTGATTTTTTTTCTCATTTGTATGTAATTTAATCTAAAATTCTAATGAAACCAACCCCGTTCTCTAAAGTTTGTGCCCCCCAAATGGGCGATTCCTGCTTCACAAGGAGGCAACAAATATAAAGAATTATTGTCCTTGTGAAGTAATTAGTAACAACAGTCATATCTTATAGTACTTATAAATGTATATACGTAACGTCGATTCTAACATGGCGACTATAATCAACTTAATTAAAGTGTGTGTGTCAACACACGCTTTTTTGTTTTTCCTGAAATTCTTTCTTTCTTTCTTTCTTTCTTCTTTCTTCTTTACCGGCAAATTTGTCCGACACTTTTCTCGAACACTATTATACATAGAAACTCCAAACTTTGCATGATTGTACCTCCATACAAGTAGTTTGACTGATTTATACAAGGGAATGAAGATGTTTAAAATTATGCAAATTAGGGGCATTTGAAATTTTAAATCTTGAATATCTTCAAAAGTATAATAGATAGAGATGTCATTCCAACTTCTACTAGAGGGTTATTGACCATTGCGCATCTAATGAATTTAAAACAAACGTTGTAGCAATTTAAATCATGCTTATTAGCAGCATTTGAAATTTTAAAACTTGAATATCTTCAAAACTATTATAGACAGAGATGTCATTTTAACTTCTACAACAACGGGGTTATTGACCATTGCGCATCTAATGAATCTAAAAGAAAAGTTGTAGCAATTTAAATTATGCTAATTAGCAGTATTCGAAATTTTCAATCTTGAATATCTGCAACACTATAATAGATAGAGATGTCATTCCAACTTCTACTAGGGGGTTCTTGACCATTGCGCACCTAATGAATTAAAAATACAAGTTGTACCAATTTAAATTATGTTAAATAGCACCATTAGAAATTTTGAATCTTAAATAACTTCAAAGCTATAATAGATAGAGATCCCATTCCAACTTCTACTCCTGTGTTATGGAATAGTTGTACATTGCCATACCAATATGCTTTGAAGGCACACACACTGATTTGCTATGCAGCAAATCATCTTTTCTAGTTTAGTGTTACATCCTCAGGCTATGCCATCGACTACTGGTTTGCATTCGGAAAAAAATTTCAAACGGCGGAAAACTTGGTTTATGTGGTTTACGCCAAAGATAATACCAATCTGCTGTTTACAAAAATGCAGGTGTACAGTTTCCAAAAAGTCGAATTGAATGAACGAAAAGCAGTAAATACAATTATTTTAGCAAACCAACGTCAAGAAAACTTTTGGGTTTATCTTCCAAAGGCATATATCAGTTACCAAAGAGCTAACTATGCTAGAAATCTCTCTCTCTCTCTCTCTCTCTCTCTCCCTCCCTCTCTCTCTCTCTCTCCCCCGCTCTCTCTCCCTGTCTCTGTCTCTCCTCTTTGAATGTAGTTGTTATTAAAGGATCACCAGCATATTTTCTTAGAGGCCAAACAAAACAATACACGTCTGATTAACAGCATTATGACAGGAACTTCAAAGACAATTAATATTATGAAACTGTAATGCCGAGGGCCACTGTTTCTTGGCCCGCATAGTGGCCATGACATTTTGACTATTTGCCTGCTGACCACAAAAATGTCATCATCTGAATGCTTACAATCATTACCTGTTCAACTTCTTTGTAAAAAAGACTTGATTTAAGTCTAGTTTAAAGATGCCAGTTGTTCCTCTTTAAAAAATGTTTTAATTACCGTTATTCGCGCTGGGGGTACGGGGACTGTGCTAAATTGCGCTGTAAAAAACCGTTAGCTAAGTTTACAACCTAAACCTGACCGACTTGCTAATTTAGACAAAAAATTATGTGCTCGGAATTGGTATAACGATACTTGACTCATATAAGATATTCCTTGTAACCTGACTTTTCATTCAAGTAGCAGCATGCCTGGAACTGCATAGACCAGATCAATGGTCCGGTTCAACTGCTTGCCTCTCCCCACTGAGGGCGCACGTTGATGCAAGGAGCAATCCCTGCCACCGCTTCTAATAGAGATCCTCGAGTTTCAGAGGTCTTTGTTAGTTTATTCATCCCTTTGTTTGTTTCTACAAAATACAAACACAAACACGAGAGTATTTGTCCTGGTGATACTTCTCTGTCACAAGGGAATTCTGTGTGAATAAATGAATACTTACCAACACAGCCTAATGCACCCACGTTAATGAATCAGTACTACATACCACAAATATAGTGAAGTGTCGGAAATTCATCCGATAGCCCTAACATATATGTTCTTTTGGCAGCGACCATGTACATTTATCAATTCTTGTGATAATTTATAACGGTTTCAAGTACAAACGGTGCATTCGACAGTGTACCTGGTTTGTTTAGCAAATATTAAACTAAATCTTTCCATAACTGTGCGATTGCTATGCTGGTTTTATCTCACAACAGCAGGACCATGAAATTTTAATGGTGCATTCTAAATAAATAAATAAATAAATAAATAAATAAATAAAGAAATAAACAAACAAACAAACAAACAAACAAACAAACAAACAAACAAACAAACAAATAAATAAATAAATAAATAAGTGAATGAATGAATTAATGAATAAATGAATGAATGAATGAATGGATGAATAAATAAATAAATAGATCGACAGATAGATAGACAGGCAGGCAGACAGATAGACAGGTAGAAAGATAGACAGACATATAGATATATATATAGAGATAGATGGATAGATAGATAGATAGATATGTAGATAGATAGATAGAAGATAGATAAATAGATAGATAGATAGATGGATAGATAGATAGATAGTTAGATAGATAGATAGATAGATAGATAGATAGATAGATAGATAGATAGATAGATAGATAGATAGATAGATAGATAGATAGATAGATAGATAGATAGATAGATAGATAGATAGATAGATAGATAGATAGATAGATAGATAGATAGATAAAATAAGATCAAAGTAATCCGAGTCCATTTAGATTGATTTTGAAAACGGTGATAATCTGCCGGCATAATAAGGGAATGCTGATGGAAAATTAAGTATGTAACAAACTTATGAATACTTATTCCAAACATATGACGACGTTTTCTTTTATCAAACTCAGAGTGTGTTTGGAGAACATTATCATGACTTTTTCTAAACAACTGATCCTATTCAAGTTCCTGCTTCAGCAAGTACAACATGTTTTCTCAAGTTTCCAAAACAGACTATGTACTTCCTTGTTAAGTGATACTGGCCAAAGCAGGATTGCAACTAATATGGATGTCTCGAGGAAAGCTGTCGAATCATTCTAATTTTATCTAAAGTGGTCTTGCGGGAGAAAAATCAAGAAATACGTAATTCAAAGAAAAAGTTACCCGACTAAACCTTATGACGAATAGATCTGGCTATCACCTTTAGCATGCCATGTTAGCACGATGTGAAAGCTATGTGAAATTATCTTTAAGAATTACTATGAGTCACCAGCCTAACAAGCTATTTGAACACACGTGGATGTACTGCCAACTCATATATATATATATTAATATATATATTAACCTGCATTTTATTTTATTTCATTTCATTTGTTTTACTTTACTTCACTTTATTGTACTGTACTTTATTATACGTTATTGTATTTGTGGAAGAAGAGCGATACATGGGTAGAGAGTGGTGCCGAGTGTGACGTAATTGGCCATAACGTACAGTGGTTGCAGTGGTATTAGCTCGTATGCTGTAATAAATAAGTGTTTGATTTATAGAAGATTTGATTTTACGAAACCCGTTCAAAGTTGAGACATTTGAACAAAATGGTTCTCGGGAATTGCATATGCATTTATATATGAATACTCAACATATACGTTAGCTCACGAAGAAAAAAAGGTCCACATAATTAGTGGATAATTAAGATATAATATGCAAAATATCGATGCGTTAACCCGTTCGACAATTGGATATATTAACCCGTTGGACCATGAGACAATTAAAAATGTTTCATGAAGTTATTACGTAAACTCTCTATCATCAGCATTGAATCAGGTGGTGGCCAGTTCTTGTGTGTTTATTCTCTCTCTCTCTCTCTCTCTCTCTCTCTCTCTCTCTCTCTCTCTCTCTCTCCCCCCTCTCTCTCTCTCTCTCTCCCTCTGTGTGTGTTTGTTTGTTTTTGTTTAACACGTTTGGACCACTGAAAACAGAAGAACTAGAAAAGAACATCACTATGGCTTCATTTGCAGCAGCTCTCTCAATGGTGGCGCTACCTGTGGTCTGAAGCTACACGTTTCACAGATAACAATAACAGCGTTATTTTAAGTTCTTTCACGTCCGTGACATACCGTGACATACCGTGACATAGCTCTAAGCTTCAGACATTAACAATATCCATAATATTTGCTGTCACGCAAAGAGCTGTTGTTTCCATGCATCGTTGCTGTGGCCCGCTTTAACTCTAAGCCGGTCATTTTAAGACTCCGTAGCATTTTCCAGCACACTTTCAGTGCTTAGGACCCGCGGCACACCAGGAAAAGATGTCGGAGGCACATAGTTGTCGTATGTGTGTTAAAGTTTTCGTTCACTAATGCTATGTGAACAGTATTAGTGAACACAATAACACTTCCAATTCAGGAAGCGGAAACTGAAGAAAACGACCTTTGGAATTATGGTGGACAACTTCGAGTTTCAGCGAGAGAATGTTAAACAATATTAGACCATCCAAATTGCCAAATACAAACTACTTCCCTGAATCTGATTTCTTTCAAAATAGGGATTGTAAATTGATTCAAGGAAGGGTTTTCTTGAGGCTCTATAAGCTGTAAAACAGCCAAGAAACACTCACATTGGGGAACAATGGGTCATTCAGATATAATCTATAACAGCTAGGATCCTCAGGGAAGGAACTTCCACGTGTCGGCTACCAAATTGTTATGGTCTAACTTTACAAGAGTGTAGCCATTTTGGCCGAAGCCTTTGGGGGTATTGCTGGAAAGGTCGGGACGCTTCCATTGTGTCTGGGGCATGAGAAGAAAAATCAATATACGTCTTGGATTGGTTTCTATCTAGCAATGGAATATACAGTTCTTGGCATTTTGCTAGCACATTAGGAATAACAGATCACACTGACGCACATTGACACTAAGACTCCGAAATGAAACCTGTTTTGTCGGAATTTTAAGACATCTATTCCTGTCCCTTATAAAGCTTTCTTTAGCATATTCCGAGCCAAATCACACTTATTCTGCGTTGACCTTTGGGAGTCATTTTTTATAGATGTGGTAGACAATTTCGTGACGACTTTCGCTAAAAATACGAGCATTTACGAGTTGAACTACCCAGAAGATTCACTTCATACTTTGTCTGGTTGGTTTCAGGGTGTAATTAATGACGCCTCGGCATTGCCTCAGAGAAAGGCTCCTTTCTGTCACGTATCGATTGCTAGAGATGCTCACATACCTGTTGAAATGTTCATATACATGTAACACCTATTATATCACGGTTCTTGCCCTTGTCCGAGAAGCATATCTAAACAAGCTCCTCTTACGGCCCTCCTGAATCAAAACTCTCCACATCATTTACCTCTATCCCAGCAACTCAATACCACTTAAACTAACTGAAGCACGCGGATGTCAAGTGACGTCTGTTTCATTGTTTGCTTTTAAACATCTGATATTAGTAACCAAATACTTAGGACAGAAATATTTGGGTATTGCGAACCATTTTGAGTGAAAAGTATAGAAGAGATTCTGTGGTTTTGCATCCATTATCTCAGCAGCATCTATAGAAACTGATTGGGTTCTAGGCGTACTCTCTGTGTCAGACAAAGGTGTTCAGTGGTAGTTCATGAGCAAAAGGGTAAATAGACAAGCAGATACAAAGTGATGCAAAAGCTATTGCAACTGCAATTGCAATGTCCTGAACTGCGAATAAAATTCTACACATGTCTATGCTGACATGAATGAAGGGATCTGTATTGATAACTAAGATTATCAGATACCAGATGGTGTAAGGTGTGTACAAGTCGCATGGCCGTAATTGAGATTAATATCATTAATAAGACACCACAAACATTAAAAAATACCAAGGATTCAGTGTACAAACGCTTACCTGGTATGTTAGAGTTAGGTAACGCCCAGTATATTGTTGGTGGGTATGGTTTATTTTATGAAAATAAAATACGTGTATGTGAGAGGCGCATGGGTATTCCTTTTCGCACACGTGATGTCGTTCTGATATACTTTTTGAAAACAGGTCTTTCAGAAAAAATGTGTTTACATTAATGAACTATATATGAGTTATGGAAATATAGTATACTGCTATTGTAAATGCGCACATTTACTCAAATCAACTATAAAACAAGCAATTTTGAAAATTGCAACTTTTTCAGGGAATTGGAACCATTTTTTTCAGTCGTGTGGTGTTGACAATTAATAAGCCTGATCCCTGGCTTTAAGTTTTAAATGTACTTATTTTCACTGGCCTACTTTGTCGCGGTTTCGTATTTTAGACATTTAACGATAATTTGAATCTCATTTTTGGTACATAGACCTGCGAAGGATACTCTCTAAAATTGTGTTTTTATTGTCAAGGTTTTGTACTATTTGAGAAATAAGCCAAAATGAAAAAACAGCAAATTTAGTGAGTTTCCAGCACATTTATTCAGAAACGCACAAGTTGAGAAAAAGGACACCCATTTAATGGCTAAAGAAACGAAGTCCATTACACGCTTGTACAAGCAAATAATTCATTGGGAGAAGACACGTGGCCATTAACGGGTATAAGACAGACCTTACAATTTAAGCTAATAAATTATTGGTTGTAGCAGCATCTACCCTATGACTTGTCCACGAATCAAGCATCTGGTCCTTGTTTATGAATTCACAAAAACGAAAATCTAGTCGGTTTCACAAAGCACTTTCAAAGTTAGATTCAGCGCTGATTTGACCTATTTTCTATCTCTTGGCCACAAATCTATGTGCGGTGAACATGAATAATCATTTCTGACATGTACAGTTGTGCAAATGATAGGATCAGTGTAGTTTATGGCGTTTTGGTCCTTTTTGCTGACCAAGAGATTTGATGTATATGGAAACACTTGTGAGATTTAAACAGTGTGACGTCAGGCAAGATTGGCACTTTGTATACATGTGGGTAGGTACACAAATATGGCTTCATCAGTCTAATCACACAAGAGGAAGTGCTAGTGAGGCAAACTGATATGGTTTTGGTGGAGTCCTCTTTCAAAACAGGTTCCAATGTATCAGGTAACGTCAGCGTATCAATGGGACCATCGGTCAAAATGAACCCAGTAAAACACATGTGCTTACATACTGGCATCATATATATGTCTGGGAACATTCTTCACTAACACAAGCAAGTGGTATTTTGTGGATTCCACTTTCACATGCACTAGCATCCTGAGATTTGCCATCGTATTTTCAGACCTCATTTACATTAGGCAAAAGCCATATTACATATCTATATTAGTCTAACTTGGTGAGTAACGTTCCAGTTTGTTTTGTTTTGCTTTCGCAATGCACTGTTTGAATTTGTAGTGAGCTAAGAGGACGGAACAGAATCATTGTTAATCATTTCCCTTCAATTTACGCAAAAATGCCCTTAATGTAACTTGTCATATGCTTGAATCTCTTCAATAACATTTTACCTTAACAAAATTTCTCTTTAAGAATTTCAGAGGAGATACACTATAATAGGATGACCAAGGCCAACAGCTTTTCTTTGTCTTTGTTGAATGCACACTCTTGCCAGCCCGTGCCAAGGAAAGCTATTGGTTCCATCCCGAGAAGAGTTAATTACAATTGCTCCGGCTCAGTTTCATTGACATATGTGGAGAATCATGAGAAAATATACGCACGTCGACATTGATGTCGGTCTGTGATCATTCACTCCTTTACTTATTTTATTGTTTATTTGTGTGTGTGTGTGTGTGTGTGTGTGTGTGTTTGTTTGTCTGTCTGTCCCTCTGTCTATCTATCTGTCTGTCAGTCTGTCTGTCTGTCTGTCTCTTTCTTTCTCCATCTATCTATCTATCTATCTATCTATCTATCTATCTATCTATCTATCTATCTATCTATCTATCTATCTATCTATCTATCTGAGTTGGAAAAAAAGTAGATGAACTGACAATGAAATGTGATGATTTAGAGCAGTATTCAAGGCGTAACCTGATTAGAGTATCTGGCATAACTGAGACGACAGACGAAGACACAGATGAATTGATAGTAAAAATGGCAAACAACGTGATGGACACTCCCTGGGAATTAATTGAAATAGACCGGTCTCATCGCGTTGGCCCAAAGATAGCAGGCAAAGTTAGACCCATTCTGGTGAAACTGACATCCTACAGGAGCAAATCCAAGCTTATTGGAAATCGCCGCAAATTGAACTCATCGAATGCACAAAACATCCTTCCCACTGGTACAGATAACTCAAAAATCTTCATCAACGATGACCTCACCAAGCACCGAGCCCAACTCTTGTACAAGGCAAGAATGCTGAAGAAGGACAATACAATTAATGACGCATGGTCCTATGATGGTCGCATTCTTATCAAAGACAAGAATAATAAAATTGTCCCCATTTTTGTCCATGCGTGACCTTGCGCATCTTGGGGAACCGTCCTTGTAACAATGATTAAACCCCGACTTGGAGTTACTGACACAACTGAACACTGACATTCCTTGATACATATGTATTAGCACTGTTTCTGAGCTAGCCGTAACTGATCACATATACGCACTCTCTACCATACACAGAGTACTTTACCCGACTTGTTACATTTTTTCTTGTCACGTATTCTGTGCCTAAATCAAGGTACAAGTGGATACCACAATGAATTTCTACGTATTACTTTTATTTTTCCACTACGTAATGTACTGTTGCTCTATAACGAAACATATAGGGCTAAGTCAAAGATCAACAACACCTTTCATTTATTTTCTTTCTACTATACTGCTTTTTTACTTACCTATTATATGGTACACATCGTGAATATTATGTACATCGATGTATGCTTGCTTATTCTTACAATTTGTTTAAACCATACAATTTCTTCAAATATGAATGTTTACGTCTTGTTTAAACTCGTGAACGTATGTATTTATCACTTTATACCCTCAACATACTTCAAATGCCTTGCAGCTGACAGTTATATATTACTGAAGTCACATGTAGAAGATGACAATCATCCTGAGCTATTATTGTGTAATGTTCTTAGTTTAGAATTGTCAGTTGATTCACATATTCATTATTTATTCTATATCGACTGCAGTGACTTATTCACTTTTTGTTTACAATGATAACAATTTGTAGCATATGCACAAAAATGGTGAACGCTAGGAATGTAAATCAGATGGCATGTTCTTCCTGCTTGAAACACTATCACAAAAAATGTCTTCCCGAGGTCAATACTACAGATAATGCCTGGCTATGTCCAACTTGTTTACAGCATATTTTTGCCTTCAATCACTTTGATGACAACGATATATTTTTGAATTATATTTCAGAATCATGGTTTCGTGATACAAAAATAGATTTTTCTACGCTCAACAAAAAGATATTCTTTCCTTTTGAAACTAATTATAAAGAAACATCCCTATCAATTTATGACTGTGACCCCGACTTATATTATTTCAATCTACACAATAGAATTAACAACATGTGTGATAGCCAGTATTTCACGGAAGACTCCTTCATTGACATGATTGAAAACATGGATACCAATTTTGATAACATTTCGTTACTACACTTGAATATTCACAGCCTTCCATTGCATTTTGATGAATTTGAATCATATTTAAGTACCCTGAAATATCATTTTGATGTTATTGCTCTGAGTGAGACTTGGTTAAATGAACACAACCAGGACCTCTATGACATATCATCTTACAATCATATAAAACAAATTCGACCAAATCGTGTAGGAGGAAGAGTCTCTCTGTTTGTAGATCAAGCTATGCAATATATTGTCAAGGATAACTGATGCCATTGTAATGATACTTTTGAATCAATTTTTATAGAACTGATCAATGATGGAATAGATTCTAAGGGTAATGCTATTATAGGTGTGGTATATCGACCACCAGGTGCTAGTATAACAGAATTTAATTTGTTTTTTGAAAGTATTATGGAATCTTTAAAATCAGATGTTGTAAAATGTTATATAATGGGAGACTTTAAAATTGATGTTTTAAAATCAGATACACATACTGGTACTGCAAACTTTATGGACATTATATACAGGAATTCTTTTTTTACCATCTATAGACCAACCAGAATTACTGAAACTACCGCCACTATCATAGATAATATTTTTACCAATGTTCTCAACCCATCAATAGCTGCAAAAAAATGGCATTTTCTATACAGATTTATCGGACCACTTGCCAATTTTTCATATCAGTCAAACCAAACTATGCTCTAAAGTGACTTTCCCTACCTCTCAACAGGTTATTACTACAAAAACACTCTCCAAATTGAAACTCAGCATTGGTTCATACGATTGGACAGATATTACACAACACCTGGATACAAATTCTGCCATGTCAGCTTTCAGCAAAAAATTTAAATTAGTTTACAATGAATGCATTCCTACAAAATTAGTGTCATTTAAGTATGATTCTAAAAAACCCTGGTTAACAAATGGCCTTATCAAGTCAATTGGAAGAAAAAATAAATTGTATTATAACTATCGACATTCTAAAGACAATATTGAGGCTAAATTCGAAAAATACAAAACATATAGAAATAAACTTCATCACCTTATTCAGATTGCTGAAAAAGCGTACTACGCCAGTCTCATTGAAAATAACAAACAGAACCTTGCAAAAATATGGAAAATAATAAATAATGTTATCGGCAAGAATAAAGTAGCATTAACTAACAATAGATTCAAGTTTAATGGAACTGTAATTACTGACAAAAAGGACATTGCAAATCATTTCAATTCATTCTTTGTCAAAGTTGGACCAAACCTGGCTAAAAAGATGCCATCTAGCAATTGTGATCCACTTAATTTTATGAAGGGAACTTACTTACATTCATTTTACTTTCATCTCGTTATTGAGGATGACATACGAATTATAATAAATTCGCTAAGAAATTCATCCCCTGGATGGGATAATATTAATCCTAAAGTAGTAAAATATGTCAGTATCGGTATTATCCAACCTCTTTCTTACATCATTAACTTATCATTGAAATCTGGAATTTTTCCAGACGAACTAAAACTAGCTAAAGTTATTCCATTATATAAAAAGGGCGATCCTGAATTATTCACGAATTATCGTCCAATTTCATTACTGTCTTTCTTATCTAAAATTTTGGAAAAGGTTGCTTACAATCAACTTATTTTATACCTAGAAAAAAAATCAATCTTGTATGATTTTCAATTTGGATTCCGCAAGGGATATAGTACTGAAATGGCAGTTAGTTACCTTGTCAGCAGAGTGTCAGAGGCCTTGGACCGACATAACCATGCAATCAGCATTTTTCTTGATCTGTCTAAGGCCTTTGATACTGTTAATCATGAAATTCTTCCATCCAAATTATGTCATTATGGTATACGTGGATCAGCACTCAGTTGGTTCACTAGCTATACATCTAAACGAAAACAATATCTATGTTTCATAAACGAAGAATCAAATTCCCTTGATATAACATGCGGAGTTCCTCAAGGCTCAATATTAGGCCCTCTCCTTTTTTTAATCTACATAAATGACCTAGGAACCTTATCTGAAAATGTATTTACTCTCCTCTTCGCAGATGATACTAGTTTACTTTTTACTGGGCGGAATCTAGACATTTTGATTGATAATGTTAATGCTGCACTAAAGATATGTCTTGATTGGTTTCATTCAAATAAGCTGTCTGTCAACTTAGATAAAACTAACTATATGATATTTGGAACAAAAAGTAAAAATAATTCCTCAATCAAAGTAAATAACATATCTTTGGAACAAATATTCCACTGTAAATTTCTAGGTGTTTGGATTGATAGCAAGTTAAATTGGAAATATCACATACTGAATATATCTAGTAAGCTTAGTAAAATTATTGGCATCTTCAAAAAAATAAGATGGAAACTTGGAAAAGATATCCTTATTCAGCTTTATTATACACTAGCACACCCATACTTCCTTTATTGTAATATCATCTGGGCTGCCAATTACCGTTCTAATTTAGATAAACTTGCAAAAATTCAAAAGAAACTAGTTAGAATAATCAGCAATTCTGAATTCAATGCACACACTTATCCTATTTCTGTCAACCTTAGACTTTTAAGATTTGACCAACTCAATAGGTATGCTACAGACTTGTTCATTTTCAAAGCTATAAACAACATCATGCCTCTAATTCTCCATAATCTATTCCAATTTACCTCTGATATACATTCTTATTCGACTAAGCAATCATCTAATCTTTATGTACCCAGATCCAGAACAAACCTGTGTAATTTCTCTATCAAATATCATGGAGCTCTAGTATGGAACAGCATTCCAAACAACATCAGATGTTCACCTTCTCTTTATGTATTTAAATCAAAACTTAAGGGTTACTTAATTTCTTGCATGATTTAGATTTGTTATGCTTGAGTGGTATACTGTCTTATAGTTATGTTTAGTGTAACTGTCAAGCCATTTTTTACTAAATCATTCTCTGCCAGAAACGTATAATTAAACAGTTATGTAATGCATTTTGTAACAGGAGATTATATAAGCCCACCTGGGTTTTCATCTCCTATGTGGCTGTTGTAAATATTTGATGTACTTTTCGTCATAATAAACTTCAAACTTCTATCCATCCATATATATGTATATATATATATATATATATATATATATATATATATATATATATATATATATATATATACACACACACACATATATATATATATATATATATATATATATATATATATATATATACATATATACCTGCCTGCCTTCGAGCCGGGCTGTCTTCCTGTTTATCCGTCTGTCCATCTATCCGATTTATTTTTCGTAAACATTAAATTTCGTACAAGTACCAAACGCTAATCTTAAATTTGGAGTGCGGTAGAGTTTGTTTTTGAGAAGCTCTAGTTTTGCAGCATTGGATGACTGATTTCGTCCGCCTTGTTTAACAATCTTGGTCATTGAAGGCATGATCGTCATTTAGTTTGAAATGTGGTTTTGTTTTGGTAAGTTCAAAAATATGGTCGTTCCTCATCTTCATTTTGGGGCTCTGTTTGTGCCATATTGTCTCTTACAACCCGCCATATTGGCTTTTAGAACCGCTTCAGTAAATTACACGTTCAACTGTGACCGTAGGCATGTTACCTTTCACAATCCAATTTGGCTAACGTTTAAATTTCTAAATTACTGACGCAACACCGATGGGCTTTAATGCGCATGCGTCTCTGGGGGAACGCTGCATATGGCAACAAATGTTTTGGAGCAGAATAGCCCATGTTATATGTTATGTAAGCAGCGCTGGACTGAATGGCAGTGAGCTTATGCAGGTATGCGTAAGTGCGCAAATTCTATCGCCTCTCCCCAAGGCTTTTGTTGTGCTTGGCAAAAAGGTAGCTAAAGTAAGGTCTGCCAGGAAACACAAACACTGAGGACCGAGTACTTCACTTCATCAGTGCGGTGTATAACACGTGCATTGTGTTCATCGGGTTAAATTTGCATTTCTTCTGCGAAGATGGAAACGATATAAAGTGTAACAGATCCCAGAAATATGCAGTGAGCGCTTACATTAACGGAAAGGTAAATGAATTTCTGGCCAAAGACCTTTGAAAATGTTTTTCATTTGCAAAACGCCTATTCCTGCATTTCCCTGTAGAGATGACTATGCTTTCTTGACGTGTCTTGCTACAAATACTTGGTATGTTTTTATCCTATTTCTAATGTTTTCTTGTAGAGGTATCGGATTAAAAATCCGTGTCCATCAAGAATAAGTCTACAGAGTGAAGTTTAATGTGGCCTGTACTTTTAGAAGGAAAAGGCAATGGCATACAATACAATACAAATCTTCTTTACCGTCGGAGAAATATGCAGATAACATTAGCTTGTCATCAGCTAGTCAGTCAGACTAAATAATCATGAGAAAATCCAAGATTAACATTAAAAATCGGATAATCAAAGTAAAAGAGGCACATACATCAGTAATTATAAAGATTTAAAACATATACACATTTCAACTAAAATATACAACAGTGAATGGGAATATATTGGAATGGGCTCTTGCGACCACATTATCCTGCTTTCTGCCCACAGCGATTATCTGTGACAGGTCCATAAAGAGAACCTTTTGTATTCGTACCCTTGACATCGTAAACTCCGTTTGTATGGTCCCAAACAGGCCATTAAATCCAGACTCTGCGGTATTTTCCTGCAGCTCCCACTAGCGGAGTTAAAATATCCTGAGACTGGAAATTGGTTCTGTCACTCCACTGTTCCTAAGAAAACTTATCGTGGAAGTTATTGTGAAAATACATTACACCGTTTAAGTTCGATAAGGACACATTATTATTGGTTGCAAATAGTAAAGCCAAGTGACAAATAATTACATACATGTATTACAATTGGTACATCTGTAATGTACAAAACATAAATACTGCACAATTCCAATGGCCTCAAATCATGCAAACACCCGCGTCATATGCTATTGTAATATCCAGAATAATGTAGGTGGTACTGAGGACCCGTTTCCCTTGGAATCACCGAAAAAGACGAAAATATGTATTTAATTAAAAGAAAACAACTTTTCTCTTGTTATTAGTAAATGAGACAAAGTTGAGAACTTACCAGCATATGTGAAATTAAAAGGAGTTTTTTTGCCAGAGCGATATTTGCATTTGGTGACGGACTTTAACATTAGAAAATGTATAATCACGACGGATGGCTTTAAAGTTGTAAGCCTGAGTGGGGTATCTCAATCGCATTGAAACAATCTATTGCCACCAACAAGTACAATCATTTAATGAATCATAGACATAAGAACTACAACTGTAGTGTGATTACTGTCTTTCTACCAGACCACCTTGTGAACCTCCCTATTGAAATCACCAAAAATGGACAGAACTGGCTATAGGGCAATCACCAAGTACCTGCAACTGAAAGGGCTAGCTCCAGCACAGATACATGCCAACATGCCCCCCTCCCCCCTTAAGGGATGATGCCCCTTCCTTTTTCACTGTTAAGAAATGGGCTGCGGAATTCAAACGTGGCAGAGAGAGCCTTGGCGATGACGAGCGTCCAGGAAGGCCTTCAACAGCAATTATTCCCAAAAAAACATTACTAGACATGGTGTTGGCTGATTGACGATTGACCACTCGACATATTGCCACTGTTGAGGGCATCTCTCATGAGACGGTTAAGCACAAGGAGTTAGGAATGACAAAAGTTTCTGCAAGACAAGTGTCAAAGCGGGTGCAGCAAATCAGAAACATGTCAAATTCCTGGCGTCTCGTGACAATCTATGGCATTTTAAAGCAGATTCCGATTATGTTTGGCTCTATTTGTAACCATGGATGAGACCTGGATTCGTCGCTTTGAACCAGAAACCAAAATTTAATCTAAACATGGAAGCATCCGGGATCTAACCCCCCCCCCCCCAAACAAAAAACAAAAAACAAAAAAACAAAAAAAAAAAAAAAAAAAAAAACAACAAAAAAAACAAGCCGGTTTCTTCTGCTGGAAAGGTGATAACTTTCGTCTCTTGAGATTCGAGGGGTATTCTGCTGTTAGACTATCTTAAAAATGCCAGACTTTAAAAGGCAGATATTATGCGGAGCTACTGAAATTGTTCCATGAAGCTTTCAAGGCTAAGCGACGGGGAATGCTCTCCATAGGAATCCTGTTCCAGCAAGCCAATGCTCCCGTTCACATGTCGGTGGTTGCCACGTCAGCGATTCCTGGTTGTGGCTTCGAACTCATTAAGCATCCCCCTTATTCACCCGCTGTAGCCCCGTCAGACTACCACCTGTTTCCTAAAAAGAAAAAGGAACTAACTGGTTGCCCTTTTTAGTAATGATTGCGTAATTTCTGCTGTCAATGACTTTTTGTAGGGTGGCGGAAGAAAACTTCTTATTGACCAGCATCCAGGTCTTGCAGCATCGCTTGTAAATGTGTATAAATCTAATAGGGGACTATGTAGGTATATAAATGAAAACCATCGACTTTGTACGGTCTTTCACAGCTAGGCTTAGAACTTTTCAGGCAGCCCTCGCAAGTTTGCGATGAGCTTCTTTATTCTGCAGATAGAAACTGGAAAACGGAAAAAAAATATTAAGAGCACCAGTAGAACACAGTAATTGCGAAATATGCGGAATAATTAAAGACGAGATACACATTCTAATAAAAAGCTTTTCAGTCTATTGTATAAACTTCTTGACTAACGCACTGAATTTGTCCGTGTCAAGTCTTTACGACTCAGATAAATCCTTTTTACTATACAATTAGACGCCGCTGACATGATTCTCAACATATTTTTACTTTTAATTCCTCTATTGCCACCATAAAAACAGATTCACTTTTTTATAAGAAAGTCCTAGATTAGCGTCTCCATTACTGTAGGTTCTTCCTCGTATGTGTTCTCAAAATGTCGGTTGTTTTCTCTGTTGCAGTCAATAATTTTATTTCATTTCATGATTAGGAGAAAAGTGCCATAAATGCTGCATTTATCCTCAAGAGAGGTTTCCTTAAACCTTTGCTATCTTTTACATAAAACAAACTTAGACACATGAGTACTACTTGCAGTATTTACGATTAATTAAAAAAAAAAATCGCCCAGTTACCGTTAATCGAAATTTAGTTTTAAAAGAGCCACGAGAATACGGGATAAATTCTATATGACTTAATCATATCACTGCTAAACTGGGATTTCAAATGATTGATATGGCAGCTATACTATTCCTCCTGGCCGTAGCACCTGCATATGTGTCATATGGCATTTTCAACTGTCAAAAAAGTAGGTTTTGTTTATCTCCTAGGCGTCGTCACCTGCAACACGTTGATTTGAACAGGAAGCAGCCTTTGGAGCCGCCTGTAGTTAACATGCTTGCTGGTGCGGTTGTTATAAAAAATTGGTTAATGGTCTAGAAAAATCGGCAAAACAGCAAATCTTCATCCGCGAGACTTATACATCGGTACAGTATCATGTCTTCCACCATAAATGCGTGTTTTGAAAGAACAGAAAACGATATAGACATCTTGTACTATAATGACTGGGAGTGGCAGTGTAAATATCTGCACAGGAATGAGATATGCGCGATAAAACAATGATTTTGAAGACCAATTGTGAGAAAAAACATCAATGTAAGCTTGATTTTCCCCGAGGAAAAGACGACAATAATATGTAGGCTTGGTCCTGTACAGAGCAGAACCGGAAGTGGCCAAATATTTATTGCGTTGACTTTCCTCGCCGTGTAAATGTGTGCGTGTCGGGGGGGGGGGGGGGGGAGGTGCTGTAAAGTAACTATAGCAGACAGAAGCCTGCATGGGAAACAAGGAGTTCCAAACATCGTAAAGGCACTCGTATCAATAGCTTTGTATCCATTCTTTACAAAGTGTACCGTTGCATCCGTAGATCTGCAGGCCTGCACATGTTCATTATCATATACACTTTATATTGCATCTCACAACAGCTGATATGCATCAAATCAATTTGGCGATGGATGCTAGATTGTTGTTTTCTTGATTTTTCAATGTTTTTCTGTTCTTTTATAAAAGTTTAATGACAGAAAAACTTTGTGTTTATTAGTAGAAAGTATTTTCGCAATTATTGCATTATTGTATGTCGTTTCCCTTTATACAGACAAAAAATTCAGGTATGAAGTCACTGCAAGACAATAATGCACGCATTAAAAGTGAAATGATGTAAACAATATGCACATTATGCCACAATTTATGATCTAAGTCCATTCAAAGTGTCACATGAACTATACAAATATATGTCACGGAAGTTCCAGAAAGGCTTCTCATAATACTGTCTCCAGTCTTCAAGATACACTGGTAGACTTCGCAGACACTATCATTTTATGGTCCAGTTAGACTGTCCTGATCTGCATTTTGTCTAAATTAACTTGCTTAATTCGCTCTCTCTCGAGTTTTGGATTGCTTCCAATTTTTTCCTCCGGTTTACTGTGCATTTAGGTGGGAATTCAAGTAAATGCTGGGGCTTTTTTTACATATCATTAGTTTGGGATAATGTAAAGCGGCAAAACAGTAAGTATGTGGCTGTTGCATGTATCCTCTAGTCTACTTGAGCCGTTAGTCAATCAGCACCAGCCCCAAGAGGCTACAGTGCTGCAATTCCTATTCCCGCGACATTCCTTATATATGCATTACGCCCGTGTTATTTTAGGTTCGTCAACCAACAAATAATCACTCTCTCAATGAGCTGAGTTTCGGCTTTCTAAATGATATATACGATTTGGTACGCCCCTCAATAGATTAAACCTTGCGTGGACTGATGATCTCTAAGGAAAGACGAAGTATTTTATCCTCACTTTCGTGTGAAACAGGTTTCAAGAACTGCTAGATATTGTTCATAAAATGTAAAGACATCACAATCTTGTATCAATGAGGTGATTAACGGTCATCTATCGCCAGGTAAATTCATCGTTTAATGAAGGCTAAAGCCACGAGCTTGACATATTGCCTACCCGCGGTCGTGGAAAGCTGTTAACTCGGCCAACAAGCCAAAATCGAAAAGGATAACATTTTGAATAGCCTTTATATCTAAATAAGTGAAAACGAAGTTACCTACGAGCACGTAATGATACGAACTGTGGGACATTGCCATGTACACAAACATTGCCAAGTTATTTATAACCAAAATGTAATTGAGAAAATATTTATTTGCGCTACTGTGAAGCTGAACGATAACCAGAAACGATGAAAAGGCTTCCACTTATATTACGTCATAGTCAGACAAGGCGGCAAAAACATAGATCATGTTCTGTTCACGGATTTAAAGTATCTACACTTAAGTCACGACTGTTTACCTCAATATACATTTGGTTTGATACAGATTTATCATAGGTGCTCTTGGCAGAAGAAATATATCCCTCGGAAGCATACATCCTTATTAAATGACGATTACACAGTTGCAAACACAATGTCATACATGCATATAGAAACATAGGTAAACATAGATTCATATATATATATATATATATATATATATATATATATATATATATATATATATATGTATGTGTGTGTACAGACACAGACACACATACACACACATATATATATATATATATGTGTGTGTGTGTGTGTGTGTGTGTTAGTTTCGTCGTTTATTTATTGATTCGTTCCTTCATCCATTCATTTATATATCAATTTGGATCGACCCATGCTGCAGAGGTAACATGCACATGCAAATTTTAAATACAGTGAAAAATATGATTCATCGAAGGCAAGATTTAGCGAAACCTCATGCCCACGAAAATATCATTAATAAGGAAACATCGACTACAGGTTCCTATATGTATGATATATGTATCTACTATGGGACTTGCAGCCTACCCAATCCCCACCCCACCCCCGCATTCAGCATCTCGCCCGTTTCATTTTGACGTGAAAATCCCTACCACAATGGATTATTTCATGTTTGCATGGTGTATATTACATAAGCTTGTGTCTTGTTGATGATCAGTCATTAAATATTAGTTTCCGTCCGCTAACACAACATATTCATTGGTCATATGGATTGCAGTTATTCCTTAAAATAGAACAATTTCTGCAATATTACGCAATGGTGCCATCCAAATCAATATGATGTTATACATACGTCATTGCATTTGTTTCCTATATATACTGAAAATGTTTAAACAATTACGACGACAAAGTCATTCTACAAGTAAGCTTAACGGGCACAGCTTTAAATCTATTATTTTTGGTCAAAATTTATGAGCGAAAGCAATCATGTCGACCGATTACAATCTTGTGACGGTTATTCACAAATGGCTACGCTCGCGTGCCAAAGGTCTTCGGCTTAAAATCTAATTGGATGCAAAGGACCTTTTTAGGTTTCATGTTTTATAAATCGTGTCATAGTGCAAAATTATTTTTTGCCCGCCTGCTTTTATAAGAAGGCTAACAGTAATATGTTTAAACATGCGTACGTTAACATAAGGTAATTAATCCTTGTATGCATCGTCTTATTAAGGTCTAACGAGTGTTCAGTCAAGATCAATTGGAGAAAAATATTACCTTAAATTTCTGGCAAACTATGGGCGCTAATTCTAGGACAAATAATGTTAACCTTTACAACATCAGATGCCGCTTTTATTATATCGTCCGGAAAACTTGACTGACACCTTCAGTATGTTGATTCATATTAACGCCACATTTAATTAGGTAATTAATGTTTCCCGTATATTCAATCATTTTTCCAGGGATCTTTTGTGCTGATTTGACGAGAAACAATAATCAGAAAGACACAGGACCTATCCAACATTATATTCCTAAATTGTAGCTGTAGCTGACACTGATGGCCTATGGTGAGCCATGGGAAGCAGAGACGCAGCAAGGCTTGCAACCAATGAGCAATCGGTGGCACAGGCCTATCTGCGCCGGTTTATCGTGAGCAATGAGTGGCAACCACATGTATCTATGGTGGCTAATGATGAGTAATGAGTGACAGAGACATATATCTGTTCTAGTTAATGGTGAGCAATTAGTGGCAGAGATAAACGTCTGTGCTGGCTAATTGTAAGCGATCAATAGTACAGATATAAGTATTTGTTTCTACCAATATTGAACAATCGGTACCAGAAAATTGCATTGGTGCTGCATAACAGTGAACATGCCATGGCAAGACAGATCCTTACTGGCTAATTCTGAACGATCACTGGCAGGGACATACATTTGTACCACCTGATTGTTGAGCGATCAGTGGTAGAGACACGTCATGTGCTGGGCAATAGCGCACGTTTGGTGGAGGAGGCAAATTCTTGTTGGCTAATGGTGAGAGATCTGTAGTAGAAATTGGAGCCGCAGATTAATGTCTTAGTCGGTTAATTGACAGAATATACCAAGCTCTAACTTGCTATAGCCGACGGCTTAGATGAGTTGAACCAGTGACTTAGTAAATAATAAAGAAGAGGTATGCATTGAGTGTTGACACATGTAATCAATTACTGCTGAGTGCCTCTTGCATTTACCCAAATTAGTTCACCCGAATCTACACGTGTGCAGTGGGAGCCCCATCTAACAATGATGCTGTGAGAGCTTACAATCACAAAATACTTATTCACATTCGCATTTTCGGTGTCACCGTAGCAAAAAGCAAAAGTTTGACCAAAGGATTTTAGCTAGTTAGACGAATGATGTATACTAGCCCGGCTCAGCCGAACATTTGACTGAGATGTGCCTATCTAAAATAAAAATAATGCTTTATTCCCCGTCACAGCAATACGACGATCATCAGTGTTGAAGGGTATACATAAAACTGAACAACTGAGTCCCAATCGACAAATTATACCGGCAAAAATACAAATCATTAAACTCGGATATTGCAGCAGTGTAGCTGTAAAAAAACAAAAAGACCGCATCACGCATTGTTATTGCATTATGTTGTAAAAATATTTATGTTAAAAATTGGATAACCCTGCAGTTACATAGCAATTAATCGATAGAATCGCCAGTACGTGAGTGACACACTTATTATGTACACGACACACAGAACATCACAAAAGACTATTTGCTAATTAAATGTTAAGATTATATACAGCGAATATAAACATTACGAACAGATGAAGCGTCTTGACTCTGTAATGTATAGTTATACTGCTGAAAAAATAACTACGTTCAATTCACGTGTAAGATCTGTACTGCCATTTAACATAATTCTGTAATAGTCTATCAAGGACAGGATGAATCGATAGACTTGGCTTAACACATGGAGCAAGCACCTTTACAACAGTATTTAGAAGTTTAAACCTACATCTTTGAGTAAAGTACAGCAGGCAATGAAAAAAAGAAGTGAAAGGTATCTTCGACCGGGAAGCTGAAAGAACAGGCTGTACAATGTAGATCGGACGATATTTATGTCAAACAGATGCGAATTTGATTTTGACTGAGTTCATTCTGAAGAATATAAGCAAAGCGTTCTCCATGTTAAGATGCCAGGGAATTTCATGTTGAAAGAAAAGTAGCTTTTTCTCATTGAGGACATTTTTTTTTTCAGAACTTCGTTCTCATTTGTTTCAAACTGGTCAAGCCTTAAATCAGTGCAGTGCTGAAAAGTAGGGAGAGGGGGTGCATTTTCGTCCACAGGGATTTTACACTGGTTTGCAAAATACTGATTGAATATTTCTGTCTTTTCTGCATTGTTAGATATAATTGTATCTTTTTCAACAAGGGGTGGTATGTTTGGATGGGCCTTGCACCCTAGAATAGATTTAGAGAGACTCACAATTTCTTTACCTGGGTTTCTTTGCTGTCTAATTCAGTTTTTAAATTTGAAAAATAAGATCGAATTGATTTTTGGTTTGCTATAACAGATATTCCGAAAGCCCATACAAAGCTTAAAAGGGTAATCAGTGTGTGGAGATCGATTACCATTAATTTTTCGAGCTGACTTTCTGTACCTTTTCTATGCACGGTTTCGTCTTCTAATCAGGAGTTTATTGTAAGCTGTGACCCAATGTTTCCCTTTGGGATGAATAAGAACATTTTTGCAGGGAACGAGCGCTTTCTACAAATAAATTTGACTAGTGGTCAACTTTTTCTTCAATAGTGTCAAACAAATTGAAGCCCTAAAGGGCTTGTTCTAGAGTCTCATTTAGCTCAGTAGAGTTCGCTCGCTTAAAGTCCCACACTGTTCTCAGATACGCCTTGTCGCTGCGAGAAAAAAAATAGATATGGTACAAAAAAATGACATAGTGATCGGAGTTCGAGATAGGCGGAAAGACGCCGCTCTCGATAATATAAACAGGGGAGTCTGTATTACAGAGATCAAGAATTTTATTAGAATGTGTTGGTTATGGTAAAAATACACCAGAAACGTTATATAATCTAAAGACACTTTAGAAAGCCAATGGTTCGAGAATCGTGTTTTTGTCCTCTTCAATTGAACGATGTCGGCACACATCCTTCCCTGACACACAGTAATGATCGTACGTAACATGACTGCAGCTCTTTGTATTAACGATTCGGAGAAAATTCTTAGCCAAGACTTTATTGTTATCTTATATTTTCATTTCAAAGAAGTAATCGACATTCAAGACATCACCGCCAGTAAACATTTAGCGGAAAACCAAAGCAGGCATATCTTGCAATGTGCTACAGCTGCAGGGGCTTTGTGTGGGGGAGGAGGGTATAACTAACATCGAAACATATAACAGCCAATTGTTCCTACAATCATCCCTTATCTAAAAATATGACGCACACCATGATAGGCTCGTGTAGACAGCAGCGTGCTGAGTGTAAATATGCAAAGACTGAGCTGACACCAACTGTACCTCACCATCATGTGACCCAGACGGTATTAAAAACAGTGTTCACGCAGTGGCGAGAAAAGGCAACCACTGGAGAACAGACAACCATATAGTCGCTTCAGGCAAGAGCTCTTCATATCCTGTGGTATCCACGTAAATGACACCAAACATTTGTCACCAAACCTCTCATTATACTAAAAGGTTTGAACGAAAAGGCGTTATAGAGTAACAAGGATTTCTACAACAATGCGGCATCCACTTCACGTTTGTCTCGTCATACAACACCACGAGGGGGCGGGGTGAGGGATGGTAGTCACCTGTCAACACAAAACGATGAATAAACATCAACCTTCAGTCATAGGGGAAGTACTGTTCCCATAAGCATGTACATCTAATGAGCTTGTTATACTTCCCATCATTTGCAGTAGTAGAGTTGGCATCATACAGGGGCAGAATCGTTGGCATGAAATGTAAACTGACACGAAAACTTTCAACTCGCTAAATGTCAACTTATATTTTCCTAAGTTATTATTCTCGCAATCGTAAGCGGCATGCTGGTATTATATTACTATCGTAAAATGTGCTTGTCGGTGCTTCCTGCTCATTCAACTTACAAATAATTCTTTACTATACTTTCATAGATTGCCCTTTACGATTGTTGTGTTACCATTGCCCTATCACGGTCCACTCTTTGCACCACTAAAGAAACAACGAAACTAATTTACAGATTCACACAAAAGTAAATATTCCTAATTACACCGGGATCCTCTAGAAATTACCCTTTTTGAATCGGTTTCCTGTGCATCTTGCTGCTAAAATGTGCAGAGAGAGAACACTGTCAGTTACATAAATGCAGCGGAATAGAGCTAAGGATATGTTGACAAACTTAGTCTCATTTACGATGTGACGTGTAAGCCCTAAATGGTCATATTACAAGCCTGCATTCACAGCTTTCCTTGGCGCCTGTCACTGCTAAGAATACTAATATGAAAGCAATTATTAAAATGAGATTGGAAGTGAAACTTACAGTGAAGGTGAAAATGAAAGACTAAAGATAAAAGTATGGGCCAGAATGAAAAGGGCAACGAGAGCATTTGAATTCGGAGGTTGCAGTCGACGAGTTTTATCTGGGAACGTGTAAAAATCATTATTGCGGTACATGTATCTTATAAACCTACATGATAGGAGACAGCAATTGTCACTTAAAAAGTTCTGTCCTATCTTTCTTCGTGTACCATCATCGTCAAGACTACCATTAGCATAATATGCCAGCTCTGAGCGTGGACCTTGTTGCGGTTCCGGTGGAAAACCACAAGCATAGTTATCGCACAGATAGTAGAATTCCATTATGCATGTTGGCTCTTCAGATACATGGGAATGTTTAGTTTCTACTGCAGATAACAGGGTGTTTAGCTGGTGTTCTACGGTAATCCCTCTCATATACAATTTATGCAAATTGCACCAGTTTATTTTTCAGGTTACAGAGGCGGTTTATAATGTTTAAAATATAAGTCAAGTCACAATCTCAGCACTGCTATCCATGTATACGGTTTCATGTCCGATATCGTTCAACATATATAATGGCCTTCCCTACATTCAGTTGCTAAGTTGCCTTAGTCAGTGGAATGAGACACACGTTTGTCATCACATTGCTAGACCTGGACCAGTTCCGCTGGAAAAAAAATATTGCACTTTGATTATAACCTACATTCAGAAAACTCCTGCTAAGCCAGGTACTCGCCTACAGCTGAATCTTTCACGGTATAATCTTGAACAGGGTATGCTTCTGTGTGGAGAGAGAGAGAGAGAGAGAGAGAGAGAGAGAGAGAGAGAGAGAGAGAGAGAGAGAGAGAGAGAGAGAGAGAGAGAGAGAGAGAGAGAGAGAGAGAGAGAGAGAGAGAGAGAGAGAGAGAGAGAGAGAGAGAGAGAGAGAGAGAGAGAGAGAGATTTGGCTTATTAATCATCAATGGATCTTATATTTGGAAGGGTCCTGATGCCGAAAGAGACATGCCTAAATTTTTGTTTAGAAAAAAATGTTAAAACTGTCCAATGAAACGGCATAATTTATGATTGATGTGTGACAAACGGTCACGCTGCAAGCTTTGGTCATGGCCATTTCACAATCATAGTTGAATAAACTGGAAAATGTCAAAGCGTGTGGTGTATCACTGGGGTGCAGCAGTGAAAAATATCAAATCATGTGGTGCATCACCGGGGTGCAGCCTTAAATCGAGCCCCTTTCAAGATCTCTCTGGCTGCTGAAATCTTCCTTAGCAGCACGGTCTGCTTCATAAAATTTGTCTCACATCTACGACATGCCCACGCGTTCAAGAGACACCTTGTCGTGAACAATGCCTAGCTCTGAAACCGAGGCTGCATGTCGAGCGTTACCCGCACCAGATCAATATACATTCGAAATGGCTACGTCTGAAGATCAGACGTTTTTTAAACTCAATGGAAGGTTCTACAGTTTAAAGCATGTATTGAATATTGCTAATAAAGATGGATACACCTCTGTGCAACATTAAAATGATACGAAACCTTCCATTAGGCATGCGCGTGAGAGTCATTGGCCAATATTCGGTCTACTCAAATATCACGATTTGAGCACATGTGGCAAGTGCCCCATTTGTTCGCTGTTTAATTTAAAAACGTTTACCAAGCTCTGAGTCTCATATTCTATGCGGGGTCTGAGGCCATAGAGGCCCACCCTGTATAATATACATGTAACAGACTAGATCTATTTAACATTAACAAAACATTAAAGCGCACAAGCGAATCAGTTTTTCCATATTTGTTTGTGTCACATCACATATTAAGGTTGAGCAGTACCAAAGCGTCCGCGGCTGCATCATGATGGAATTCGCAATCGAACACTAAACTCAGTAAGCTTGTGTTTATTTCAAAATA
>OZ026625.1:88084510-88114012 GCA_964020975.1 Hermodice carunculata
GGAGGCATTGCACTAATGATTAACCTTCATAAGCAGCAACGATAAATAATGTGTAGAATGTGAATCAATAGACAAGATCGTGATTTTTTTTCTCAAAAGTGACAATCAGTTTCCTTCTTTATCCGACCACTCCTTTAATTAGCCCATATATAAGATGCTTACACTGTTAAATTTCAATTTCTTGTGTTTTTTCATATGATAACATGACTTGGCTTTCATTTCCTAATATGTATATATATATATACATTCCTAATATGTATATATATATATACATATATATAAATATATAAGATGCTTACACTGTTGGATTTCAATTTTGTTGTGTGCGTTTTTCATATGATAACATGACTTCGCTTTTATTTCCTAAAAATAAACGCAATATAACATTATCGTATACCATTTCAGTCTAGGACAGGTAAAAAGCTAACCTTTCAGTCTCACACAGAAACTTCCTTCTCATAACAACAGCAGTAGATAATTAGTTTCACGAAACCATTTCTAATGCGGTAAGATTGCGGTTTTTTTCACACATATGGTTATATTCTTAGTTTCATAAGACCATTCATGTTGAAATATGTGTTATAATAAACAATTGTGCATTGCATAGCCTTGCACCGTTTTGCAAGTATAGTTCTTTCAGTTTATGCCACAATATTAATCATGAGATTTTTTGCCATAACAAGCGACTTCCCATACCCTTGTGGCCTGCAATGCATTATATGACCATTATGATTATGAAGGCTGGCTCTTACTATAAAAAGGCATCCTTTTTACCAAACCTACAATTCCCTTGAGGGATAGATCCACATTTCAATATTTTTAATTTGTACTTGCAGTACGTAGAGAGGGAGGGTAAATGGGATTATTAGTATTTAATGATGATGGGAAATGGCTGGCTTTCTGCTTATAGTTAGTGGTAGCTTGTATAATTTTAGGAAAATCGTTATTTTTCGAGATCAAAAAAAGGGAATAGAGGGGGTTTTGCAACTAAGTCCTCTATAACATGACAAAAAATGGTGAAAACATAGACTCATGGTCAGGGAGCGTTTTCTAAATAACATTGCTAGACGTCTTAAAGACTTTAGATATGTATGTATATATATATATATATATATATATATATATATATATATATATATATGTATATATATATGTATATATATATATATGTATATGTGTGTGTATCACAATCATTTTATGTCTATATTTTATATCTCACAACAAACTTTATGTAGTTTGAAATATTGTATATTACCCTTGCTTTGTTGGAACACATGCAGTGCAGCTATAAAGGTAAATGTTATTTCTGTCCTGTTCATTTTTGTGTTTATTATGCCATGTCAAGTATGGTGTCAGTATAAGTGAGACAAAGGCAGCAAAGGTATAATGTCTATATTTTCCGGGATATTCCCTTCCCCCATATTTGATTTTGGAAAACACACGTGTCTCGTTAAAAAAAATATAAAGGATTTAATTTTTAGGATAGGTCTAAGACCAAACGAAAACTGTGTATCACTCTGACAAATTGCAGATTGTGCCAATTTCAAATTGAGTTGGATATTCGGCCAAAATAGTATTGCCACTTATTCCTCTGTCACGTGCATACTATAGTTTAACTAAAGACAAAATTACAAATAAACAAAATGCAGTCTTTAAATTCAGCCAGTTGAAATTTGAATCACTTTATATAGAATTTAATCAGTGACATGCACATCTTTGGTCCGTGCGATAAAAAGAAAACACCCGAAAATATGAAGAACAGTGTGCTGCCGTAGGAGCTACTCTGATCTCAATTCAATTTTGGGCCTGTTTGACCTCGAAGATTGATGATGACTATTTTTATGACCTTCAAACACAAGAGAGACGCCATGAGAGCTCCTAGTATTGTAAGAAAGTAGATATCAGGACTAAAAACTGTTCTGTTGTGCTGGGGATTTCTATTGACCGCACTTGTGCCCTGGAAGCTTTTTTATTTTCCAAATTTGCCGCATATTACGGCACAGTACCAATTTTCACTTGCACATTGTTAAGGTTTGTGCACTGCGAGTATTTTTCCTGATGATTCATTTCACTGTTTTGGACTTTGCTCCTATCAAAGCTGGCCACATGCTAATGAGGACCATAGTTCCGTTTTTTGCTTATACTCAATTTAGTTTTATGCTTATTTAAACCATTTTTCTAATTATACCAGGTTTTAGCCCCTTAGATGGACTTAACAGAGAAACTCTCCTGTATTTGAATCGTACTTTTATGCCATTCGCGAAATAAGTAAAAAAAAAAAAAAAAGAGAAATACAGCTACATTTAGCGAATTAGTAGTAAACTTATCCTATCTATCCAATCGGAAAAAAAATGAATCATTCTTTGGCTAAATCATGGTTCATAAAACTACTTGATGCTATCATACACTCATGGAGACAGTAGGGAGCCTCTCTCACTTCCTCATTTGAATATAATTGTGAGCACCGACAATAACATATGCAAGTTGCGCCTGGCCGCTCAGCCGAATAAATGATAAAATTTGACAGTTACCTAACATTTCATCATTAAAATGACGTAATAGATTTCACACATAATAGTTTAAATGTAAATTACATCCAACTATCGTGAGTTTTATAAACTAGTTGTGCGTTCCACGTGCGTACACTGTAAAAAAAAGTTCTTTACACATTCTGGTAGCTTGCACCATGGTTTGACACGCACTGTAAAAGGGTATAGTAGCTTCAAATGTTCTATAACCTGTCGTCATGATTTCACCTGCTCCGTAAAATAGCTTCCTGGCTTTATAATCTTTGTAATAAAGTGTCATGATTTGATCTAAACCATTGGTTGTCCTTGCATCGGAAAAGAAAAACTTTACTTCAGTTTGTTCAACTTTTCTGCACTTCTTACAATATTGTGAACGACACTAAATAGAAGAAACCAACGAAAGAATTTCAATTGCACTCCAGAAAACGCTCAGAAAAAGGGAAAGTAATATTTCTCTTTTTGGTTGCTTATAATTTGAAGTCAAGGGGAAGAAGATTACTTCAATTACTGTAAGTGTCTATATTGCTACTTGTATCACAAAAATATAAGTATAGATTATAGTATACTTTGTTGGCGATATGAAGTATATGGACGAGCACTGGATGCCATATAGCAGAACGAGTGAGGGAAGCGAACGAGTTCTGCTATTTGGTATCCTGTGCCAGTCCATATACTTCATATCGCCAAAAAATTATACTATAATTTATTTATCTCATGTTTGGGGCGATTAAGTTGAAATAACACCATGGTAAATTTATCTAGCGACTTGAAGACAACGTAGGCCAGGCAGACGCTGCGTTTTGAACTAGGCCTACATCATTTCCGGTCTAGTTATAGAACTTTTCCGGTTATAGGTACTCCCGGAAGAGTTCTATAACATTGTGCATATAGCACCCTTCCTGTGTTTTGCCAAGGCCTAGCCGATATGGCATATATCAAAGTCTGTTATGGAACTGAAATCGACCCAAACATGAGATAATGAGAAATATATTGGACCACAATAGTAAATGACATGATAGGACGCCCAAAACAAGCTTGGCAGAAATTGTACTGGGTTTTTTTTGTTTTTTTTTTTTGTTTTTTTTTTGTTTTTGTTTGTTTTTTTTTTTTTTTTTTTTTTTTTTTGTTTTTGTTTTTGTTTTTGTTTTTGTTTTTTTGTTTTTGTTCAATTTGTCGAGGAATATTTGTTGAATATACGAATCTGTGTGCGTATGGCGAATTATATGTCGAGGTGCAGATGCAGCGCATAGAGGAGATGCAGAATGGTAACCACGTTTATTTACACAATCCGTGACAGGTACGACGCATGTTTATGTGTAGGCTAGGTTACCAATGTTGTCACACTTGTTCTCATGGATTATTAACACATTCGCGGCCGCATCCCTTTAAACCGACTGCTGATTTCAAAATTCATATGCTTTACTTAGACATTGAATATTGTCCTTTTTCGAAATAATTTCAAAGAAAATTCCAGAAATGATTTGCCAAAAGAGCACGCCAATATACAATATCTTTGTTCAGCGGACCCTGCACGCGCTGAGGATAGCTTTTGCCTCAGTTCAATATAATATGATCCTTTAAGGGTTATAACTAAAGATACAACTTTGTATATGTGGGCACCCACAAATCGAAGCCTTTGACTTTTCTCCCTTTACGTGTGTATGTGTGTGTGTGTGTGTGTGTGTGTGTGTGGGCGTCATTACTAAGTTCACTGTGCCTTTTCGTGCTGCAGGGTTACTTAGTTTATTTCCGTAAAATTGTTAGACAAACACAACAACCTTCCGCAATTTAACTGGTTACCCAATGTATTGGTGGATCGCTGTTACTAGTTTACTTCACCAGCACGTGCTTGTGCATATTTAAGTTTCGTTTTGTTACATAAACATCGTGGGTATCTCTCTTGACAAGCGAATCAGTAGCTAGTGTATCGATCAAATTAAGCTGCAATTATTATTGATCCAACCTGTTGTACTTTGTGCATATTTTGTAATATAAGCTGTTGTTTCTTTTACACCGTTTACCACTTGCCCACTTATCCCGGAAAGGATACCGTATTTGTGATAAGGATTAGATAGTTTCTACCCTCTTGAATTATAAAGTAACCTCATACTCTAATCTCTCATAAGAAAACCTTTTATTCAAACAGCATGCCTGGTCTCCAAGCAATGTTCCCAATGTATCAAGTATCAGCATGCGCCTTGTCTCAAAGCATTATCCACAACGTATTAAAAAATCGGCATACATGGTCTAAAAGGAATAATATGAAGGCATTCAAGTACCAGCATGCCTTCTTTTAAGAGCAGTATCCCCAACGCATTGAAGTATCAGCGTGTTAAATCTTGAAGCAATAGTGCCACTGTATTTTAGTGTCAGCATCCCTGGTCTTAAAGCAACATTCCCAACGTATTCGGGTTTCTGCATGGTAAGTCTTAAAGCAATACAACATTCTCATCGTTAATTCGGATGTGCAACGTAGCTGGGGAGAATTTTTTTTCTAAATTAAAACGACACACTGATATACTTTATATAATAGAGCATGTACTACGGTTATTAAATAGGACTGCCTTTCTCTTAAATTATATTAATGGTTCAGGAAATACCGCTCCGCCTTAAATCAAGATATTTGGTTCCCGTCTTACGTTATGTATTTCCCATATGACACCACGTGTATTAAGTCCTAGCGTATTACACATCATAATATCGTTCCCAAATTCAACTGCTATCAAGTTTCATTTCACTTGTGACAGAACCCAAGAAAATATCACGTATATTATATAATAAATAGTATATCCAAACTGTATTTCACATGGCATATACTTACAACCCAGATATGTAGAGCTGGCTAGTTAAGTGGTCGGAATATGTAGTATAAACCAATTAAATTATATTAGTCATGAAAATAATATTTTGTATAAATGAATGGAAGCAGCTTAGGCAAAAGTCGCAAGAATAAGACTTTTTTTTTCATTTTTACACACTCTCTTGCTTGTGGAAAGGAAACGGCAAAGAGTAGTAAAATGGTACACATAGCAATTTTTTTTTCACAGAGCATTATCATTGATCGGTTCCAATGAAAAAGAGAAAATATATACCTGTTTATCGCTTCATAGTTTCATTTACGTCCAAGAAGGGAATACGATATCAAGGGAAGTATATGGCATGGCCAATGGAAACTGAGGTCAGGATAGTGAACAGAAAATGTGAGACATGTAAACAATATCCCTACCTGTCGTCTTCTGAGTCATCCTCAAAGACTTCATCCTGATGTATCAATATGCGACACGGTGATTTGGGAGAACGCATGGGGCTCTTAGGTGGTTTGTGTTCGTTTTTTGTACCCATTTCTGTGGCCATGGGCCATACGAAGTACATGGTTTCCCGCACAATTGCATCGAGGCCTCCGGAAGCTTGTCCGTGGAAGGTTTTTGCCTTTGGCATGCTGAGTTTTTCTTTAAGCTTCTCCATATTTTTGGGCTGCACTGAGTCGGCTATGACACTGGCAATATCCGTCGTGCAAATAGTGTAAAGCAAGATACCAGGGCCACGTGTTCAGCAAAAATATTGACAACGCTGAAATGCCTACGTCGGTCTGTCACTCCGTGTATAGGTATCCCGTAAAGCTGGAACACCACTATGTTCCGACACTGTTGCACGTGCTGTTCTATTCCATCGCCGATTCCCTGAAATGAATGATCATCAATAATAACACATTAATATCAATACAACGAAGGAAGTACAATGACTGTCCACCGACGCGTCACAATTTCCATTTGTATTTCCCAACTTATGTTGACACCTAATGTTGTGAAGAGCATAGGGCTGACACTGGATTGTTGAAGATGCATCTACATGGCCGGGAGATAGTAAAGTAGGGTGCGCATGCGCAGCCAGAGTAGCATGGTGACATTTACGGTTGGCGTTGAAGATATTGAGTGCACAGTGTTTGCAGTGAAGGGATCGCCTACAGGCTATCGCATGCTACTCTGTAAAGCAGCTTTGACTGCAAATGCCCATTCATCGATTTGGGAGGTATACAGCAATGCAATCTACCTTTAGCGATACATATATGCAGAGCATTGTGCAGGCTCGCGGATGGCGATATTTATTATTGTGAGAGCACGCGCGACGCGTGCCAATTATGATTTGGTTTTTGTGCAGAAAGAAATTGATAAACATCGTACCCGTAGTTAGCTATGGGGTTGCCTAGGTACCTTTTAAGTGTTACCGTTGTAATTCTATTTCTCCCTCACAATCTTAAGGTTCATCCCATGAGATGCCGTCGTGCGTACACAAGCTTGCAAATTGAAAGTTCGGGGGCTTCTATAGGAAAAGATAGTGTGCAATATTGGCTTTTGATTGGCAAGGCTGTAACTGCTTGCTGCATCAATCAAGTCATTGTAATTATCTTCTACCTCCCAAACAGCAGTATACGTGTGACTCAATGTCTCTGTGCCAGTGATAGAAGTTTAGATACGAGTTTATGATTGTCACAAAGTAGTAGATAAAATGCCTTTACTGGGTAAGTGAAGGCATACTTGTAGCGCTCGTTTGTACGTATGGAATATCGTTACAAGTTGATTCTGAATTTAGTGCTTTGTCTGTAAAATTTTGCAAGTTGAGCGTTACGGTTTTTGGAAAATCAATGGACGCATTTTCATAAAATTGTCTAAATGTATATAAAAAAAAAAAAAAAAACACATGGCACATTTGCATATATGAGAATTGAATCTTTCAAAGATCATAAATGTTTCTAAAAGTTAACAAGATGCTGCGAATGTGTCGATCAACAAGGCGAAGCACCGACGTTAGAGACACAACCTGCTGGATGTGTATTTCGGCTCCATGTCTTAAGTTTTGCAATGCCTTGCGTATAGCTGTTTAGCTCAAAAGTCTGTCAATAAAGTAGACTTGTCAAAAGATTCAACGTCAGGACCTACTGAGTGTGCCTTGAAACTGTCGATGAGGATGCAGCAATAGAGGTATCATATTGGTCAAACAAATCAGGATATAGAACAAAACTTCAGCAAGCAAATCCAAATCAGAAATCGGTTGGTGGATGTCGTTGTTTCTATTCACTCGCGTATACTTTAACACGATGGCATGTTTCTAGATCTGCGGTATATTTTTCGTTTTTTTTTTTCTGATTGCTCAATCTTTTAGTTTGCACCTTTGCACCAGGTGGCAGGGGCTTTTAGCGGAGAATTGTATGCATTCTTTGAATGGATATCTAGAATGAAGAGGGAATAAGTTAAACAAGTAACAATTGATGTGCACTTACAACCATTGAGTTAATATATAGATAAATAAGAGTGATTTTTATTTATTTTTTTTTTTGGGGGGGGGGCCGGACAATTGAGCAGAATTGTCACTTAACAATCTATTGTACACACTTTCGACTGTCGTCCCATATACAGTAGAAGGTACATGAATGGCAAGCAAACTTTAAAAAACAGGCTACCACATAGATAATCTGTATTTGATCTAAATCACTAAACATTCTTCTATCAGATTTCTCGTGGAATGGCTCCTGTTTTTTTTTTTTTTTTTTTTTTTGTTTGTTTGTTTTTTTTCTGAATTTAAAAAAAATAACCTATTAACAATGTAATTGGTCATAACAAGGAATACTTCCACCCCTTACAGAATATCACAGGTCGCTCTTTTTCAACACAAATGTAGGTGGAAGTTCTTCAAATATGGGCCATTTATTTTCGGGCAACTTGGAAGAATTCATAATGTTGGGCAGCAAAGGTATTTGGTATTTAATATTCAAGCAGGATGAACAGAATTTATAAACATTTTACAATTACCAACCGAGACCACGTAATTTCGATACATATTTGGGTTACTGAAGCAAAAACTGCAGGTACAGCTGCAGCAATTTACGTGGGTGGAAAGCCACACTGGAAAACTGAAAGTCCCAATTCACCAATACATTAACGTATACTTTATACACACAATGACTGTAATGAGCTGCATATAGCTCTCTGCCTAAATCGCATACGGTGTTTTCATAGGTCATGGAATTGCCAGGGCGATTAGTTCTAGCAATTCTTTGTTTTATCAGTAAGTGAAACAATACATTTTTATCGATCACCTAGTAATTTGTCTCGTGTGTCAACAAGTCACCGATTTTATGACCACTCCACGCTTAACGTCGCTTTCCTTCACAATGGCTTACTCGTTTCCGGCGGATATTGGTGGAACATTGAGTTGCATGGTTATATCAGGTAGGTACTTCCCCTAGCTTGGTTGGGTCATCTGAATTACCTGTTGAATCAAACACAGTTTTAATGCTTCATGATTTGAACGGCTGGCACAGTTTTCTGGTTTTAACCATATGCCTTTACTGTTGTTGTTTTTTTTTTTTTCTGTTCACATGGGTTAACCACTGAGAATGGTAATACGCCAATATGACTGGAGTCGACTTCATGTATAAATCATTATTCATAAATCAAACAATGACAATAAGGTCACAGAATTCTTATGGGCGGGGACATAGGACAAACGGTGGGTTATGCCCCTCCCCTCTTTGTGATATGAATCATTAGCACTGGTGTGGCGTTTTATATCCATTAATAATATGGCAGCCAGTAGTTGGATTCCCATACTGTTTTAACCGTTAGTGAGGATTTATACACATATTTCATTCTGCTTCCGTTGACTATGGATTAAATATTTTATATTTTCTATGTTTGTGTACTTATGAGCCAGATCATATGTTTTTCTGTTTATCTTTTGTTCGTGTATACGTCAAGACTCCCACAGAATATAAGTTTATGACTTGATTGGTCATTGTTCACTATCTTTACTGCTTGTGTGTTGTATTACGGCCCCGAGTAGATTCATATATCATATCATATCATATCATATATCATATATCATATCATATCATATATCATATCACATCATATCACATCACATCATATCATATCACTTCCTGTCCTTTGATACCGTATTGCATTGCAAGGCATAGCATCACATTGCATTGCACATTGTATATAAATATCATAATGCATCATATCACATCACATCATATCACCTTACATCATACCATATCACATCATACAATACATCATGTGCAGCATCATATCATTTATGATTGCCTGATTTTGTGCGGTACCCTATGAACTCTAGCGGCTGCTTGGTTTTTTTTTTGTAATTTTTAAACTCAATGTAGCCAGCGAGGGTCAAGAAATGCTGTATTGTATTGAATTGTATTGCATTTTATTGTGTCGTGTCGTGAAGGAGGAGCAGGTGGAGAAGGGGAAGAAAATGTTCAACTCGTGTGACAGACTCCTTTTTGACTACGTCAACATTCGACTTTCTAATTGTCATCTGTTCTGTCACCACAAAACCACAGATACATTTTCATCAAATTTTACTCTTCCCAGTGGAAATCATTTTTTTTTCTTACTGCCATTAAGGGTTGGATTCAAATAACATAGCTGCAATGCATTACGTTTTCCATCAAGCACTAAACTGCGCTGGATTTTTTGCATCTTTCTATGGTGGCTTCCTGTTGCCAGCGGCATGGTACAGGGAGGCGATGGGCCCTTTTTCTTGATCACAATTGAAAATTTTAATTTAATTTTTATGTGAACTGTTTATTCACGTAGACATATTTGTCATGTTGTGTGATTAACCTTGACGTCAAACATGGCTTCGTGTCTGTATAAATTGTGATTCTTAAAGACACACGAATAAAACATAGATTGTGAATAGAACCCCCCGTTCATCCCATACAATACATGGAGGTAGGAGCATCGACCAAAAAGACATGTATTTAGCTGACGGCTCAAAGTATACACATTTAACCATCGCAGTGGTTGAACATATTAAGGAGAAGAAAGAGATATTTTTGTAGTGTGTACAGATATGTGTGGAAATCCCCATATTCACGACGCCTTCTTACAATGGAAAATGCAATGTTTATTGTTGATAGAGGGACGGTCACGACAAAATGGCTATACTCTAGACTTGCGAATGTTGTATTGTGTCACGTTTTTGACAAATTTGAAATTGCATGACAACAGTCAACTATGACCTTAATGCAGGTCTCCTAGATTCATATATATTAATGCAGTTATAAAACACTATGTTGTACTATACAGATTGATTGTATGTATATGTTGGTTCAACAAAAAGATTCATGATTGATGACGTGTTATGGTCTCATACTACTATTTAGTATATATTAAGTTCTTGGTTGTGATAAGTATGTAATAAAGATAAGTATACAGAGATGAGAGAAGTTCACAGAAAATTAGCACTTTACGTAGGCGTCTCAAAAAAGGCGGTTCATTTTAATTCTCGTATCCCAATGCTACCAATTACGTCTCTACTGCCTGTAGTAAAGAGTAAGTGTACTTTTGATTATAACACTAGCAGGCATTATTAAAAATACGGTTCTATTTGCATCCCAAACCTTTCATTCGATAAAGCGTTTTTTTTTTCTGGTTCTTCATGTGCATAAAGTAACTGAACTATAAGCTGTGACCTTCTACGATAAGCAAAACTGCTTGTACCAAATTTAATCTCTAAAATGACATTCAAGAAACTATCAACTATCATGTCCGAAAAAGCAGGGAAAGAAGAGAGAACATCGGGTTTTTTGTTTGAATAATTTCTAAATGTTACAGTACATGCTCCACACTAGATAGAACCAGGAGTAGCCGTTGACTTTATAGCCTACAGACAAAAGGTCGTTGGATGTAGCTCTTTTTTGAAATAGATAATGATGTAACATACGTCAGGGAACAAAAAAACTCGCAAGATGCATCTGGATAGCCCATGCAACCTAAAAAGAGCTGGCCGGAGGGTTGCTACTGAAATAGCATGACAGATCGCCATGATGTTCGAGCTGTCACGGGAATGCGCAACGTGACGGAACTAACGCTTCCATAGGTGGTCACCAAGGAATTGTGCCTGCAACGTGCGGGTGCCGGGTTGCAGAGCATGTGTGTAAGGCTACAGGCTAGGAAATAGCGAATAAAGAATGCAGCGTCCTGCGTGTGCACTCTTCAAACCCTATTAGTAGTGTTAGCTTAGTTGCTATCGTTCTTGCAATATTGCTCGATGCGAGGAGGTTTTTGTTTTTATGTTCTTTCTGACTAGTATTTTGTTTTAAAATGTCACGCCACTACCGTTATCATTCCATGGCGTTTTCTGATGCGTGAATGTCAGACCATGGAGAGTTCTTGATTGAAGTCTGTGTCGGCGGAGCTTTATCGACAGGTTTAAAAGTTTCACTTTAAAGTCCACGTAGGTATCTTGATTGTCGTATTTAGATAGGATAACAAACCAAAACATATTTTCATTATATTCCTGCTTTGAGAACCCGGGCATCATTGTCACACAGCCAGGCAAAGGAATAAAGGTTAACCAACGGGTTGTAGGAACAAAGACTGTGTGCTTTACAATGTGCAAGCTTCATATGCAAATAGTAATAGTAATAATAATAATAATAATAATAATAATAATAATAATAATAATGATAATAATAATAATAATAATAATAATAATAATAATAATAATAATAATAATAATAATAATAATAATAATAATAATAATACATATGCAAATACAATATAGCAGTCCGGAAACTGGCAGCATTTGGCCACACCCTATCGCTGATCATCCTTTCAAGCCATCATGTACCGAAACACGGGTGTCATGGTAACAGTCTATGTTGTCGCCTGGCTTATATACTGCAAGCACAATGATTCAACATTCAAATCAGCTTTATTTGACAGAATCGAAGAATGCAGAATACAGTATCAGAAAAGACATTAATAGAACCATCGAGAGTACAACAACTGTACTTTGAATATTTCTAATGGAGACACGTTATACCAAAACGTTGGCAGGATGATCCAAATTGTAGATTATCCTCTTTCATTGCGGATAATTATTGTAGGTTTGACTGAGTTGTAGGTGCACAACAATTGACATCGGTGGCGAAACAGGCCACGCAATATATAATAATGGAGATAAGTTTCCAAAACAAAATAGTCAAAAATATTGCATGCCATTGAATGTTAGCTTGTTGGAGTATGTTTCAATTGAAAACACGGGCGACTCATATGGTTGTCTGACCATATGATGCACTTTAAAAAAAAAGTCGAAAATAATACTTTCATTCACATTTTTATATCAAAAATAATGATGATGATGATGATGATGATGATGATGATGATGATGATGATGATGATGATGATGATAATGATAATGATAATAATAATAATAATAATAATAATAATAATAATAATAATAATAATAATAATAATAATAATAATAACAATAATAATAATAAAAAAATAAATCACTGCGCCTGCAATCGTCGCTTTCCGTTCATTCTCAACACGCTCAAAGTGGGAAAGGTTAGTGATGTCACAAACGCATCAGCACTGCCTGACTGGGAAGATTCCATGCCAGCGAGGTATGGATGTGAAGTGTCGCTCCATCATCAGGATTAAAAATGCATGCAAAACTAATGGGGAATGATTTGCTTGTCACCAATCAGTCTGTATGCCGAGAAAACTTTCAAAGATTGCTTATTCGGTATTTATTTAACCCCTGCAACAATATTTATTGAACTTTGTAAAAGAGACACAAAGAATTGATCTGCGTCACAACCCTACATATTGAAGTTGGAACTGTTTCTCTATCTATGATAGTTATGAAGTTATTCAAGATTCAAATTTTGTGTATTCGCCTTATTTACATGAATCAAAGAAGTACAACTTAAATTCATTACTCGTTGAATACAGCTATAACCCAAAATTATCAATTGAAGTTAGAATGGCACCTTTATCTATAATAATTTTTATGTTGAGTAATCAAATATTAAGTTTGGTAAATTTGCCTAATTTGTATAAATTTGAATGCTGCCATTTTCGTCCATATTTCATTAGATTCAGTATGTAATTTCCTGATTAATTGAAATGGAATGGCGCCTTTATCTGTAATAATCGTGCAATTGATGAAGCTTTAAGTTTTGTGTATTCTCCTTATTAGCATAAAGGAAAATTCTACATTTTTGGTCGTGATCAATTGGATGTGCCTATGGCTGAAACCTAGAAAGATATTCAAAGTGTCAATGGTACCTCTCCCTTTGATAGTTTTGAAAAAACTCAACATTTAATCTCTTCAAGTACCCCTGATCAGTATAACTTATTATTCTACTATACTTTGTGGATCATTGGGTGTTTACAACTCAAACCTGTAAAGCAAAGTTGGGATGGCCCTTCTGCCTATAATAATTGTGAAGGTATTCAACATTTATACTTTTTAAGTGACCCTAATTAGCATAAATTATCATTCTGCGACTTTTGTTTGTGGTTTATTTGACACGCCTATGGCAAAGACCTGCATATTATGGTTGGAATGGCACTTTGTCCTGTAACAGTTTTTAAGCTATTAAACATTTAAACTTTTCAAGTGCACCTAACTGGATAAATCACTATTATACAACTTTTGTTTGTTGTCCATCAGATTTCCTTTTATTACAAACATACAAATTATAGTTGGAATTGTACCTCTGTCTTTAATAGTTTTGAAGATGTTCAACATTTAAAACTTCAAATGACCCTAATTTCCATAATTTTCAACGTGGTGACTACCCCAAACCAAGTGCCTTTTTTACTATAGCAGAACCTCCTGTTTACGACCACCCCTGCGGACAGCCCAAAATGGTCACATACCATAGGTGGTCGTTCCCGCCACGGGCATATTCAGATGTCCTGCCCACACATTGCATTGGTCAGGATACCTTACCCGCTTGTACCAAAAAAGAAAGAATTGAGTGGTATTTTATTCCACCCCAAAACACTTGAAAATTACACTCCAAGCAACTCATGTTATTCCCCTTCTGAAGAATTAAATCATCATTCAATCAAATGATATGAAAGTGGAAACAAGCTGGCAAAATTTCAATGTACGCAAGACATAACGATGTCTGCGTTACCCCAGGCCGTGAATAAACAACGAATCTGTGAATTCATTTACTTTCACTATCCTCTTATTTTCGCTTATTTCGCTAATGCTTCAAAACCGTGAAATTATGATCACAGTAAAAAAAAAATGATTTCTTTCTTTGTGCTGAGTTGTAGAAAATTAGGGGTATTTCGCCACTGGTACGACTGCCGTAGTCAGTTGTTACGAGTTCAGGGATTCTGTTGCTTAAATATTCGGGTTTTAATCCGTGTAATATTTTGTAGAAAGGAATTAGTTTGTGTTTTTCTCTACGTTCTTGTAAATTTCGCCATTTAGTTTCTTCATACAGCAAACGAGAGCTGCAGTTCACAGTGGCACCTGTGACAACACGTGAATCAGCCAGTTGAACTGAGGAATTAATTCAAGAAGTTGAGTGGACCGAACGAAATCCAAATAATGTCAGGGGGAAAGGATTAATTAAAAAAAAATTGTTAAGTAATCTTAATACATTTCGGACAGGCACCTAATTTCAGCTATAATAAACAATGGCCTGTCGCGGAATATAATTTCAAGTTGCCCTATATCCTAGCCACAATGCCATGTTTGCTGCACATTCCTGTGAGGATTTGTGCACACGGTACGCAACCTGAATCATACATATTGCGACTGTATATTGCAAGGTGTTTAATCCCGTAACCAGATAACATTTGTTTGGATGGCTACCATTTTCACGCCTCATCTACGTAAATGAGATTAACAAGACACTCGTCAATGTCGGTCTAGACCATGCAGTTTGCAGACAGAATGAATTTTTGCCAGATGTGTATCATAAATTTAGAATGCAGTTATTCAATAAGGAATTTGTCGGTGAAATTGAAGCGAAAAGTACCCTGTCTTTGTATAAATATCTTGAAGTCCGGGCACATCGGAACATGAAAGTTGTATTTTTTTAACTTGACAATGTATGTGAAAAATTCTGCTTGAAGCGTGGTCCCGCCGAAAAGATGATCTGGACAATATGGTTAGCAGCGGACACTCTACATAATGGTACCTCACAATATAAAAATTATTTTGTCACTTTTAACACACGGGTGTGTGTTCTTGCGCATCGTCTCCGGACTGCTCACACATCTCACTGGTATCTGTTTAGAACGTTTAACTTAGATGTATTTTAGATTGTATATATTTCTTATTGTATGTTGTCATGAATGTCTCAGATGTATGTTGGTTTGCACATAGTTATCATTTTATGCTATCATGGACGCATTGTGGACATACCCCGGTCTACGGTTGCCCCGTGTCAAAGGGGTAGTTTTTCCGAAACAAAATGAATACATTTAAAATAAATACGCAGCTGCCAAGACCAGTGGGCGGCTAGCCTTTGGTCTCTTTCAGTCATGTTCCACTGTTTGTAACAGCCAGCTCCTAATAATCGGGTGTAAAAAATTCTCATGTAATTGTATCTTTGTCCTTAAAATGGATCCAGAAAATAGGTCAGTCAGAGGAAAATATTTACCAGTGTTGCATGATGGATACGATGTGAAATAAAGGATCACAAGCACACGGACTGATGTCTGTAACGCCGAATGATCTTTTCCTCTGCTGCTACAGCTTTTCTTAGAAATTCTACTTCCTTCTCCCTCCTTGTTGGATCACATACATGAAAAACTCAATTCAGAAGCTCCGGAATCTCTATGGTCTGCTGTAGATGCCATGACTTTTGGCTGGCTGCAGGCACACTGGCTTATAACACATTCACCCTAGCCGGCGGGTTGTGTATATGACGTCACCAACACTTTTCCACATCAGGCAACGATCGGTGAAAATTTCTACGCGTTCATGTGGCAAATGTGAGGCACTTTTGGAGCTTAAAAACACTTTCGAGAAGGCTATTTATAATTTTGGTTTTCAGACCTCATTTATAACCACCCTAAGCATCAACTTTTTAATTTGTGGTACCTTTTCAATCAAACTGGCAAATTTCCAAGCGTGATTATAACCAAGTAACTATCAATGGAAAATGAAATTCTCTATCATTTTGAAAAACAATCAAATTAGTGAGTGTGTATTTTATCGAGAAAATACATGGGAGCACCGATTTAAAAAAAGTTGGGAAAATAAAAGCTTACAGTTTCCTGTTGTGTTTCTATTTAGAATGGAATGACGGAGACCATCTCGGTTTTATCAATGTGAGGATGTTTCGCAGTGAGTAACAAAGATATTTTTGAAATATATCGGTACCTAAAAGAAAAAAAAAAAAAAAAAAAAAAAAAAAAAAACCTTCAACTGGGCCACACCGCGAGAGCCAAAATTTGGAATTCAAGGTTGCGGCCATGACTTATAAAGGCTTTTTTCATATTTAGTTACAAATGTTATCACATGAATGAAAAAAAAATTGACATGCCGACATAGCACATCAGGAATAAACAGAGAATCTTACATGGCTGAGAGGAGGTACAATTTTCCCCTCTGACAACGATCCCTCATGATAGAGGAAATAGTAATTCACTCTCCAGCTATGTAAAATTCTGTTCGTACCATGTTTAATTGAGTATTCATCGCCAAAAGTATGCTTTGGCCCATTTCAGCGCCGACCTGGTGTGCCGTGTTCATTGACGTTTATCGTACTTATTCAACATACGTGTGACGTATAATCATATACGTGTGCCAACAACGAAAACATTTGATAATTTTTGCTGAAACAGGATATTTTTTATATTTTTTTTCAACCGTATTTGGATGCAAAAATTGAATTGTTATGGTACTTTCCGCAGTTACTGGATGGAAGTCTTATTGAATTTCAAAATGAATTCCATTCTTCATTTCAAAATTAATTGCAAAGAAACTGCGGCTTTCATATTTTAAAAAATAGAGGTGGGAAATGTAGCTCAAATAGTTTCTTCTTTGAGACATACATGTGCAGCTAAGGACATTATGATTATATTGTTTGGAATTGCATTGTTTGTGAAAACAACTGGTGGAACAACAAGATCTAAAGATTAAACTTGTCACCAAAGATTTAGGCATGAATCTATGGAATGCGCCCATAGCGGGCCAAAGAAAGCTATTGACCAGGGACATATAACTTGGAATGGTCTTTCATGCAAGTTTCATCCAAAATTTTGAAAAATAATCCATACATCAGTCAAATCAGTTAGCAGATGACATTTTCATATTAGGGGGAAAAGCGTCATTAGGGTGGAATGAGTTATTGAATATTTAAATTTTTACCTCAAAGTTGGTATGATCTATGCTTGTTTTGTAGGAAGTCAAAATATATCAGTCTTTGTGTCAGTTCTCGCCACAGAAACAAACGGTTGTCCATAGCAGAAGTCTGGGGCATATACCGCGCACTTCATGTACTTTCCTTCGACCAGGATCTAAGAACGCTTTGCATGACATAGATACATCTAGTAGCCTTTTCAACAATCACTTTCAAGCATCTGTTGAAAGTTGCCAAGCCCTGAATCAACTGACCTAGGAACACCTTGAGTGGCAGCGTCGATTGCCCCTCCATGTAGCCAGCCTGGTAGTTTTTTTTCTTGTTTGTTTGTTTTTTTTTTTTTTTTTTTTTTTTGTTGTTGTTTTTTGTTTTTTTTTTGTTTTTTGTTTGTTTGTTTGTTTGTTTGTTTGTTTTTTTTTTTGACATGTTTCAAAGTCAGCAATGATTCTGGTTCCTTAGACAAAAGGATTTAATAGGTCTGACTATAGAGCAACACAACTTAATGTTCTATCAACTGAAAACTTGTATCAAGTACAGAAGTGAACACAGATAGTAGTTCCAAGAGTTATGGTGTCACACCATGAAATGCTGTCTTTGGACTGAAGTGGGCACAGAAGGTCGTTCCTAGAATGATGGAATCACATCTGGAAATGCTTTCCTTGTTTCATGCGGTATCATTCACCTGGCAAAGAAACCTGTATAACGAATCATGTTACATATTGTATACCTTTTTCACAATGAGCCAATCAGAATAAAGCTAACAAATAAGCCCCCACCCTCACCCCCTGATGACTGGACAATGCAGTCCCAAGGCCAGGGTACAGGATTCTGCCCTCTCTTGCAAACAAAATTGCCTATTGTGAAAGCAGAGCCAACAAGAATGTGTAAATTCAGTAAATTTTATTTGTGGGTTTTTGTCCAGAACCACTTTCTAGTAGTCATCACCCTATTCCGCAGTCCGAACTCTTTACTCTCCATAAGCTAACCTGTCCCGGTCTAACCTATATATATATATATATATATATATATATATGGAATTACTATTGACCATATTGCACACGTTCCTCTGTAAAATTTTGACATAGGCTGTATCAGCCCAAATAAATTTAAGGGTCTTCAGCGGGTAAATACTCAACATGTTTCGGAGCCTATTAACCGAAATATGAAATATGCAATAAGCTTATATTCTTTTGTGATGCACATGTACTTTAAGGCCTATTAAAGTGCTGTTGCTTGTATGGACCAACAAAATTTTAACAAATAGAGTTTCCATGTGAAGAATATGACTTGTTTACTTATTGACCATTATGTGTATATATATTTCATGTTCGGAACGGTTGAGACTCGAATCTGCAACCGTTGGCACCAGTCGTCTAGCTGAAATGGAAATCGCCCATACCACTCCACCAAATCCTCATTCTTTGAAGGAATGGTTCAATGGAAGTATGTTTGTTGGTGAAAAACATATTGTCATATGGGTTGATCTGTATGATTCTGTATATTAGGTCAGATGGTTCTGGATCGGTTTCGGCCTTCTGCCTCATCTGACCTGATACACACAGTGATACCTATAAATATTTGTCCAGCGGCTGTGAGCTGATAACATCGTCACTGGCGATACTTATCATTGGTGTCTCTCCAGTCAAGTAGTACCTTCTGCGAAATAATCAACCAGGATTTGCTACCATCTGATTGGACGGAGGTTTTCAGTTTCCTAAAAAATTCCACCGGCCGAGACACACATCAAACAAGATGATTCCGTGGTTCTTTGGGATTCTGCTTTACAATATCAGGCATGTATCAGTTCCTAGCTAAGTCCAGTCTTTTTACAGGGTTCACTTGAAGTTCCAAATATGACAGGAAGACTTTTGTTTCAAAAGAATTGTTGCAATTTTCTTTTGCACGCATATTTACAATTGCTCTGCCATCTAATATCTTCATATTCACCTGTGGAAAGTCTGTCATTGTGTCTATTTCCAGAGAACTCAGAACTTTGAATGTTTTTACAATGGTTAATCTCTCCATAGGAGACCAAACAGGGGGACAAGTTTCTTTATCACGCATGAAGAACTCCCCAAGGCTTCCATCTCTTGCTTGACATCCAATATAGAGTGTTGTTGCAAAGAGGTTACAGTCAGTCTTGAATGATGCCACCTGGGTATTAACTCTGACTGAATATGTCCTAACAAAGGCGGTATGTTCTTGTAAAATCTGTCTGAACTGGCACATGAGTAGTTTTCCAGTCTGTCTGATAATACCGCATTATACTGCGATTGATCAATTTTCTGAGAGATTTGCACTGATTCAACCACCGACTGTGTCATAATTTCCTTGGTACCAAGTACAAAAAGTTCAGAGCTATTTTTACTGAAAGGATTGCCTATTTCATATATCACATCTGCCAATGCTTTTACATCCCTTGTGGATGCCTTTTTAAGTATGTGGAACTTGTTCACTGTGGCGTGTCATGAAGCACCTCACAGTTGTAAGCTATTTTCAATTATTCTCTTACTGCTCTGGCAACTAGGGTCCGGCTACCGTGCAGCGTCCGACAGCAGTTGCGATATAATTGAGGCCGACAGCTTCTCCTGTAGCTTTGGCGATTGCATTTTCCTGTTATGGTTATGATCCAATGCAATCGAGGAAAAGGTATGCTGTGATTTTCAGGCCACAAATTAAGCACATGAAACTCTGCATACATTATTGAGTAATTGTCCTTCAAAGTGCGGATGTCTCTGGTTCGAACAGGTAGTCATTTTGCATAGTAAGTGTTCTGTAAGCTAAACTATCATGTTAGCGATTGACCGAGAACCTAAACATACAACCTTTTCCCTATTTAATGATCTGACAAACTCTATTACTGTAAGTTTAATATCCAAAGCTGCAAACCAGGATTTGAAATGTGGGTGCTTCTCAGACTGACCTGGGGCTGGGAATAGTATGATCGGATCACATATGATGCTTTCAGGAAGATATCAGCGTACCTAAGTATATAACATTAGCTTGTACTCTAACACTGATCTTTCCACATTTGTCAAGACACTGGCCACGCATCTGGAGAGCTCCATTTCTATATATAGGCTTCCCATCACCAGAAAATATTAGAAAATATATGCACTAGGAAAATTATGTCAGCATATACTTACCTTGATTAGTTTGGGAATAAATACTTTGAAAATTGGGTTCCGTGAAACAAGTATCCAACCAACTTTACAGTATGGAGGCCCTACTAAAACATAAAATGGCCTACATTACGCCAAAGTTGATTTTTTCAAAATCTTGAAACCAAAAATGATTGACGTGTTACCCAAAACCAAAAATCCACAGACATTAAAAGCTCAACGTTAAGATTTATATATCGCTGCTATCTTGGAACCGTGTTTTAGGTCTTTCAGTTTAAAATTCTCAAAATATCTTCCGTTTATATGGCCTATCATGAAAAATACATTTATGCATTTATCTTCTTCCTCTTCTTCTTCTTCGTCTTCTTCTTCTTCTTCTTCTTCTTCTTCTTCTTCTTCTTCTTCTTCTTCTTCTTCTTCTTCTTCTTCTTCTTCTTCTTCTTCTTCTTCTTCTTTTTCTTTTTCGTTTACTTTTTCTACTACTTCTTGTTTTATCCGCTCTAATAAAATTGATTTTACTGTGTTGCTTAAATAAAGTTTTCTAAGTGAACACTGCATAGTGCAGTGTTATTTGTTAATTGTTGCAATAATCATAGGGTTTGCATGAATCTATGTTACAAGGTATACATGGTGTGAAATCCAATACCGATCAAAGTCAAACTGTGTCAAATCGTGAAAGCTACATAGAGAACAGAGTCAATTTAGAATTTTAGTCAATGATAAAAGTGTTATTCACTGCAGAGCCAACATTTCCCCTAGCTATATCGAAAATATTCTAGATGGGAGGGGAATTTAGGGATGATGAAGCCATTTTGTGAGTGCATTTCCTGTCAGGTGTACAACATTAGCCTTTCACATCTCTTTAAAAGACTTAATAACAATTACTTGTAGCTCTATAAAAATCTGGGCCGATTTAATAGGAATTCCGTGCACCTCATGGGGGCTCGACTGAAGACTTATAAAGGCAACAGATCTTGCTGAAAAAGGGGCCATGCAAGCTCAGTGCAGAAAGAGAACCATTCAATAGACACAACAAACGAAGATAGTATACTTGTCAGCATCTCGCTTAATTATAAAGCATCATAAAATTGCGCTAGGTTTTTATTGAAGGGCGATAAAGGAACACACCCATTATTCATTGTATGATAGAGGAAATATACATCTATGTAAGGTTTACTTTATGGTCCATTCATTACAGGATTCTGCATTGTTGATTGATTGACTGTGTGTTATTATCCCGCTTCGGGTCTTGGATGAAAGGCAATTTAAATGTTCTAAGCCTATGCCACTAATGAGTTTGAATACCTTCGGTGCGTGACTGAATTAGTTTTATCGTAACAGTGATACGCAAAGGTTTGATAACTATATACTTCCTCCCCCACAATAGCATATGTGGTATTAACACGTCTTATGTGTACGCAAGCTTTCAATTGTTAGCGGTTCAAAATGATGTCTATTTTGCCTTGGCCATATAATCCATAGAATTTGCAATCTGTATAGTGGGATACTGGGAAATGAAAGAAGCGATTTTGTCATTTATTTTTTTTAGAACACTTAATGACCTTTGTCTTATTTCTAAATATTTTGGTACAAAATGTTCATTATTAGCATTATTACATTTATGCTTGCTTTTACGCTTAACTTCAAAAACAAAATCATTAGCAGTTCATTTTAAAAAATAGACGTTCCTTCATAGCAAAAGACAAGTATTTTTAAAATGTAATAGGGAGTTCAATCCTCGTCATTATTTAACTCAATATATTATGTTTTCACCGTGACCAGATGACAAAGGTAGTCGACACTGATTTCAAATATTCTGAATGCACCTTTACAATCAGTTCTATTATTGTTGTCCGTTTACTCTTTATTTGCTTTCCATGGCTACATAAAGAACAAATTCTAACATGAGTGCGGATATATTCATGTTTTCATTTGGGAATATATCACACGCAATATGACAAAAAATAAGAGTTCCGTTAGATGGCGTTCTTGAAGACAGGGGCTGAATAGTGGAAGTTTAGAGGTTCCTTCGCTATGCATGGGCTGCATTTTCAGGCAGACAAATGCCTTCGAAAATTGACAAAGCTTATTATCTAAGATTCGTATTAATACACACAAAAACCACATATTTTGCGCCCCGTTTCTTCTAAATAAAGAATACGACACGACTCATACTTGTCCGGATTAATAAAAAAAATGAATAAAAACCTTTGGAAAAATATTGTTCACACGTGGGTTGCTGCCAGGTACATTTGAACACACAGATCCACCAACTCGACCCTATTAAATTTGAATTTTGAAATCTCATATATCGACATGTGGGTTGCGGGAGTTACATGCTTGATTTCAATTTTGTATCACTGAAGAAACGCACTAAACTCAGGGTGCATTGATTCGGATCAGGGTAAATGTTCATGGTATTCAATCAGGAATTCTTGACTGGTTGGGCTACAACAATGTACTGTATACCTTACCAAATGTAATCATAATGTAGGGTAATCAAAAGCGATCAACTGTATATCAACCAAAAAACCTTATATACACAAAAGAGACAAACATATTCGCTATTCATAAAGTTACACGTGCAGCTACCAAAGAAAGCAAACACACGCTGAATGTTGTAAATACGTAAATACAAACTGAGCATTTCAAACTGGCTCGAAAATGCACGCGCAAAAAAGATGGTATGTCAAGTTAGTGCTTCAAAAAATATATAAAATCCTACTGGTTTGAAGTTAGTAAGAATATCGTTACCCATATTTCATACACCGAAGCCCCCTGGTGGCAACGTTGGGAGGCTCAGTACCCTTCCCTCGCCCCTCCCTACTAGAGGCACTCATATCAATTCTCTCACTTATTTCAGTCTATGTGGTTTTATATAAAACGACAGATATTACATTGGTACACGTTCATAACGGTTGTGACCGACTTCTTTCTATGTGGGTGCATCGAAAGACGACCACATAACTCAATTTTCTGAGACAGTGGCATTTTTACAGATGCAAGACAATCACATAAATTAATTATACACGAGCAGCAAGGATGAGTTGCCTGCGTTTACTTTTAAAATATACGATTTGCTGTGCTGGTGTAATCACGTTATTGTCAAACAACATTAATCATTAATACATATTGGCACCGAATTTATTTATCGACTGATATTATGTGGGCAACTAAAACGGAAAAAAGTTATGGTTGTTTTCCTAAGCACAATTGCCCTTACGTAGCATACAACACCGATCATGAATCAAGACGCAATTGGTTTATTTAACAATTTTACCCTTAAACCGGCTGTGTTAAAATGTCGCCTGCTTCAGTGTTTTTCAATTACTTTCAACCGCAGTTTGACTAAGAAATGTAGAGTGAACCTATCCGAATCACATGCCAGATAAAGAACTTTCCTTGGCTTGGGTTCGGCAACTTATGCCAAGGAAAGCTGTTGACTTAGTCTTATTTCAAGGTGGAAGGGTTAAGATAACGAAATAATATCTATGCAAACAGCTGTATGTAGTCATATCTAAGCATGCTGTCAGCAAAGAACAAAATCCAGACAGGACATGTACATAGTAATCTAACAGAGGCGCCATCTGTAGTTACCGTTATCTACCGATATCGACAATATATTTATGTGCATGTTCTTAACAAAATAAATATATAAAAAAAAAGAAAGACGTGCGGTAAGAAAATGAGGTAAGCACACTCTGATTAATCATTTAGAGCACAGAGCTGTACTTTACAATGTGATGATACTAAGCTGTGTAAATGAGCCTTAATGCCACGAAATCCCGGCCCCAGGTACAGCGAATGTACACAGAAGCTTTTTCCTTTTTGCATATCAGCTCGTGCGTGCTTAGTTGGCTGCCTCTCTGTTTTGCCGAGAAGCTATCGGCTCGAGGTGAAAAAGATGACATGCATAAGAACATGGAACGGAAATGCCTGACAACCAAACATACTCTGTGGTTGGAGTTTTCCTTTGTATCTAAGAAAACAATATATTTAGATTAGATTTGCACATGTTGTCAAAGTGTACGTAGAGCCGGCATAGTCGATACAGGCTGGTGGGATACATTGACTGTACATGTAAATGTACATGCAAGTAAATAATGAGGACCACGAACGTCGTGCAGATGCATTTCACGACCTTTTGGGGGTCTTCAATTTTGCTTATGCCACAATTTAGCAATATATTAAAACCTCTACAACATCTAACCTGAATGAGCGATTGCTCGGACAACCCAAAGAGTCAAATCATGTTCAAATCAGGGATTTTATGACTGATCAAAATATGATTTCAAATATACATGAGAATAATGTGTGGCATTTCGTTGATATACCATATGTGAGGAAGTGAATCGCAAAATAAAAATCCAGGGCTAGTGAGGCCTCTTATTAATTTTCATTCCTAAAATTTAGAACATATATGTCTTGCTAATGTAGGTGGCACATGTCATACGGCAGGGCTTGAAGCAATTCTTGGGAAAAGTGTGTCACGATATGTTTAAGGAAGAAAATATCCTTGGCTTAAACTTTTCTCCAAAAGTTGCACCACAGCACTACAGTGAGGACAAAAACGAAGAAAAGAGCTGACTGATAGGAGCTATTGTTCTTCAATGAAAGTGTATAAAGACGAAGTTTTCAAAAAGTTACGTTTCCTTGCATGTACAGGTATTCCGTATAGCAGTCTGTTTGTGTATGCATGGGCGTATATAAGGCTAGTTGAATGGTTCGCTACATTGGAATAACTGGTTTAACGAAAAATCAAGACTCAGCACTTTCAGGGATTGGGCTCCATCAAGAATTGATTGCTCTTTACATTTACATACCTACCCTGGGAAATATTTCGTTAATAACCATAACGACACACAGTCGTTTCTCTTCGCCATTTTCGCGCTCAATATAAATACCACCAGACAAGTACAGTTGTTAATTCTCGATAAGTAAAAGTTGCAGTCCAAATGCAGTGCTATACAGAAGAATTGAGGTTAAATACATCCTAAGATAACTTTTAAATTTTTCATAAGCCACCAATATTAATCGGGTCCAATTAATTTACCATGCCCGGTCAATGATTTATGATATTTCAGTTACCTGATTGGCGAAAAAAAGAGTCCGTCCGCTAAATTTGTTGTGCAATGTTGACATTGCGATCTGACCTTTAATGGTACAGATTTAATTCGGTGAAAGTTTCTAGAGGAGTCGGTAATACGATTAAATTCTGTTTATTGCAGTTTATGCAACAATTTTTCTTTTTAGTGGCTCACCTTTTTTTTACTGCGATGATCGCCGATGTTTACGGTTTCCAGGTAGTTCTCGAAGTCGTATAATTTTGCTGTGTTGTTTAAACGCAATTCAAAGGTAAAAGAGGAAAACACATCATGTTTTTCATTTCCATTTATCCGACCGGGTTGTGGTCGCTTGAAACATTGCGAAAAAAAATCAGTCGCTGTCGTAGAACTTTATCCTTAGAAATTACGAGAGATAATGGCCAATTAATGGGCCACGTGGGTGGCAAAGTGTTTTGTACGCTAAAAAGGGTCTACAGTTTAAAAAAACTGTGAGAATGTGCCAACGACAATTAGGGACGTAATGCTTAATGCCTGAAAGAAGATTAAACTCCGGTTAGGTGGTGACTTTGTATGCACCTACCCTGTATTTGTAACGAACCAGTGGAGCCTGCCTCTAGTTGCATATGATACTTGTATTGTAGATGTAGTCAACGCACTTGAGCATATAATATCACGGTTTATTTTGTTTTTCTCCTTAGTATTATATTTGTAGCAAAAGGTACGCTCGGCCATGAATTATGCTTCTTTGTTCAAACACAAATATGATTTCTACACCCAGCATAGCGTACTGTAAGCCTAAATTGCATTTCAATGGTTACTTCATAGTGACTTGCTACAAACCAAGGCATTATTTCTTCTTCTGCAATTTTATTGGTAAAGGTTTAGTTCTGTGAATTCAGTGCATTGAAGTGGAGTTTCTTGTTCTTGTTTATTTTCTTTTTTATATTTTATTTATTTATTTATTTATTTATTTATTTATTTATTTATTTATTTATTTATTTATTTATTTATTTAAATATTTATTTATTATTCATCTATCTATCTATCTATCTATCTATCTATCTATCTATCTATTCATTTATTAATTTATTTATTTATTATCATCATCATCATCATCATCATTACTGGGCCTTTTTTCTTTTAATTTTCTAATTTTTGTATCGACAACTTATCGCCATATGTTTGTATTTGGAAGGAAGATGTATGGCCCGTCATGTCAACAGATAATTATTTCATCCGTCAAGTACACACACTTTGACATCAGAAAACTGTTGTGGATGTTTAACATTGAAGTTGCAAAAAGAAGGAGTCGCCTTTCTTTCTTTTAATGATTTACTGAACATAGAGTGAAAGCCCAGATAAAGACTACTGCATCAATGAGACTTTCTCATATGTAAGTTCGTCTGTTTTACAATAAAACCACCACAAATAACGGCTAAATTTGGTACCACCACGAAAGGTGGTTCCAATTCTGGGCTACCTTCATATCAATCGCATTGCGGGGCCAGCAAAGTTTCTTTCTTGCTTTCTTTTTTTCCGTTTCGTCCCACCCTCCCACCCTCCCTCCATCCCTCTCTCTCTCTCTCTCTCTCTCTCTCTCTCTCTCTCTTTCTTTCTTTCTTTCTTTCTTTCTTTCTTTCTTTTATACATGTCACGTGCAAGACCCAGACAAGGCGGGACACTTCAATCGTCCGCTGAGTGGGCGAAAGTGACACACACAAGACAACTTTAAGTTCGACGCCCTTTGCATTGAATGCAAGACTCGACAACCAGCAGAAACTGGTACATTTCTTGCCTGTATTAAAGTTAAAACATTTGAATGCTCAAAACGCACATTAGGTATTTTTGTCGACAAACAGCGAGTTGGTGTGGGAGGCGCTAACAAAATTTCGATTCACCAACCTAATGCATGTCTGCTGCTGTACACATGGAACGCACGCCTATAAGTTGACCGTGCTGTCCCCAATCACCGGTTGCGGAAACAAGCGCCATTAACATCCGGTTAAGTTTACCATTAATTCCCTTGCTTCGACCGCCGCCTGAGGACCCAAAGTATTATATATGTCCGACCACGGAGGCCACACGTGTAGCCTCCTCGGTCTGACTCACGTGACAAATATGATACAGATATTGCACATTACCGTACACTTGTGAGACCTTTCCTGGTCGACATGAGACACAATGCGTAGCCATAAGAAATGCGTATTTACAGAAGTCCCATCGCTCAAGGTATAAGAAAAAAAATGTATTTAACAAAAAAAAAATCATCTTTTCATAAGAATAGGGCCGATATCATTTATTTGACTACACCCTACGTATGCCTTTGGTCCCATGCCAGTATGCCAATGGCTTGCGTCCAAATTAAAACACTTAGCCAGCTTATATTAAAACCATTAGATCATTTATAGTCCAGCTTGATTATCATATTTAACTGTGCCACAGATGGAGCTTTAAATAATACGTACAACTTAAAATCTGATACTACCCCGCTAAATGATATTCTATTCACTGGCATTGTGACGGTAAAGGTTGTAAATAGAAAGGAACTCAACACATACCTAGTTTCCACGTTTGCGATATGCCCACATACTAAATGTATCCTTACCTGACTACTATTTACAAGTAACGCAAAATTTATAGAACGTGAGCACTGACCGAGTTCCAGCCATGCCTTCTTAAAAGAGCTATTGACATATGTCAATCTCTGTGTTTGTATTAAACTTTGTGATCGGCAAACCACAAGGGTAAAAAGCTATCGCAGTGTCTACGATATTTATTTACACACACTGAAAAACGGAGAAGCGCGTGGTATAGAAAAACAGTCAACCTTTACACAAGGACAAAAAGAAATACTTTACAAGTGCTGTTTGAGAAGAACGCACCAACATAAGGAGAGAGAGAAAGAGAAAGAGAGAGAGAAAGAAGAATACACAAAATCCTTTTCCACTCCAATGTCCTTTCCTGCGCTCAAATTAAGGACTTATGTCATGCTACCTCAGTTGCAAAATATGTCATCAGGTAAATATTAACTCTTAAGTCAAACGAATGACACGATTGGTGTTCTCGGGTTATATGGTTAGGCATATAAAAATTGCTATCGGAGAAAATCCTTATCAGCTTTCCATTCAGCACTTTAATGAACAGAAAGATGATAAACGAAAAGAGAGAAAGCGGAGCAGATTTGAATTGTTGAAAGATTTGTTCTGGTAACCGTTAAACATCTTTCACGTAGAATTGGCATGACGTAATTAAAATGGACCATATAAGTCCTTTCTATCAAAGTGCTGTTTAATCATAGAGCCCAGTGCTATAAAAGTCTTTGTAAATACAATTTACCCAGTGTAAATACATTTTTCAAATAAACATATTATCAAAGGAAAAAAGAGAAAGAGATGGAAGGGAAAAATAATGATTGAGAGAGACACGCAGACAGACGGACAGACAGACATGTGGATATATGTACATATAGATAGATAGATAGATAGATAGATAGATAGATAGATAGATAGATAGATAGATAGATACATAGATGGATGATGGATGGATAGATAGGTAGGTAGGTAGATAGATAGATAGATAGATAGATAGATAGATAGATAGATAGATAGATAGATACATAGATAGATAGA
>OZ026625.1:88114212-88145212 GCA_964020975.1 Hermodice carunculata
CAGACGGGTAGACCAAACTCCTTAAATAAGGCCCTTTTCTCAGATTTGCCGCAGGCCTTTTGGCCCAACGTGGGTTGTGCAACCATACCACCGTTGGTCCAACATTGGTATCCAACATTGGGCCCTCGTGATTTTGCTCATTGGCCCCTTCGTTGGGCTAACCATGTTAACCTACTGGTGGGATGTACCGTTGGACAAAAGGTAGAGAACAACGTTTGTACAACGAGTGACAAAAAGGCCAAACATACTAGTACAGGACTGCACATGCACGTAACAAACCACCCAACTACCCACGCATACACTCACACAAAGACACACACACACACACACACAGACACACACACGTATATATTGTCCCATTCTACCTATTTTAAGGTCTTTTCTATGGTTCGCACGTTGCCATGCTGAGATATATCGCACAAATATAAACCAAACACACACGTAAAGGCCACTAACAAAAAAAGCAATATTTTTTAAGTGTATGTATTAATTCCCAGTTTTTCACAGGTATAAAATTCATTCTGGTTGTTTTTCTCATTTGTGCCACTGGCAGACCTTTTCCTTCTGCTGCTAGCCCTGCCCTTTACATAGGGGAACCAGCTTTTCGTAAAGTCGGCGCCAATAACCTGTATTGCCCTCTTCTTCTGAAGATTGCTCTGTCGGACTATCTGAAATAAAGAAATTTTAATGTAAGACAAAATATTTTGGTTGTTACATGTTAGTGACATCTCCAGCCGCAAGCCTTTTGCAAGCTAACGCTGCATGTAATTTGTTGGACATACTGCATTTATTATTGATATTTTACTGTTTAACAATATTACAGTGATAACTATTTGATGAGTGGATGAGTGATACTTTTCACACCACACTCTCAAAGGGGTGCTTTGATAATATGTTATCTAACTTTCTTGAAGCACATAATTTAGATTAATTTCTCAAGACAGATTGGAGCAGGATATACAGAAACGAGTCTGTATAATTTTATATTAATTGTGATGGTCTCCAGTATATCCCAGCACATTCACAGTGTGCATTATCTGTATCAGAAACAGTGTTTCAAGGAGGAGTTTAAAACTCTATATCCTTGTCAATTTACACAGAAATCTATTAAACATTACATATTAACACAAGTGTCACTTGTGAAACCACGATTTTAAAACCACAACAACTTACATTATTATAATTTTACGGTCATTTTCTTATAAATTAAGCACATGTAACAATGATACTTTTGACTTCTGACTTTCAAGGATTACGGAGGATTTTGCATGAAAGATAAAGAAAGTTTCTGTGAATGAACAGTTAATACTTTAGTGTGTTTTTTTATCGCAATTTTTTTTCAGTATTTAGCAGGCAACTAATAAGTTCAATATTTTAGGTCCTAGATATGTATATTTTCGTACATGTGTAAAATTTGAACTTGGCCCCTGGGCAAATAAGAATGGCGAAACACCACATGCACAACAGCTGGGCGAAGAGACACGACCAGCATTTTTAGAATCCAACTTATGATATCTTAGCAATAACCGTGATTGTTGTTGCACGTCATATGTGCCATATATATATATATATATATATATATATATGTAAAATATATCTGCTTCTGTTTCTTCTTAATGAACACGCGCAAAAAGTGAGATATATGCGTGTATTTGATGAATAATGAAACCTCACAGGAACTTGTATACTTTCAAGCAAATGAAACAGAGTAGTCAATTCTTCAGCAACTTCGTACTACTTTATTTTTTCAATTGTTTTGTTGTGGTGTACTTTTATTGAAATCTGTGAATTCCTGATGTGGATTTGGCCCTCACGAGGAGATGATATTGTTTTAGTTCGGCCATCGTGTTTTATATTTTCAAAGGTTTACATGGTTCATAATGGACAAAATATCGATCCTCCTGGCATGGACATTGATGATGACACAGGAAAATTACCACAAAATGTTCCTTCAAATACCATTGTAACAATCTGGTAATATCAAGGTATCGTTGATCAGCCATACAGGAAGAACACATGCAACTATTAGAGTCACCAGTAACCTGTAGATTCAGGGATACAAATCTTTAGTTATATTGTCAATTTACCTGAAACACATAATTCACCAATCTAATGATATGGTGTGCACTGCCCTTTAAGAAGTTCATTTGTGGTCTCTGGAACTTTTCTTCATGTAAACATATCAACATGATAAAAATATTTGTTCTGCTGCCAAACTCCAAACTTAATCTATATGGAATCTTCAGTTGCCATGCTTTTCATAAACAGAAACATCGATTTTACTAGTTCTTAAGACGTTAATACATGCAGAATCGAGGTGGCAGTCTTGCGTATTAATAGAATAGGCCAACCTGAGCCCACCTGGAGACCAAAAAAAAAATCGACAATTTTGCTCAGGTGAAAATGAGCTAAATACAAACTATGCTTCACATCTACCTCAGATACGAAGCAAGATGTAAGGACCAAAAACCTGTTCTAGGCACATAACATGGACTGTTGGCCGTCAACATAATTAAACAAGGAAACGAAGATAATCGTACATGAGAAAAGCGACTTTCGTCGGAACCTATCGGACTCACCCTCCCGCACCCCCCCCCCCCCCCACTACGCCTCTTTATTTTTATCACTTTTTTCTTCGTAATAATACAGACAGGAGAGTGGCCCTCTTCCTCAGATCTGGTCGGTAAGACAGTATACGTTTACATACATTTAACTGGATCACCTTTGTTGTGTGGGGGCCTTACAGGTCAGTATATATCAGCCTTTAACCTGTACGTGACTGACTCAGCCAGCACCCTGACCTTGCCCCATGTTGTCGTTCCACATTTTCAACACCATTCTTGCTAACTTGTGAAAATTCAAAATTTTATTTCACTTTCATTGCTAGAAAAATTGCACAGGTTTGGCCCCATAGGTTAGCTACACACATACGCACGTACATGCAATAACATGGAAATCACCATATACATATATACACTTTTGAAGACTTATGATTAAATTCATTGAACAGATACCAAAAATTATAGAATTTGGTTATACTCCATAGAAAGTCTGTGCATGCATTGAAAATAATCATCACCATCCGAACGCTGGGCCAATGCTGGGGCAAAGTAATAACACCAACCTTGTATTCAGATTTCGTCTGCTTCTGGCAGAATGACTAACCAAATGCCCAACGTTTGGCCCAACAGTAATAAGGCAGCGGTGACGGCGGCCAATCACCAAAACCAAATCTGACATTGGCCCAATGTGAGCAAGTTATCTGGGTCGCCCAGGGTGTAAGAAACATAAGATTACAGATTCCCCTGGTTCTCCTACCCTGATGCACTGCTTGTGAGCATGACCAGTACAGTATGGCACCGATCTCACAGGAACGACAAGGCTACAATAACATTATGAAAAGATATGAAAATATTCTGTCTCGGGCAAGACAACTATTCCTTGGTCTGCTTACTTTTCATTACGATCAGGCAACAAATCGTATATTAACACGCATTTAAGCAGGAAGCTACTAGGTACATGGACTCAGCGTGAAAGTAGCTCTTTCCCTGATACAGTTTGGCCACATTGCTGCTTATAGGGCTTAAGACACGACTGCCCATGCTCAGGGCAGTGTATTGTGGACGCATAGCAAGGTGAATTCAGCGACGTTGGTCGAACTGGTTCAAATTTGGTCACGCCCAGATGCTGCTATTCTGAATGTGCCACGTCACCGCCATTTGGTCTTAAAACCCATTGTAAGGCCCACTTTGATATGGTCAATAGCCTATAAATGAAAGTTGCTTTGGGCTTTGCTTTGCTCTTTTGCTCATAAAGTCTCAAATGCTGCTGTCAAGACACCAGCATACGGAGCACGGTAAGGTCATGGAACGTCCGCGAGATAAGATGAAACATTGTGATTATTCCGTGTCGCCAGAATGATGTACTTCGGATAAGGTGTGATATACGATTGTTTTTAGCTTTTGCCTCTTCACACACCTGTTATATTTGCCTTTTTATCCATGTGCATCTACACAACATGGAAATTTAACGTAGAACTGGTGTGTTCACAGCCCTCCCGATGATTTGACCATTTGATTTTATGAGGCTAATGTTCGGTGCTGAATGGGGCAAAAGGGGTTAAGTGACTGAAAATCTAAGCCCGGAGACTCACCCAAGGCTATTCTTTTCTCTCCCAGGATTACCCAGATATAACCAAAATAGCCTAGACAGATTAACTCACTTTGAAATGACAGGTACATGCATAGAGTAAAATATGTCGTGTGGGGAAATGTAAAATTGTTGCTTACGAATTATCTGTTCTCTCACTCTCTCTCTCTCTCTTTCTCTCTCTCTGTGTCTCTCTCTCAAATTTGGGAAGTGTAACCGTTCTTTGGGTCAACTCTTCAAAATGTTCACTTGCTTAAGTTTGTACACGTAGCTACTGTGTGTCTTTGGCATGCTTGCAATCCTCTGAGACATCAACATGGAATGCTCAGTCTGATCGCGTTTTGCATTTTCTCTCTAAACGCGGCAGCCGTATTCCCGCAAGAGTCTTAACAAAAGTACGTTGAGCCGAGTAAGAGATTCGGTCTTTAAGTGTCATTTAAGGGTCGTGGAGGATTTCCTACTCCCTTCGAGTGGTTTGCATTAAATCCCCAGAGCACACCGCAACCAGGCCACAGCAGATTGATCTGAGACGCTCCAAAACGCTCATATGTCTGGACGCTATTCTCTCACTATGACGTCATAGTTAAAACGCGCACACACTCACACATATTTCATGCTGGTGCACACATCATATATTCTCCAATATTGCTTTGAGAAGAACTACCCACATGCGTTGAGTCAGGTCCCCTGGTAGCTTGCCATCAATAATTCAACAAGTATTGTGCATTAAGTACATGCCTCTAATGTGGACTCTGGCTTCATTGCAATCAGAGACCAGCTCGAAGTAATGGATCACGGGACCCTACCAGAGTTCTTCATTTCCCGACTAACATACTCATACATGTCAAATATATTCTACAGCGACCCGCCGAGAATCTCAATGTAAAGATTGAACGCCAAATCCAGTTGTCTTATATTCATGTCTTACAGAGTATTATAGGGGATGAACGTTCATTGATATATACCTGGTACAATTCCCGCCATTTCTATCCTTACTTTGAAGGTATTATTCGTCGATGGCGCAGTTCTACCTCTCTGTCTTTGAGTGTATACCAGGCATTGCATTTTATGCGTTTTACATGGGTGTGTTTGTTTTATATTCACACTCGAAAATAATTCGTAGTAATTCTCTAAGTGTCATTATAGTGCCGCATCCTAGGTGTAGTTTTGAAGCCCCTTCTAAGAAAACACAGAGAGAGAGAGAGAGAGAGAGAGAGAGAGAGAGAGAGAGAGAGAGAGAGAGAGAGAGAGAGAGAGAGAGAGAGAGAGAGAGAGAGAGAGAGAGAGAGAGAGAGAGAGAGAGAGAGAGAGAGACAATAAAATCTCTCTGAGCTCTGGATACAATCCAATCACTAAGTCTGTGTTATATTTGGACTAGACAAGCATTATATAAATAACTGTTCTATAGTATGGAAGTTGAAATTGGGTTTCTGAAGGTGCAAACCTTGATGTAATTGATTTCTTCTCATCATTTGACAGCTTATGGTGGGAATCTTAGCAGCGGAGGGTTTTAGGCACCAAGATATTTAAAGGATTATCAAGAGTGCACAAAATTAATATAGTTTGTTAGTTATATGACAGCAATTCAAATTTAGTGCAAATATGGGCAATCGGATATTTACGATTCCCTAACCATGGGTTTCAGACGTCGTTGTGGTGGCATGCGGTTTTCTGTCTGTCTGTCTGTCTGTCTCTCTCTCTCTCTCTCTCTCTCTCTCTCTCTCTCTTTCTGTCTCTGTCTCTCTCCCTTGATGCACATGTCGTCTGATTGTATTTTAAACAAGAAAAATAGATTACTAGCCAATAGTATTCCTCGGTGTCGCACCCAGATTACGCTTATAAACGTTGTCGGCGACCTCTGCAGAGGGATGGCCAGTCTTGTCTTAGTGCACAAAAGAGTAACACGACTTTGTGAATCTAAGTGCAGTTAATGAACCTTTCAAAATTGACTCACCTTCTCTCGCCACCTCAGCGCCACGATCGAGCGTGTAACTGACTCCATAGTTATTGCCTGCCTTTGTTGTGAAGTAAGGGCAACCTGCTTAAACTTCACCCGCGTTGTATAGTTCAACGTGTGTGAGAAGCCATGGAAACTACCATCTAACATCCTTGGACATTTCGCGAAATTTATGAGTTTCCCTTTTTCGGGAGAACAGCCAGTCACCCCACATTTTATACAAGCATGCCAACCTATGTGTGTTGTTCAAATATATGTTTATTTCCAACCTATGTTCTCATACTGCCATATTCGCACTTACTATCTATGTCTGTGTGACCACCGTGCTCCTGTACCTCTTGAAAAGCATCGCGATTTAACCTTGTGCTGTCCTGGTGGCCAAACACAGACGACTGGATTAAGATGAATCCGTATTATGTGTGCTTTAATGGTGCCTGGCGTATACGCAATGCCCAACATTGACAAGGTATGATTTGTAACGCAAATATTATGTTAATCATGAAATCTCTTTTAACTGATTCCCGACTCCCGATGGTAAGATTATATGATGATCATGATATTATGACGAGTAAAATTAGAATGATTTAAATGCAGGAATAAAGCTTACCGCTATTCCCCAATTACAAGGCAGTTCCAATCAAGTTCCCAATTAAAAACAAACAAACAAACAAATTCATATGACCTTTGCTTGAAATAGGTGACACAATAGGTTGTAGAATTAGTAAACGGCGTGACTGAGCCAAACAATAACGTTGCTCATTAGGATTTCGGTAGGGTTTGACTGTTTTCGTAATTTTGTCTGACTTACAATAAAAGATCCCCCTTTCGCTACGGAGTCTAACCCCCATTACTTCTATGATGCAACGCTATCTGACGCTATGAATGAGCTCTGCTGCACCTTTGTGTAAGCATGACATTTACCTGAATAAGCAATGCCTGACGTGTAAATTGGACGTTTTGTTAAGGTAATTAATTGCGGCCTTGGATCACAGAAAATGCAGCTGCAAAGAGTTAAGATATACATAATCCTGACCAATGCGCTGGATTGCCGTCACCTCTATAGTTTATTCACATGTGCGATATGGTGTATACAATTCAAAGAACATTCGCCATGTGCATGATTCTATGTAAACTACCAGGTTGGAGATGAATTATTGAAACACATTGACGTCATAATATACTGTTTCTTAAAGATTGAGATGTCATTTGCGTAGGCATTTTTCCTGTTTAATCTTTGGATGTAAATATTTGACCATTATTTAAAAACTAAACAACTTTATTTAAAGTAAAGGTTCCAGGCATATAAGTATTTGCTTGGGTTTTGCTTACCCTATCCATTAACTCGACGCAATATGGGAATGGCAGAAATAATGAAAATGGCAATGTACACAAACAAGTGAAAGGATTAACTCATTCCACCCTAACGACGTTTTTCCCGATAATGTGTAAATGTCGTCTGCTAGTTGTATTTTACTAATTCAGAGATTATTTTTCAAAATTTTGGAAGAAACTTGCATGGAAGATCATTTAAAATCATATGTCCATGGTCAACAGCTTTCCGAATATTAGAACGACGGCACGACGAGGAAAGATGTTGACCTAAACCATTTATTTTCTCTAGAACTGCTTCATTTAGACCACGCTTACTGGTGCTTGAGTGAGAAGCCTCAGCACGAGACACTTGACTGTAGAATCGTTTTAATCATTGATGTAAGTGTGGCCATTGTGGTGAACAGCGTAAAGGAAAGACGACATTTGACATTGCTGTTTACCTATGCACCGCTGTCACATGAAGGTATAAGTGAACCAGCATCGTCTCCCGCATATTTTCAATCGCTCAGTGCTAATGCAATTCACTCAAAGTACAAGCAATCCCCATTAACTAATCCTTCCTTGCACAAATCGCAACAAAGATCCCGGATATAATTTGTGGTCTGCCTCAACCCTTTAACGTAAAATTCTCTTCAACATAAAACTTTTTTGGTAAGAATCGTAGGTGATACCTATTATGATAGCATGTCCCAGGTCAACAGCTTTCTTTGGTGCTGGATTCAATCTAATGCTAACCAGGTAAGGGTTAAACATGCCCCTTCCCCGATGGATATTTTACATACTCAAAATGATGTTTTTCTATTGATTGGTCTCATCGTATCTAACTACCTGTCTCCTCTCTTTCTTCGCTCCAAAATGTGCACTCGCCGCACGTGTACCTGTCTCCTTATACAATTTCTAAGACTAAGTCCTACAGGAATATCTGGGAACTGACGGCCTATAGGTTTCAAAGGTAATGTTACTTTAAGTACCCGTGGAGAGTTGTAACAATATAAAGCAATACGTTTACTTTCTTGGAAATTAAATATTCACGTGTGTACCATTATGAACATAACACAAGTAAGCTGCAATATGTTGCTGAAAATAGGTTTCCATAAGTTGTAATGCCATGGACACGTGAATCAGTCTTTTCGTTCTAAACAGTATTTCCATATGCAGAAGCTTTTGGGGTTGTCAGCTTGATCTTTGTTGTTATATCGAGATGGATTAACCCAGCCTTTTCTTTCGAAACCATTCGTCATGTGTAGAAGCTTTAGTGTCTTATTCATTGTCAATCCTACCAAAAATGTGTGTTACACACCCTTTTTCATATAAGTTTATGTTTCAAATGTACAAGCCTTATTTCCTAATTCTTTTTGTCTTGTGACATGATGATATAATCCAGCCTTTTCTTTGCAAACCACTTTGTCACATGTGAAAGCCTAATGGACATGTTCTATTTGTGGTTCGTTATGATGTTATGACCCATTATTTTCTTTCGAAATCATTTGTCATATGTAAAAGCCTTATGAACTTGTTTTGTATGTCTTTCATCGGGGCGACATGCATGTAGTCCAGCCTTTTCTAACGAAATCATTTTGTACAAGAATCATTTTGTCCCCCACCCCCCAAAAAGTAAACTATTTCGTGTGTGTAGGATGATCATGGTTTGAGACATACTTTCTGCATGCATAATTTGGATGAGCCGACAAAATAGAATATTGCAGGCATTGCTATTAATAATTCTTCGATAGTGAACAAAGCAAGCTGAGACTTCCACGATGAGAGGCACGGCACAAACATTGAAACCATATTTAATGCACCTTCTGGTATAAACTCTCCGTTATATTGTGGTGCAACAAACTGTATGGAATGACAGCAGGGTATATAAATGGTAGAGTATTTTCATTTCCTGTGTGATATCTTCATTGCTTCCCATCGACATGGGTTGACAAGCGGGTAAGCGTAAAGGTACTTAATAGGTGAGATGAAGAACAACAGTTGTCGGTGAAAGGAAGTGGCTTCTCGCGTTCATTTGATCAAATTTCCCAATGTAACCAGTCCCATTTTTTTCCTTTTTAGTAAATTTGTGGATTAGTTTTATTTCCTGTAGTTACTTTAAGGCACTAATAACAAATACTAGTGACAATTTCCCTGAGGTGACATCTTTTCACAATATGATTTCTTTTGATTTTTAATTTGTCCACTGTTTTAATATTTGGTAAGTTGGCAGAATGTATCCCCAATAACCTGTGCCTTGATGGAGGATCATTATGTGACTGGGCATGGAACAGGATAATTTGATTTTTGATAGTTTGCCGAGGTACATTGACGGAATAATTTGTTAGATTTCCGAAGTATAGTTATCAGATCCTGTCGCTGGTTATTGACTGCTAAGTAACGATTTTTATTGATGTTAATAGCTCAAGAACTATTGCCAGTCTTCCGAAGCACAAACGCAGAACTAATACCTGTACATAACACAAAACGTACTGCAGATAAATGGCCACCGGAAAGAACGCAAAATTATGCAGCTTGCCGGCGACAGATATATTCATTTTGGCATAAAGCAAGAAGTGATGCCGTCATTCTATCCCAATAGACTCTTTTAGCTTCCCAGAGGGCAGCACCTGTTGATGTTATTTGCATACAAATAAATCCAAATATGTTTGAAGGGTTTTACATTTTGCTAATGGAATCATTTTGATAAAGTTCTTTAAAATAACTTGTAGTGCGAGCTTTTGAAAGCAGAAAAGCGGCTCGATGGGCGCGTGAAGGCGTTCTTTCACGGGTCTAATCACATATCAAAGTGACAAAAAAATAAAGTCTGGTATTTACGTCAGGTATGAAGCACAGGACAAGTTAATGCAGCAGGAAATATTACAGATTCACAGAGTTTTCACAAAATATGTTTATAATAAAAGTACAAAGCTTAGAATTAGTTGAGATTTTAGAAATATTGATGGCGAATTGTATAGAAAGTGAAATAAAACATTTCAGACTGCCTTCCACATAACATTTGCTGGAAGCACATATGCCTGCTTGTTCAAAACACTTGTGTATCAGTGTTTAAACGTGTTTAAAGTTTGACCTTTATACACTTACCATTGTACATTGTGCTTTGTCAAGCACAGTCTGGCGCTCCCTGTCCTTTGTTTGTGCTTCTTTGAATTGTACTAACGGATTGTTTGGAATATGTGTATAAAAGGTTGCTCAATAGCTCATTTCGTTTCATTTCATTTCATTGAGAATTCAATAACAATTATTCTCTTTTTATGGAATAAGTAACGTAGAGATTACAAAGAAACTATGTTAATTAACCTTGAAAGAGCAAGTATTTGGCTGGAATTATTTTATACAATTTTGTATTTGCACACTTTCAAGATGACTGTCACTATCTCGGTCCGCGTACGTACATAAACAATGCCCTGGAACAGCAATATTCCTTCTTAGCCATACTCTTATGTTGTTGTCTCTCCGTATGTAATGAAACCAAACATAATGTCCATACTTGTCGGTCTCTTATGGTTTTTGCGAACATGCCTGTGTTCTATTCCCACGTGGCCTTATGAACATGCTATTGCAGATTTTAACACAACCTCACACTTCCATCTCGTACTGTTTAATTCATCATATTTTCGTCTCGGAACTTATAATGTATAACTTGGGAGAAGGTAAATCACATTTGATAGGTGCACCAATTTTTAGGAAAGCAGTCAAAGAGAGACCAACTGGGTGTCTATAGTACAAAAGTGGATAATTACAAAAAATAATGAATAGGTTTATTCGGCCATGCACAGTTATGGCTATTAACTAAATCTTGAGTTTTATTGGAAAATAAATGTGCGTGAAACATTAGTAGAAAGTATCTGTCTGCAAAGCAAAGTAGATGGATTATTGATTCATGCATAAAAGCCGTAAGACATGTTAAAGACAATAATCCATAAGAGAACAAGCTTGCTTTTATCACATACATCTCGGTCATTTGACCTGATGCTCTTATGGTTTTGTGTTTCAATCATTAGGTCCAGTAACCCATTGCTTTTCCACTGTGCAGTCAGCAAGGTTTCCACTTCAGTATGATAATGTTAGCTTCTAAAATTATGAATTTATCTTCTTATGTATCACCTGCTAAAGCTATGGCCGGTGACTTTATGACATTCGCATATTTTTATAATTTTTTCGTGAAAACTGTATCCAACGGGAAATTGTTTGCAGAATTCCACATTCTTGCGTTCATAAGCTTGTGGTCAAAGTTATAAGCTTTGCCAGTGCAGGTTGATCCAAACATGCTAAAAAAGAGGACATTTCCATTGGTGTAACGTGGAGTATGAACTGTGATCAAGGAACACTGACACATGTTTGATTGAGGGCTGTACAAAAAATTATCCTACTGTCTATTTCAAGTGATCTGCAATGTGGGGCATGTTGGCTTCAAAGTACAATGACATACTGCCAGTGAGAGCATTTGGAAGCCCACGTGAGTCTCAGTGCTACACGCTATGATCAAATTCTGGACTTTATTCCATTTCCAGGACAATCTTTTATACTGTACCCAATCAAGCATGAAATAGTGTTCTTTGAGCGCATTTCATAAAATTACAATGATACATCCAGTTCCATATAAAAGTCGTATTTATCACACTCAATGTTAAACAAATGTTAGCATTCTCCCTTTTCATCAGGAGTATATTCTGTAAAAATACAAAGAAAGGGACGAAATGAAAATATTGTCGTCGTCGCACCACGCCTGATGTATTTACCGTCAAAAAGATATTTTAATGTGAAAGTCTTCAAAATTAATTTTACTGCCATATTGTACATGTAGTTTTGAAGATATGTTATATTCGTTTTGGATTCAAAATGTCGGGGAACAAGGAATTATATATATATATATATATATATATATATATATATATATATATATATATATATATATATATATATATATACATATATATGGGATTAAAATGAGCGAAATACAGTTACGCCCGGCTAAAAGGTAACAGCCAAACGCTTTTTTCGCGTTTTGCTGGTGTTTGGCTTGTGTTTGGAAACGTTTGGAATGCGTTTGGAATGTGTTTGGAAAGTGTTTGGAATGTGTTTGGAAAGCGTTTGGGGAAAAATCTCAAACACGTTTACAAAACGTTCGAGCACTTTCACAAAGCTACCGAACACTTCTCCAAACGCGTTGAACAATTACTCGAACAATTTCAAACACTTTAACAAACGCATTCAAATACTATGCATTTCAAACACTTCCATTTAAATGATGAAGAATATCCAAACGCATTTTCAACAGGTCCAGCAATATATGATGTACCTACATGTAAATGTGCACTTAACCACCATTAAAGGTTGTACATATTTATATAAAACACGATCCAAATACGTTTACCCAAGTGTCTTATTCAACTGAAATTAATTAAAGACTTAATTCTTCATTTAAGATGTCATGAATACGTCATCTTTCAAAAACTGTTTCGGAGTAAATCCATAGGCAATATCAAGACCAAATCATGATTCATGATCTGATCATGATATTGCCTATAAATTTACTCTGAATGAAATTAGTTTACATCCACTGAACCAAATTCAGTGGGTAGTGTCATGTACATCTTAGAAGGTAGCTTTTGTTGCGTTTTCCACCGTATCACAGGCATAAACCAGTTGCAATTTGTCACGCAAACAAGAAAACAATGATATAGACTACAATATATACACATGCATTGTAAGTGATACATGTACAAACTGTTAGATACATGTAGAACTGAGTTTTTTGAAAAAACATAATTTCAACTTTATTGTGAAATATACATAGTAGAGCTTTTTGCCTTATCCATAAATGAAGGCATGCACATGTTGTTGGGATTTTTAGGTGCTTAAAAGCTTTTTGGACACTTGTTAAAAATATTCCTGTCACTAGAATTAGATTACCAAATATACATGTACATGTATCACGTACGTTTGGCTTGGATCTGTAAAGTATTTGAAAGCTTTTGGAAATGTGTTTGGAAACGTTCGGCTTTTACCAAACGCGTTCGGCAAAGTGTTTGAAAGCGTTTGGAAAGGTGTTTGAAAGCGTTTGGAAAAGTGTTTGAAAGCGTTTGGAAAGTGTTCGCAAAGTGTTTGCTACGCGTTTGCAAAACGTTTGACTTTCACTGAAAGTGTTTGGGAAACGTTTGGTAAACGTTGGTGCTTTGGCGTTTGTTAACTTGAACGCGAGCGTAACTGTAGCTTTGTACGCGCAAATTCAGGGCGAATGATGAAAAAAACACACGGTGTGGGTCACAAAAATGTTTTCTTGGATCTTTATTTAACTTTTCCTCTACCGTAACTCACCCCACACAGTAAGGAGCGATTTTTTGGTATATTAGTTCACCCAGGTGAATTACATTCATGTAAATTGTTTGCAAAATACATGTTACACTACTGTGGTATAGTGTCGCCGGCTCCATGTAGCCATCATCATGATAGACCATCGGCTTTATGTGGCCATACTTTAGAGACGAAGAAAAATGGAATATACACTTTTCTTTCAACTATTTTTGCTTGCAATTTGCAATGGGGTCACTTTTTCTGACAGGTACGGCAAGCCACATGTTGCAGGCTTATCGTTAATCTTAATATTGGTTTAAACATATTTTATTCGCACAAACAAATGACCAACAAGCACAATGCCTATATGAAGGCCTCTTGCATATATATTGACAATACAACAGAAAGTGGGTAACATCTAGATAACATATAGAAAACGCACAGGATGTAACACATATGATGGGAAAGAGGAAGAGATAAAGGAAATGGTTTGGATACACGAATACATGATTGGAGATAACAGCAAATAGAATATAAATGACTTATCGCAGTAAAATGTCTGTCTTTTGACTAATTATGACCGCAGAGCAGCAGCCCGGTGCTAAAACAGCGAAAAATTGAGGCTTCCAGTGTTCTAATATATTGGCGAACTGCTCGGAATATATCCAAATTCCCAGATTTTTTTTTTTATTATTAAAAAACAATAAGGTGTTTAAATTGAAGTCTGCACGGGGGATTATAATAGTTTGGAGTTTGTCTCTCGAAGTAACGTATCTGTTGCATTGCACAAAATAATGAAAACTGTTCTCTGTCGAGGTACCACAAAAATAAGGTGGTGATTCAATTAGATTCATCCTGTATAAATCTTTGTTCAGCTGGGTACAGACTATTCTCAGCCAAGCGTGAATAATATCTGTCGTTGGATCTCCAAAACAAAACATTTCATTTCATTTCGGCTTGGGTTTATTTAATTCATTCTTTAATTCACCTATGTCTTCAGATTTTTAAAATAATTTTGGAAGAAGGTTCCATTCGCGCTCTGTGGCAGGGAATAAAGGATTATATAAGGTATTTTGTACGAGCATAAATTGAGCTAATATCCTGCCTAAACCTGACATAATATCTAGTTTGTTCTTCAACAGCATGTGCAATTAAATTGCATATATATAAGGAAGCCATTCTGTTAACTATTTTGAAGATAAGTATGAGTGTATGTTTCCGTTGTTGTTCAGCAGAGGCTCCGATCCCGCTTTACCATATATTTCATCATGGCCAGTATGGCTCAAATCCCCCGTAACAACTCTGGTTGCACCAGGTGAACACTTTCAAGAAGGTCCCTGTCTGACTGTTTGCATCCATCCCAAACTACATTCAAATATTCTAAGCAGGGTTTCACAAAAGAAAAATACAAAGATTCAAGTGCACGTCTATTGTATTTGTACTGTAGACATTTCAAAATATCTGTCAATTCCCTTGATTTAGCTTCAATATAATTAATGTGCGCCGCCGAACTGAGATCCGAAGAGAATATAACACCAAGGTGTTTGTGTCTTTCAACACTTTCAATAATTTTTGGTTCAAATACTAGATCGGGGTAATCAGCAGGCTATTTGTTTTTACTCAATAAAAGTGTTTTGGTTTTGCAAGGAATAAGTATTCCAAGCTATTGGTTCGACCAATCTGAAACTGATGTAAGATATAAGTTTAGTGTTACCGCACTTTAAACTAAGTCGTCAATTTGAATATAAAGGGTGGTGTCATCAGACTGCACAATGTCTGTTATGTCGTTCACGTAAATAAGGGATAACAGTGGGCCTAACAGGGATCCCTCTGGGACACCTGCTTCAATTTTACCCCCATCCATAGGCTTTACCTCCATTAACGACACGTTGAGACCGATTTTAAAAATAACTCTCAACGCACTGAATGAAAGAACCTCGAATTCCCGCCTTCTTCATTTTATAAATCAAACCTGAATGATAGACTTTATCAAATGCCTCAGGTATATCGTAAAATATTACACGAACTTCTTTTTGTAAATCAACCGTTTTACAAAACTCATGCTAAAGATACACTAGCTGGTTGACGGTTCTATCAAGTAGGATGACACCCGATTGTTTTCCTGAAAGAGGGTAATTGTATCTTTAAAAAAAATAATATGTGCTAGAAGACAGCACGTTCAAAGACTTTGCCGACACCAATTAGAAGTGAGATGGTCCAGTAGCCACTATAAAGTTCAGGTGGTCCACCTTTTGGAATGGGAAAGACATTAGCTTTCTTCCATTCTACTGGGAAAAAGAATGGGACAATGAAAGATTAAAAAGTTGTGTCAAAGAACATGAAATACAAATGAAGCTTCCTTTAGCAAACAAACAAAGGGCTGATACTATCTGACCCATATGCCTTATCTACAGTCAGAGATTTCAGTATATTAAAAACGGACTTCTCAGTAATTGCAATATTTTCTAAGGTGTTTTGTTGAAAGGATGTATCATCTGGTAAAGTTAACAGTGTTGCCTTAACCCGACAATGTTTCAAGAAATACCCATTGAGGACATTTGCTTTACCTAGATTATAAAAAATAAGCAAATTATCAGACACTAAAGCAGGGATTGAAGAATTTGAGTCATCATACATAAAAACCTTTACCATTTCCACCAATTTTAACTCTTAAATTTTTATTCGCTTACCACACTACATTTTTTATGATACCCCTCTTCTGCTGAAGGTAAAACATCAATGTATGCATTACGCAAATCTCGAAAGTACCTCATAAATACGAGGGACCATCTTTTTAACTTATTGTCACTGTATTGGTGGAAATAGAATTCCGAGCAACATTTGAAAACGATTTAGTCCACAAACGACAAGCTATATCCAGATTATCTGTGTTGAAGCAGGGGTCACAGTCAACGCTGCTTAAATTTCCACGGAAAAGATCAAAAACTGCCTTGGCGTATTCCCACATAGATCTGTCAAAACAGTAATATTTTAACTCTAAATAACAAGTTTGCAGCTATCGTGCTGTGATCGCTTTGTGCGACAGATAGCAGCACATTCACAGTTTTAACAAACTGGGACATATTACTTAATATTATCTGATCAAGACAGGTTGAAGTTTGCTCCGTTATTCTTGTTGGCTCAGTGATATGAATTTTCAGATTATTATGAAGCCCGATATTTACGAGCGTTTTACCATGGCACGTTTTGGGATCAGAATTCAGGTCACCTTTTATAATTACATTAGTAATATTCGCGAAATAAACAAGATCTAAACATAATTGTAAATCGTACCAAAAAGACACAGTTGAGTTTGGTGGTTTTTAAACCACAGCTAATTGTAATTTATTATTGTGCAATCGGATCTCTACCCACATTATTTCAAGGTTAGGAGCTTCAAGGCAGCAACCACAGCGTGAGAACCATTCCTGACAAGACCACCACCCGGGCCATTCCTTCGATCACGCAGCAATATTGGATAAAAGCCAGGCAGGTTCAAATTATGATTATTTTGACCAAACCCAAGATAAGTTTTAGATAGGGTTATTATGTCGAATGTTTGAAACAAAGAGTGTCATCTGAAAGACTACGAACATTGGAGTAACAGATGTTTGTTAGGTCATTTGGGCCGGGGTTTGGATGCACATCACCAGACAGGAATATCAACAGAAACTTTAAGAGAGCACACATTTCAATAAACGTGTTCACTATACCGTGGCATTTGAAGATAACGAGGAATTCTTGCATGGTTATGTTCATGCAATTAGTATGAAAATGAACACCTTCAACACTGAAGGAATAAAAAAGTACACCGGTGCTGAAAAAGTCGTAACAGCTAAGTATGCAAAATAAAGCTGTATCATATGTTACGGTCATTTCTAAGAGAAGGCAGGCTACCCACAGTAGGTCGGTAGTGTCTGAGAAAGTGATGTGCAAAGCACTGATATCGATTCTGAAGCGACTCAGTGAACTTTGCAGTTCATAAAATTATGGTGATCACGTCTTGCATGAAACAATATGCTCTTGAAACACTTAGGAAACAAGGGATAGGGACTTGATATTCATTCAACTTTGGCACTCAATGTACTTTTCTTGACATGTGAGTCAGGGTAATAAAGGGGAAGAATGTTGCCTTTTCAGATAATATATGTACATTGCACCCTCCTGAACCCTATGGTATTCTAGAATAAAACGTCCATGGGTACTTGGATCCGAAATTACATATTTAACATGGTGGACAAAACCCTGGCAGCTTGACAGTCATCAACCATCAGATTCATCTTGTGTTCAATTTGACGCATTCAGACACCACTTTTATATGTTTGGAATCCAGAAAAATATGCCGCTGTAGCCCTAACAGGCAATGTATTCTCCATTCCCCGACTTAGTGCTCAACACTTAGTCACATCCTACCATTAAATCAACCATTCGTCCTTACTTTCTCATGGTAAAAAGTCGGTTTTTACCGTTTGCATCATGAACCATGGACATCATATTGTAATTTTACTGATATAGATATGAAATATTATACAGGGCGGTGTGGTAAATATATGTCAGTAACTTCTCATTTTTAGAATACTGTTCTGGTAATTTTTGTGTGTTTCTTAAGGTACTTCTTCTGAACTACTTCATATGCCCTTTAAAAAACATCCCGAAAAGGAAGCCGGCTGTACAAAATATGAAAAGTGTAATGATTGAAATCTACACAACACCATATTGCCGTTGTGTCATATTTATAGAAACAAATTTTAGTAGTGCTTAAATGAAAGGCTATGGTAATAACGTGTTCACCATCATGGAAATTAAAGGTCTCGTTTGTATCATTGGTCATATGACAGGTTGGTACACGGATGACTTAAAGTCTGCCAACTTTGCATAAATTTCTCAACAAATCCGGCAATTTTCCAAGTTTCTGTTTAAGGCTGATACCTACAAAACTCTTTTCCTGTTTTGATGTGACCTCCAGTGTTACTTCCCAGTAAATTTATGACCACTGAATGACGCAATGTGCTGAACCAGTCATAGAGGATTAAACTAAAAATTAGCCCTATTTCGGGCTATTGGGGAGGTGTATGGCATCTAGCAGCATACTTTAATGACCAAAGTGAGATTGCCATAAATCCAAAGAATATATGGAGTGTGTTACAGTTAAGATCCAAGGCATAGGGTCGAGACCTCGACCCTTATGTATATAAATCCATTTTGCCTGAGCCTTTTCATCGGGGCTACCGCAGGTGCAATTCTTGATGAATCATTATTTTTGGTGCTTGTACTTACGGCTACAGGTGGTTGGTAAATTATCCTCATATCACTTACAAATATTAGCACACTAGTATCCAGACTTGGGTTCCGAAACTGCATATCTCAACGCACGAATGACGAGTAGAAGTTGGGCGGATATTAAATGGACTCAAAACGGTAACACTGCTTTTGTGGTGACCCCTTATAATGGAGTTCCAGGGAAATGTCCATCCTAAGTATGTTCCTGTGGCAAATCCCACTACTTGAAACTTTCACGAAATGTATTTGAATATTTAGTGAAGCTCTATATGATTACACTCATTAAATTTAATTTTCAACAAAAATAGTACGACGTCTTTTAATTCCTGTCATTCGTATCCAAGGTCAGCATGAGACTAATGTGTCACTTTGCGTTTTACCATGTTTGCAAATGATCAATATGTTTTATTGATTTTGTTCCTAGTTTTGTTTGTTCACCAACGGTCAACACGATTTTACCACTATATCATTTGATGCTTTACCATGTTTGCCAATGATCACGAATATTCTACTGATTTATTTTCACATTCTAAGAGCTTGAGTAGGTTTTACGGATTATTTCTGTTTCTATTAGATGCCATTAATGTAAAGATTTGCTTAAATACTGCAAGCTTTGCCACATATCACAATTTTTGTTGGAAATACTCTTTGGCGACTTTGGCAAGATCACTTCGACTTTCGTTATTAACTTGCCGCTCTAAAACCTGACACAGCACATTGCTGTTATATTCCTGCCAATCCGTGTCAAATTTTATTTACCTGGCTATGAAAATGCGAAAGTAAAATTAATCTTTGTTTCCTTACCAATACATGGACAACGGTATCCATTTTACTACTTCAGGCCGTCAGATGGTGCCAAGTGTTGAGTCTAAGCAGAAGTCTGTCGCGTTTGGAAAGTGTCTGATGCCATTGTAAAATGTATGTAATAATCATCATTTCAAGAAAACTCATACTACCTGCATTTCCTCTGATATATCCACTTTTAACATATTTGCACGATTATATAACATTGAACTTTTGGGGGAATCCATTAAAATCATCACGTCACACTCTGCAGCTCCAACAATTAGTTTACTCTTAGGAGTTGACATACATTGTCTCTATCAGTGCGAGTTTTCTCCGATGGTGAAAACCGTAAGTAGTGGTAAGCTGTCTACCTTAGAGCTTAGTAAAGAACAAATGGGTCTTTTTTGTCCATTACAACGAATTTGGTTTAAACATATTTTAATATTCAATTGGAAAAAAGGCAATCCCGTTACTAATTCCTCTTGACAAAATAGTCAATATTGCACCACAAGACAAAGCAAAACACGTTCAGTATAGTGCAGGCTGCTTTTTAGGATTCTTAATGACATGATATACGTATGGCTAAGCATACCAAACGAGGAAAAAGGACACTGCCTTGAAGAACAATAAATGTAGGAATTGAACATAGCAGAGACAAGACAGATAGTGGGGCACTCATAAAACGAATCTACTGAGCTAGTTATTTCCATCAGGAACTTATGATTAGAACCGGTCATGTGCGACAATTCTGTACTGAAATCAAATTGAAAGCTTTTATTGTCGTCAGTATAGTATTGAGCAGCGAGAAATATCAAGTGGATTTTTTTCAAGACTACAAATAGCAAAACCGAAAAGTAGAGTTTGAAGTGTGACGGGAGCAAAGTATATAACATCTGCCTGTAATTTATTGCGAGGAATTAAATATCGAGGACAAATGAAAGAGAAGTGCGAAAAATCCTCAACACCAGTACCGCACAAGCAATCAGGCAAATCTCTAACGCCAATTTGAAACAAATGTTTGTTAAGCTGGCTACGGCCCTTAGGTATGTAGTCGAGCATGTAATACAGCAGATTGTCTTTCGTCTATGTAATAAAGGCAAAAGTCTTTCATTTGGTATAAAGAAAGAGTCTCTTGGCTAACGTATGTAGTAAGCCCTGATGCCAAACTTTGTAGAACGCTTTGCTTAAATATTAAAAAAAAAACCAGTCTATGCTCTTTCTGGAAACGAATCGCCAAATATAATTCACAAAAAGGAACTTGTTAACAGTTAGAGTCACCGGGTATAAGCCAAGCTTGATTTGCGCTTATAATCATGTTGTCTCTGAAGAAGCTAAAAAGTGTTTAAATATATTATTCTCCATGACTTTTCCAGTACAGCTAAGCAAATATATAGGCCTGTAATTGTTACATAAATTTGTTTCGCCTCTTTTTTTTGTATAGAAGATGAACATTGCCTTTTTTGACTAAAAAGTGAAAATGTTTTTTTCTGTAGAGATATTTTGAACACATAAGTAACAGGTATGTAAATGAAAGGTGCGGTTTCACTGAGCAGTTTGGGACCACTGTTTTCTAGACCAGTGGCCCTTGTGAGATCCAGTGACTTACGAATATCAAGTACTTCACTCTCAGCCATCACTGTATCATTTAAAGTCTTCTAGGATTACTTGAGCTGTGAGAGAACAGGTGCAATTAAAATGTCAATGTTGCATATATTTTTTCTTGATTGCATTCAGTTCATTGTATCTAGCTCATGCAGGAATACTTTCTGTAGTCGGCATCTGTTGCCCAAATGATTCGGATTTGGCATTAGCATGTGCCCTCATGATGTTTAAAGCAGCGAACTGTAGAACTGTACCACGAGAGATCATGAGATCGAATTGCTAACATTTTATTTGGGCTATAGTGCCGTGTCGCTTGTAAAAAACGTTCCAACCAGGCCAGGCAACATCTATCTACATCATTTGACTCGAAACAGCTTTCCCGATTGATACTATCCATGTGTTTCTAAATTGGTGAAAATCTGCTTCTTCGAAGTCCCAAAATGTGCCTCACGTTTACAGGATCTTTTTACATTGAATGCTATGAGAACAAAAGTAATACAATGTTCACAGTAAGCTGGTGGAGGAGACACTCTTTATTCAGATAGGCAATTGGAAATATTTGGAATAAATTGCCCCAAAACAGGTAGCCGTATTTTCTGTGAATCGTTTAGGCTCGTCAATAGGCAAAAAAAGTGTATATTGGGGGCACAGAAGTCTGTTAATGATCGACCAAAAGAAGTACTGGAATCGTAATTAAGATTACAGGTTACAATGATATTCTGCATACTGGATTTCTTAATGAGATCAATACTATCCTGAAAATGATCCCAAAAGGAGCTAGTTGCGTTTGGATGCCTGTACACCACACCCCAAAGGAGTTCATTATTAAGCCCCCTTATTTGAGCCCCAAGTAGTTCTACATTAGGAGATTCCAAGTCATGACGCACTGAAACATAAAACGATTCAGAACAATATAACGCGACTTGGCCACCCCACACTTTAGACTGTGAAAGCATGACCTATCAAAAAACGTGGATCGTCCGGTGTCGAGTCAGTTAGAAATGCCTTGGACAAAGCATTTACGTCGAATCCATGCGTTATCTAGATGAATATGTCTGAATGTATCTTGGTTTAGATTTCTTGTGTTTAAATGACACAATTCAATGTCACCAAGGCCACTTTCCGGGCCAGGATCAAAATGAATATCATCAGCGAGTAGGATTAGAAGAGGACAGATTAATAACAAATAACAATCCAAACCAGTACGTTTCCTATCCTCATGTGAATAAAAAAATGTAAATTGCCTATAAGGTCGCACGATACATAGCAGGGCAGCTATTCAGAAAAAATGCCAGCTAGCCACAAGTAAAGCAATAAGGAAATTACAAGAATCGTAATAGGATCACATGTACATGTAAAGTGTATATATGTGATGGTAGCATCTGGAACGGCTGTGCTTATGAAGTGCAAGTACCAAGTACATCATGTCGTTTGCAATGAAATAACACGTAAAAACGTGTACATACAGCGAACAAGAAATTTTGTTAAGAGGACGTGTTGCTTTCACAGGGTATCGAAACATAAAAACACGGTATGCAAGTGCACACCGCACAAAAATAATACATCTTTCGTAGAATAAAAAATATGTAATGTCGGAAGGCATCCATATCCCTTGATCATCATTACAATACATGTCACCGAGAACACAAAACACCATTGCTGTTTGAAAGTACACCACACGCAAGCTGATGCAGACCAGTTTGTTATACACTGTCCAGCTGGAAGCCCTGAATGATATGCAGGTGATGCAAGATCTTTAATCTAATATAATATACGTAGTATATCATGACAAGAGGTGTAGTAACCAATTATTACCAGTCTCAAAGAATAAGTCTTTCCAAAATAAAGTATCCATATCATTCGGACAATTTTGCCCCAACATCATATCTCCAGTTCTACTCATGGTAAAAGCACCAACTTTGGACAGCGTGTGAAGATGAGTTCTAGCAGTAAATTGACATAATTTACTTACATAACTTCAATCATAATTGAATTATTAGGAATTTCGGCAATTTCCTGGGAATATAAGCGAGTTCCAGGGAACATAATGCCCGTTGTGAGAATTTAACAAAAGTCTCAGGAAGACAGCGGCAAGTTCCTGGGAATACAATGTACGGCACATTGGGTTAAAAAAATGGGCTTGAAAACAAAAACAAAAAACAAAATCAAAAAAACAAAAAACAAAAAAACAAAAAAGAACTAAAGAGAGAAGAAAAAAAGAAAGAAAGAAAGAAAGAAAGAAAGAAAGAAAGAAAGAAAGAAAAAATTACCATACAAAAACATACACATGTGAGACGGAACCATCTTAACAGTATGCATATGAAACAATGGTGGTAATTTCAAAGCCAACAAACTTGAAAAAATGGCCGAGGTTATTAATGACATGATATGTGCCCTGAACAAAAGTACGTATACCTCGCTAACTAAATTTTTCATCAAATACTACAGGTGGCACCTCCATTGGGTCAGATTCCCACGCCTTTTCCTGTACATGTAGCATGCCGGTCATGTTAAATCCACATGCATTTACAAATAAATGAACAAGGGTCACTAAACACTCTATTTCACACTTTACAGCTCCAGCGCCCATGATAGGGTAGTTTCACAGTCGACTACAATATACAAGCTTTAAATTTCACCCACACTGATAAAATTCTGTCTGGCAATACAAAATGTACCATCCAATATATATGTATAGTCACACTGGATTCACTATGAGTTTTTCCAAGTAAACGAGCTCTTGTCAATATGTAGTGGCAAAGCCAGTACATACTCTTACTAGTATCTAGCTGTTAAGCTAAAACATTACAAAGGTAAAGGTTGTACTCTAATATTGGGTTTAAAAACATTACAATGGTAAAGGTTGCACTCTAATATTGGGTTTAAAAACATTACAAAGGTATAGGTTGCACTCTACTATTATGTTTTAAAACATTACAAAGGTATAGGTTGCACTCTACTATTATGTTTTAAAACATTACAAAGGTATAGGTTGCACTCTACTATTGGGTTTAAAAACATTAGAAAGGTATAGGTTGCACTCTACTATTAGGTTTACTCAACTATTGGCCTACATTGTAATGTTACACTCAGAATCATATCTTTAAAATATTTTACAGGGCGCTCATTCATATTGCAGCCCTGTCCTAGTTTTATGATATGTGTGAAAATATATTAACCTTCCTTGCTACAGGCTCACGTGTGTACGTACGGCGGTGCATATCCCTGTTGATTTCGGGGCCCTGTATTCACTTTCAGATGGAAGGATGCCTCTCATGAAATGCTCCGTGCACAAATAATTAGGACCAAATTGAAAGCAAAATACACAATTACAATGGTCACATGCTTCTTAATTTTCTGAGGCTATTTCATAACTCCTGGCATTACACAGAAATTAAAAGGGAGCAACCAATGACCAAGACTCGTGATCTCATATGCTGCATATGGGTCTACAACAGAGGGACTAAACCCACTAGCCAATTGCAATAGTAGTGTGCATTAAGAGCCCATATATTTGCTGCCGATGCAAAAACGACATGCGGTGTAGCTAGTACATATTTAATATCCCATGTGTACTCTCTTACAAAAAAGTTAACTTAGCAATAATTGCCGGATGTTTGGGTTGTCCCTGCAAGCGTGCAGTAATCTTCTGCAAGTTGGGAGCCATTTGGGCAATGTCACAAGGTGGGTCCTAGTAGTGTACATGCAAAATATTATGATTCTTACTTCATTCATAATGAAAGTGCTGCGTCAAGAACTATAAATGCCAAAGGATCAGGCATAACACAAAGTCTATTCGTATATTATATAACAGACTAGCCCAAGCTATATTGCCAGCAAGTTTAAAGTCAATCTGGCCGACGGTTTCAGAGAAGAAGTCGAAAATATGAATAAGCATTAGGCAGGTTATGACGGGGTAGTAAAGTCCCTGGTCATAGCAGTTTACTTAATGTGGTTTCTGTATGAAAATACAATCTGAGTATTGCTCCCACAATCCTTATCCAGAAGTCAAAGATCCAAATATTACCTTGAGTGGAACACATTTTTAAGTGGCATGTTTTGGGTGGTATTTACCTGTCACTGAATGGCATAGTGTCACTCAGTAGAATACAACTGTTAGCCCCTACTTTACAACCTGCAGACTTTTGCAAGGGACATGTAAAACCATATTTGGATAGGTGAAACTTGACCCCTTTCTGATCTGTCAGACAGATGAGAAAAAAAAAGTAGTATCTTCCGCGGTTCGAGTCAAAATGACATGTGTACCTTAAAAATCAAAATAAAAGGACCATTTATTGGTCTCAGTTTAACTTGGGAGGGAGATTTTACAGGGTGTTCAGAATGTAAAAAAAAGTGCCAGGCACATAAGCGTACATGCTCGTAACGGCTGTGCGTACGCTGATGACCTGACCATATTCGCTAGCACTCTTCCTCATTTACAGTCCCACATTGACATTTGTCAGGAGTATGCCTCTAGATGGCGCTTCTCGTTTAATGATACGAAGTCCCTGTGTTTTACCGCTTGTAAATCCACTTTTATGGACACACCTAAATGGTATCTGAATGAAAATTGCTCCTAGAGATAGTTAGCGAGCTGTATGTATTAGGCATTACCTTTCAATCTGGCGGAAAACCTGGCACTCACTATCAAATTGCATTATAAAGGCTAGAAAAGCCATGTTTAGATTTTTAGGTGCTGGTGTTGGCATGACTTTCATCAGATGTTAAAGCTTACAACACCTGGGGCACAGTGGGTTAGCCCTCACTTACTTATGGTCTGAATTGTATCAATCTGTGCAATAAAACTATATATAGGTGCTGCTGAGACTGCTCAAGGCAATATGATAAAATCTCTCAAGGGTCTTGGAAAGCGTGCTCGAACATCGCCGCAACTTAAACATGTTAAAGCATTTAACATACCTAAATTTAATGATACTATTGCCCAGGATGCCGCCACAGTTACACAGCGTATTCCTTGCATTCAATCTTCACTTAGAGACCTGCAGACGTATTCATCATCTCGACATAGCCTCTATGGCTCAAGGATGTGTGGCACATTGCTTGAGAGAAAAATTTAGCTAGATATGGCACCATTTCAATTTATGCTATCTGGTAAAGGCATGGACTGACCCTCCTCTTCAACGCCAGAAATAAAAGACGGCTTAATCGACTCTACGTTTTTGTTTTTTAATCACTGCGATTTTACTAATCCACATGGGTCTCTCCGTCAACTGGCATGTTCACTTATTAAATCATTTTAAGGCTATGTGTGTTTAATGAAATTGTGCCCTTGGCCGGCGTCCGTGGCGCTGAGGCGTTCTGATAGGCGCTAGCCACACAGTATATCAGCGGCTGCCTGACCTGTTATTTAATATATATATTAATGACATCTTCGGTTTCATACATGGAACCATCTATAAATACGCCGGGGACAACACCGTCCTAGAGGTGGCTCGGTCTTTCCCCTTTTTGATATCCGCTCTGGAAACTGACTGTGTTGACATTATAAACTAGTGTGACAAAAATGAGATGCCAGCAAATCAGGACAAGTTCAAAGCATTTTATCACCGAAGGAACATTTAAAGTTACAAATAATCGACACTACAATAACAAGTACCGATGATTGTGAACTTCTAGGTATGGAAATAAACAAAACTGTGTGTTTAGGCAAGCATCTTTCATCCCTGTGTCTTAAAGCTGGTAGACAACTGAGTGCTATTGACAGAATTGCCCCTTCATTGGATAAAAATGCCCTTCTTTTATTGTGCAAATGCTTCCTCTCATGGAATTTTTCACTATTGTCCTGCCGTGTGGCACTACTGTGGCAATGGTTACATATTTAAATTAGAGCAAATTCAGCATTGAGTTATGGAACTTATTTATAAAGACATTACCTTCTCTTTCGAGGATTTATAACCAAATCTGGCCTCCCACAGTTACGAATACGATGTCTCCAGCAAATAACCATTGAAACATATAAAATTATAAATTCCATGGTTCCTTCATATTTAAAACCTCTAGTGACTGTCAAACAAATCCGCTTTAATATGCGGAACTCTAGTACTCTGTGTGGTAACAATTTATGGTGTGAAGAATTTTTAAGCTGAAGCTGCACGAGTCTGGAGTGATCCATCAAATGACTTAAAATCCAAACCAATGCTTTGCGACTGCAAAGACAGAATTCAATTTTGGTCTAGCCCTACCTACAAGTGCCAGTTTTGTTAACGAGTGTGAAATGAATGACTGCGCTACGAACTGAACTATATTTCTGTTCACCTCAAGGTCTTATCTCAAAGAATCCTTCAGTATCAGTATCATTTTCAACATTATAAGCTAACATCTTATTTCATGTTAAAATGTCAATATATTTTATAAAAACTCTATGATATTAGGCCACAGCGAGTGTTTATGTCATGAAAAAAACCTGAGTATAAGTAAAATTCGTGTATGTCCACCTCCTTTTGAAAATATAAAACAGTTAATGCTTGTGCACTGAAGTCTGCAATTCAGTCCTTGTATAGACACCCCGCTTGCTTCCCTGTCACTCTGTCTTCCTATTGTGATAACAAACGCTCGCATGCACCCACTCTGTGCTCCGTTCTCAAAACAAGAGACATGCATAAATGTATTTTTCATAGGCCGATTGTGATGATTAACATATTGCTTTGGTATAACTTGTTTTAATGAATGAATATAAAGAACTTATTTTTCAATTAAGATTGACAGACGTCAAACAGAGAAAGTAAGACAGTAATGGTAATCAGTTGACTCAAGCATTGTCTCAAAGATTACGTAATGCTAATTAGGCTAGACTGATGATCACTCATGACTTTCTGAAGTCTTCGACGCTGTTGCACCCCATTGCCAGGCCTTGGTATGAGAAATCATAACTTTTGACTGGGAACGCTGTCTAATTCACTTAAACCGGCGATTTGTGGTCCAAACACATGGTCTTCCAACTGCCACATTTACAAGTACAAAATACATAAAGCCGACAGACATGACTGTACACGTGACAAGTTATGTAAGAAGTAAACTACATCACAAAAACGAACGTCATGCGCCGAGGAATTTCAACAAATTTCTGCGCGAGTTGCGTTGGTCGCTTCCTGCCACCCTTGTTACAAGTTTGTCACGTGTCATGTAACCAGTGTGTCTGATAATGTCTCGGGCAAAGCCCTGAACACTATCAGACATAATAGTCCACTGTATAAGTTAAAAGGAGAGATGGGACATCACAACATTTTCAGAGACAGTGTTGGCCGGTGCCAGCAGCTGTTTCTTAAAATGCTTTGATGCCCCATCTTGCCATTTAACTGGCTTAGAACGCAGTACTGCTCATTGGCCAAGTAACGTAAAGACAACTTCAATCGCCCCCCGCGTGATTGTTTTTTTTGTTCATGAGATCGTCTCTAACTATGCAATGAACGTTACGTAAGGCCTTTTGTTTGGGATGGGGGTCTTGTCTGGTCAGTCTGATCAACACAAAATGAGCTGCAAGGACGTGGAGGATGTGCAGGTTGGAAAATCAACACATGTTTGTGTGTGTGTGTGTGTGTGTGTGTGTGTGTGTGTGTGTGTGTGTGTGTGTGTGTGTGTGTGTGTGTGTGTGTTTTATCTGCCTTTATTTATTATTTGTCATAATTTGCAACACAAAACCTTCAAAAGTTTTGGAACAGCACAATTTGGGAAAATAAAATCCACATTTATGTTTGTCATTTTAAACCAAAAATAGAAAACAAATAAATATACACATAAGATATAAATAAAATATTGAAATGTTGATTATAAGTCAGCTCGGGAGAAGCTGATTCGCGGAATTTTCCTGCAATCAGGGCCCGGTTACACCGGTGAGTCGCACGTTACGCTTTCGTAAATTACTTATTCCGGCGTCCATACGTCCATCGTAGTCTCCCCTACTAGTCCAGTTACACCAGTGCGGCGTTGAGTTGGGCGTATGAACGCACGTGTATTAGTGGCCCCAAAACACAGTGACACCCCTCAATTGTAAAGTCTTACCTGGTAGGTGTTGTGCGTGCATACATGTTATTACACAATTGACCCTCGCGCACGGCACGCTTTTCCTTTGTTAAAGTGATATTTGACACACTTGTAGCTACATGTAGTCGTGCCATCTTGTCGAGTGTTAAGAGAAAAAAAAAACATATAGTGAAATAAGGAAACTGTTAGAGTTTTACAGCATCAATGGACACACTTTGCACAGCAAGTTAAAACGCTCCGTTACTTTCCCAAAAGAAAAAGAAAAAGTGGAATAATCTCATGGATGCGGTGAACGCAACAGGTGGACAATGCTGGATGAAGTGAAACACAAATGGAACAACATGCTGACACGGGCTGAAAAAGATTTCAGCAGCAGAAAGTACCCCAAAACGGGAGGAGGGCCAAAGCCAGCGCAGGGTATATTGTTAGCGGAGAAGAACTCTCTTGCAGAACATTTAAATTACGCCCACATAAAGTCCTAACTTTGAAAGAAACCTTGTTATGGCTGAATGTCAACTTGAGTTATCAATTAAGCACTCGCTTGGCGTAGATTTTGATGAGAGGTCCAGAAAAGGCCATAACATTGATTTTGAGATTGAAAGAGACCATAAAATAGAAGATTATGGTTTGATTATAGATAAATGCAATACAACTTATGATTCAGATCAGTTATAATCTAAAAATGCCCCCCCCCCCCAAAAAAAAAAACAGAATATAAAAGAAGTGAATAATTTAGGAAATGGAAAATGAATACTTTAGGGGCCAAATAACCAAAGAAAACAAACCAAACAGAAAGAACAGCAAACATGAAGTTGTAAGATAATAAAATCTTGTATTGACGAGCCTTACAATACAATCTTTTCTCCGCAATACAACCCCAGGCTGGCTGAAGAACAGCCACCCCCTTGAGATATTTATACCAGCAATACTTGGTCATGTGACCACCTGCATCCATTTTCTCTAATATGAAATAAAGAAGAAAATACTTAAATGGCCGAACTCTGACATTTTAGATATGCATATGAAAATATTTAAATGTGACTTTGGGTGTGTTTGCCAATAAGTTTTACACGTAGGCCTGAAACATGAACTTGTCTTATGATTTGTATCACGTTTGGAAAGTTTGTCCTCTAACTGTGAAAGACAGATGTTCTATAAACTGGATACATGCTGTACAACTGGTTTACAAGGTTTTTAATGAACATTTTCATTTCCTTTTATTTACCATTTAATCTTCATTTTTTTAAATAAGATTGTAACAATTTTTAATCATGACATTAAACATTTTTATTCTTTTTTTATTCCGCATTTAATCCTCTATTTCTTGAATAAGATTATTTATTATTTTTAATCATAACAACCTCATTCAATATTTTATTACTCTTAGAAGCAAACAGACCAAAATCAAATCCTAACATTGTTTACAACAAAATCGCCTGCGTTGCCTTGGTGATGCATAAGAGAGCAAAGTCCCATATAACACTACAATTATCATAGCATTTATGTTTACAGAAACAGTCATATTTTTTCTAGTTTTTATTATTGTCACCCCAACATTATACACGCTATCGTTTTCAAACTGTAATTACAACAAAA
>OZ026625.1:88145412-88487912 GCA_964020975.1 Hermodice carunculata
TAGATACGCTGTATGATTGATCCCGTTTGGTAAATATGACAAAAACTGAACAAGTTTTTTTTTTTTTTTTTTCATTTTTTACATCAGATATGTTCTGTGAAAAGATGCCGGTTCATTGCTGGCACACCGAAATTGTATTTATACCTTGATAATCAGCTGTAACTCTTCACTCTTGTGCTATGCTATTCATTCTGGTTTTTCATTGTGTATTTCCCACACTGTTAATTTTCTACAAAATTGTTGCATTGAGTAGACAGCAACTTAGTTACAATTCGAAGAAGTAGAGAGAGAGAGGGTTTTCAAGCTCGTTACTTACGCCCTACATGTGCCTGCTACCTGGCAGGCGTAAAACTGGAGTACACTGCGACCAACTTTACGACTCGCATGGCGTCTACGCTCCATCGAAGCAACCAGCGTAAATATTTACGCCCGGAGTAACTGAGGCGTAGAGTTTACGACTCACCGGGGCAACCAGGCCCTGGAACGTAAAGTCCCTGAAACGGCTCAAGTTTCTGTCTTTAACATTACAAGGTGACGAAAGAATCAATGTGGTGAAAAGCAGACAGTCTATAGCGGTGACTGAATACTACCCGTCCATCTTAATAGTGTCGAACGCACACGATGTTCTGTCCCTTGGCCTATGTAGTTATTGTTGTATTTGTGTCTTTTTGCCCAGAACCACTTCCTAGTAGTCAATATCCTATTCCGCAGTTCGAACTCTTTACTCTCCATAAGCTAACCTGTCCCTGTCTAACCTGTATATATATGGAATTCCTATTGTCTATATTGCACACGTTCCTCTGTAAAATTTTGACATAGGCTGTATCAGCCCAAATAAATTAAAGGGTCTTCAGCGGGTAACTACTCAACATGTTTCGGAGCCTTTTACCCGTACACGTCTCTCTGAGTAGCGGCTCCTTGCCTAAGCTAAATATTCAGCAAAGACAACCCACATAATAATGAATAAATATGAACGTGGCAATTGATGAATTAGCTAAATATGTGAAGTTTTGCTTGTAAATGCAGAGCTTCATATCAAAGAAGAATACCTGTCAAACAAACCATAATTACCAAATTTTCATAGTACAGGTTCAGATAAGAACAATTTGACTGTGCATCTTTTTTTTTCTCAGTGATAGCGTGACCTGTTTTGTAACCACGGCCAATAAACTACGTTGGATTTCATGCCGACTGGGAGGTGTGGCCTGGCTGCAGGTCTTGGACCATACCGAGGCCGAATGCATATACATGTTAAAATGACGACATAGGGTGGCTTATTTCTCCTATTTTAAACGTCAAACCACAACTTCCTTTGCATTCTACTTCACGTTTATACCGGTAGCAGCGAGTTAAAACCAAGGAAATGGGGGTCATGTGATTAATTTTTTTTTTACTGGTGCATTTGTGTACCTTACCTCCATGATTGACCGTTTCACGCCAAATATGTCTCCAAAAATACACAGTTATCACAGTTGATAAGTATTTTCCTATCCAAAATTATGATGGTACTTAATTTGGGATGCTCTGATGCTGTGATATTAACATCCAATAGACACAGCAACAGTATTTAGTACTCGATCAAAAGCTGTGGATCAGTTGACCCGACCTTCAGAGGTTTCTAGTCCAAGACCTATATAAATATAGTGATCTGCATGTACAAGTTTTATTTTTTGTCATCATAAAGTACAATGTGATGCTTGAAAAAAAAAAAATAAATGATAGGATGTTACAGTTATTTTTATTGTATGAAACAAGAGCTCTTGCATTTCTATGTGTCGCCTTCCCAATTCCATTAGACAGTGGGGCTTGACCCTCGGTGTTGACATCAACATGTCATATCATATACTAATCTGTGATAGTACCAATCCAATTTGAAGCTGCAAGAATAGGTCTAATGTGAGTTTGCAAAAGGTGACTGATATAAGATTTTACTTAAAGCACAATTGCGGATAATTATAAACATGAAGATGCTTTGACTGATTATTTACTGTAAATCATTTGTCACATACGAACATATAACTGACGTCAAAGAAATTAAGATGATATATACGATGTCAGCAACGTCATTCTTTGGCACAACAGGTAGCGATCATTTCAAATTATAGCATAATCAAATTAAGAAGTTGAACTGGGCTTTAAGTGCCCAAATATTAAAGATATGTCACATTATTTATAATACTTGTCAATCAATGTGGGTAATCTCAGGATCACAGATCGAAGAATAGTTGCCGTAAGATGTGATCTCATGAAATTTGAGGATATGTTACGTCTCTGATGCTATCCTGTAGGACAACTGCATTTTGCACAATCAAAAGAACATACATTTTACTGCATATCCATGGAGTCACTGCAACATTTGCAAGTATCAGCGCATGGTAGTTCGGTATTCCGGCACTTGCATCTTTTGATTTCGCACCTGGTAGAACATGCACCAGTCATTAGCTGTTCGCATGATGCAGGTACAGAAGTAAGGGATAGTGATATAGGTTAAAGGTTACCCTCTGTAAATTTCCATTCAAGTGACGTAACAGACGGAAGATCTCGCCATGGTGAGGTTGCTATAAGCCAGACAAATGCTTGATAATGTGCGCTTTCAATGTGACACCTAACAACATCACTTATTGGTGCAAGATGTTCATGTTCAGAGTTAATTACCTTCTTGAATAAGGGCACCCATGTTTTATCGGTGGTTGTCACACAGGCAACATAATAAAACTTACAAATAAATTCCTCAGCTTTGTCCTTTTTTCGCCGTCATGGGTTTCATGCCAAAACAATGCAATGGTTGGCTATTATTGAAGTATACACTGACAGCTGTTGTCTAGCCATGGTTAAATAGGAATGAAGTGATGTCATTTCCAGTCAGGAAAAAAATGGTATAAGCAGCTTCGCAGTTGAGGGATTTAAGGTGTGAGCTGTTATTACATCTTTGATTGGGATATACTTTGGTTTCTGATGGGTCTCTGCCTGCATCTAAAGATTTTAACAGCTTATATCTGCAAAGTGGGCAATAAGTAAAGCAATAATTTCAGATTTTGTTGTCTGTGTCAGCCTCTTCATGGTTGCTGCAGAGTTGTTGTAAATGTACCTCATTACCCTGGTTACATCCCACAACTTTTTCGTCAAGGAATCCTCTAGCACCTATGATGATCGTATTTCATGAAACATTTTTTATGACTTTCTCTGATAGCAAGTTATTCAGATCAACTTTATTTTTTCCAGGTCAGAGGAATTTCTGCCAGCCATGGGGGTAAGGAAAATCTGTAGATCCTGTCTTTCTCCTAATGAGAAAGCATTTGTTCGTGCAGAGTGCTGTCCTCGACTTGATAGAGGTTTGTTATATCTATCAAAAACAGTATCTCCCACCTTCTATCGTGATAACACGATGCTGGAGAATGGACCTGTCTGCTGTCAATGTGGTACCTTTTTTTGTTGCATGTTTTGGGAGCATCATTAACGATAGAAAATGCCAGCGCCTTACCTTTGGACAGATAATCTTACAGATGTTTCTTTTGGTAATTAACTTGATAGGATATCAATCTTTCCTCGGCAAAATCTGTAAATTGTTTCTGCCTAATCTCTATGACATGTATCTGAGCCTAAGTGACATCATCTTGCACTGCATCTTCTGTAGCAATGTTTTGCAATTTACCATTGCCAAGATTATCTAACTTAAACACGCCGAATCGAAGTAGAACTTCCTAAACCGTGTCTTTTGATGCTAAGTCCTTAATTCTGTGGTACACATTGTTTCGTTGTCTCTGTGTGTGTGAGTGTCATCAAGCATGGAGTCATACAGTTCCGTGGTATCTGCAGAATTCTGAGAATGCATCTTGAAAGTAAGGGTCCATTTACTCAGAGCAGATCAAGTTCCGGTTATCCCTACTATCCCTCCGCTTTTGTTGTTTATACCATTCAGCTATTCCTGACTCGGACCAGCTGCAATTTGATTGCATTTTGACTTGCCAACATTGACTGCAAACTTTCCTGCCTAGATCTTCGAAGAACCTCATCAGGCAGCTGCTTCATGTTATCAGCAGAAAAGTGGACAAAACGACCTGGAACTAGGTTAGGTGGAACTATACCTCCATTTGCAGGGTCAATGGCAGATAAAACTACATGTCCTAACGACGTATCAATGTGGAGGATATTTTTTTAGCTGACGATGTGACCAGCTTTATGGCACAAGTTTACACGTTTCCTGGACTGTGTTGCTTTATGCTAGAGAACATCCTAAACTGACATGCTTTGGTATCCAGTTATTGCCACCAGACACGACAAAGACATAATTCTGGCAAACGCTCAAGATTCTGTCAGGTAAAGTGATATACTTGGCAGAGTCGTTCTCAACCATGTTATCAAGAACAGGCTGGCCACCATATAGCACAGTAAGGAACGTGAGCAAACTTTCAGGGATAGAAGCTAATACATCATCTTTCGTGCCATTGGCACCTCTGTGATGTGTGTAATCATGTATATCTGCTCTTAGCTTCAGAGCAGCATGTACAATAGTCATGAATTTATAATCATTTGCTTTATATATTGGAATGGTATCTTCACTGTTCTCGAAATCCACAGAAGATCCAAACAAGTGGACAACTGGCACATGACCAAACCTTTTTGGGGAGAAACTAACTCAGATGTACTGTACACGGGATAGTTGTTTTCTTTCTCTAGTTCCCGAGTATCGTTGACCACTCCACTGGAGCCTGATCAAAATTTATTCATACTGTACATGAACTGCTCTGAAATGCATATCGCAGTGCTAATGAACTGATGGATTGGGATATGTGGCTTCTCAAAGCTTGCGCATAAGTTGTAAATTGGCATCATTCGTGCCAATTACAGTTTTTTTTCCCAATGTGTCATTCAACTCCCTCCAACGATGAACAACATATTAACTGGTTTTCACTATAACAAGTGAGCAGTAGCACCCAAATTACATAAATATTACGGTATATCTTTCCAAAAAAACTTTATTCAGTACAGTAAGAACCATCATGGAGATTGATTCACAAGGCATACCGAACCACGATCTTCCCGTTTTAGCATCAATTGAATGCAGTTCTCAATCGGATTTTTCTTTTAGCGGTTAAGCAAGAACATTCTCAGTATTTTCAAAAGTATCTACCGTCGACATGACACTAAATTTCGGTACTTATGTGGCAAGAAAACATGAAAGTACCATTGACTTGAATAAGTGGCTCCATAATTTTTGTTTGTTGGAAGTGCGCACTGCGAATGCTTGAACGAGTGAAACTCATGTGCACGATCTGTGACCCATTCAGTGTCCGAGCAGGGCGAGAATCTCATGAAGCAGGATGAGAATATTGCTGTCTCCTATCCTTAGAACTTTATCTCAGAAAAAAGTACATTGATGCAAGATGACGACGTTTCGGGGCCGGAATGAAACATTAATTTAATAAAGAAAGCACCATGATGATATTGACCAGGTTGTGACGTTTCCAACGATAAAAAACATGCTGAAACCTGCAAGAAAATTGTACGACGTTTGATGCCGCAAAATACACAATAGTCCCGCTGTTTCGGGATTTGAATCGACAAATATACCAAACATAATTGATTAGATGTTTAGTCAGAAGTCTGTATAAACCAATCATCACATGTCAGAACAAACTTGTTTCTGCAGCAAAAACTTATCAATTTGATTGACTGTAACTGAGCATACCAAGCGTTTGTTTACATTAATAAACGTCCATATGGATGCTCTGGATATCGTGTTTATGGGGCGATCCCGAATTTAAATTAGAGAATTGGTGCAGAGACAAATGGTTTCCATTTAGAATTAAGTAGTTTATTACAAAAATCAAGTGGGATACATCATACTATCACAATGTGTCTTTTATTTCGCTTTGACACCAGCAACTACACAGAGCTGGAAATTATAATTGTATAATTATGTTCCCTGCTGGTTTCCTGCAGTTGAAGAGTTGATGACATTGACTTCTTTTCCAGCTTTTATTTTAGTGTTATCAAACCTTCCGTTATAATTATATCATAAATCTATACTTGCCATGAAACAGCATGCAAAGCAATATAGGCTTGGATTAGAATTCTAGATTGATTGATTTTATTTGACGAATCAACATACAAATAATAAAAGAACACAGTGTACACTAAAACAGTTCAATAACTGAAATGTGTAAACATAGGAGAATTACATAAACTAAAATTGTACATCACAATAAAATAATATACATCAAACTGAAATATACAAATGTATGTTGAATTCGCCAGGATTGCCCAATAAAGTCAGTATTTCAGACTTATTTCCATTGGGGTCCCTTTGAATATGATGAGTGATGAATTCATGAGATGAGATTGTATATCAATAAAATAAATTAAATAACTAATATAGATATAATACACAATGTAACTAAAAATATATCCATCTTTATACATGTATATATAGAAATTTAAATTAAAATATGTAATGGCTGTTTTTAAAAACCAAGACACAATAGATAATTTCCTTAAAGGAAAGGATGAGGAAGGCTTGGGGGTGTGTGTAATATATTAACAATACATAAAATGACTTGACTCATCAGACAAAGCCTTAGTTGCTAGGTGTTTTTTTACTGCTGATTTGAATAATGATAGGTTTCTACTCGATTTTATTGTATCAGGTAAGGAATTCCAATTTTTGATAGCCGAAAAATAGAAAGTGTTTTTGCCAAAATCGTTTGATACATGGGGGACTACAAAGTTATGGGCACTATTTCTTGTACTATGATTGTGTTGATTTTGAATTCTGAAAAAGTGTTGAGATTGGTATGCTGGAGCAGTATTATGAAAAATTTTGTAGACATGCGTTAATTTTAGTTGCTTCACCCTGTCAGCAGTGTTTAACATAGATAATTTATCCAAAGCCTCTTGACCAACATGCCATCTATGATTTTCTCCAAGAATAAATCTGACTATTTTGTTCTGACAAATTTGGAGTTTCTTTTTGAAATTTTGGTTGAGACCAGAATACCAAGAGGCTGATGAATAATCGAAATGGCTTTGAATGAGTGCAGAGCAAAGGGTCTTCTTAGATTGTACATTCAGAAATTGTGCCTGTCTGTAAAGGAATTTTAATCTCGAATTAGTTTTCTGTATAATACTTTCTGCTATGGATTTGCCAGATAAATTTTCATCCAGAATAGTGCCAAGATATTTGACAGATTTAGCCTGTTGTATAACGTGTCCATTGCATTTTATTTGAAACTGTGTAACTCTTTTTAATTTTCTTTTGGATCCAAATATAATTGATTCAGTTTTGCCAAGATGGAGGGATAGTTTGTTATCGGTAAGCCACTCTTGACATGATTTTAATTCCGAGCTGAGATTATCTGCTATTGTCACGTGGTCCCTACCAGAGGTCATGAGGGCACTGTCATCTGCATATAGTGCTAATTTGCAATTTACACTGATGGGCATGTCATTAATGTAACACAAAAACAAAAGCGGGCCCAAAATGCTGCCCTGGGGGACCCCGCAATTAACATGTAGGAAGTTTGATTTTTCACCATTGACAGTGACCGTCTGTTTGCGACCTCCTAGATAAGATTTAAACCACTCGATTGACTCCACACCCATACATTTTAATTTTTTACACAAAATTTCATGATCGACAGTGTCGAACGCCTTTTGGAGGTCCAGCAAAACCATGCCTACATAATTACCATGGGAAACTTCGGTGCGGATATAATCAGTAATATATGTTAGGCAGGTGTCGGTCGAGTGGTTTGCTCTAAAACCAGACTGAAGCTCATAAAGTATGTTATTGTGGGTCAGGTATTCTTCCAATTGAATGTATATTGCCTTTTCAAGGATTTTTGAAGCGACCGATAAGATACTTATTGGTCTGTAATTTCCGGCATCATGTCTATTGTTTTTCTTGTAGAGGGGGAAAACTCGCGCAAGTTTAAACTCATCCGGAACAATGTTGTTTCTGATGGACAAATTGATTATATGGGTAATTGGGAGTTTTAGAATACCTGATCCATCCTTCAGAAATTTTGCAGGAATATCATCAAGCCCAGTACTCTTACATGCATTCAAGTTGCTGAGCTCTTTCTGGACAAAGTCTTCGGACACCTCCAGGAGTTTAAAAGAATTGGGAGTTATACCTTTTTGATTGTAATACTCCTTGAAAAGTGGGGACTCTGTCTTGAATTTACCAGTGAAAATTGGCAGTTTGTCCACAAGAGAAGCACCTATTTCAGTAAAATATTTGTTAATGTGATCGGCAACTTTTTTTGATTCAAAGCAAAGCTCACCATCAATTTCAATTATGATTTTGGATCTGTCTTTGGTAGTATTGGAGTAACCCAAATTTTTAAGTTGTTGCCAAAGTTTTTTGGGGTTGTTTTTGTGTTCCTCAATTTTATTACTGAAATAATCTGCTTTAGCTCTCTTGATCTGCCTTTGAACTTTATTTCTAATGTGAATAGAATAGACCGGTGGGAAAAAAGCATGGTATATATATTGGTATAGTTTTCTAGTTCTAATTTGCACGATTTCAGCTTCTACGCTATATTTTTTTTTATTTTTGTACACTTCCCTGCATACAACTACTGTTGCTGCTGCTGTGATGATGATGGTTGTGTTCATTGTTAAATAAATAGATACATATTAAAGGATAGCATAGGTACCTATTGGCACTGGTGCCAATTGGGTTACGATTTCTTCATTTAATATTTAGACTATATTATATCTTTTCAGTTAATCTATGAAGCACCAATAATACTACAAATACCAGAACCGTCTGCATACTATCGGCTAGCACGGAAATTGGTAGATTTCTAAATATGTATTGAACCCAGATAAACAACTTACGGAAGTTTTCGTTCATAGCCTGCGTAATACCTCCTTGAAAATATTTGGGAATTATAACTGTTATATGTAATAGTTTGCAACTACTCAGGGGCCGTATAAATGAAAAACATTATTCTTAATTTGAAATCTAAGTTCAAGAATCTTTCTTAGTAAGATTTCCTTGCTTTACAAAGAATCTTGCTCCGATCGTATTCATAAACGCCTAACTTAGCCAAGCAAAAAATACCACAGTGTCACATCCATGTCCACACGTGAGCACGTGGTTTTGTTGACGAAATGCATTGTTTACGCGTACGCGGTTGCCCAGCAGACGATCTTGTAAAATTCACGCCTTCTTTCATCTTACTCAACATTGCCACCTTTGACCTCACAATCAACCACGTGGGAAAATGAATTCCTGCAGCAACAAGGAGAGGAGAAAGGAGCCCTCCGTTCCCACAAAGGGAAGCCGAATTATTAGCGCAGGTTATTATTCAGCGACTGGACATTATTCAGGGCGCCTACGGAGCACCGGCGGGAGTCACTAACCAAGCCAAGACACGCGTTTGGGGAATGATTTCCCTCTTCATGACAACGTTAAGGACCAACCATTATAATCTTGGGCTGGGAGGGGGGGGGGGCTATGCATATTTTTTTTAAATAGATAATGTGCATCTCAAAATCAGCGAAAAGAAAACATGTACTTCCTCCTTTACCTTAAGAAAATAAAGTACTGCTTGCCAGGCGCGTATGGGGGGGGGGGGCGGTAGACCCCTGCCTACTCTTGCCTCTTTTTTAATGCCTATAGATGCCAAATAATGCTGTCTGGATCAAATCAGCAGACATCGTACTTAGCTTGCACATATTGGCCTTATAACACGCTCTTCTATATTGATTCGTGTTATGCAGTTAGAGACGGCCTGCACTCGGCAGGGCGTAACCGTGGAAGCCTGGCAAGCGCATCAGACGTCGAATGAATATTTATTTGAAAGGTAAGTAAAAATTATATGTACTTATTAATCCTAAATGATTATCATAACGATAGACCTACACCAACTGTAAGTTACCGCAGATATCATTTACATTCATTGCGCACAGAGTACATGCCCCTAAGGGTAACTTTTGCACAGCACTGAATGAAGCCATAGACATACCGGTAGTAAAGCCATAGTAATAACTAGGCTTACATAGGCCTAGGCAGAGGAACACTTATGTCAGCTTTTGTATTAACCTATCTCTAATCTTAATATAAGTCAGGCCTCTAGCTAAGCCTTCTGAAGCCGCGGTAGTTTGTTTTACGTTAAAAATTCCCGCTTTTGTCACAAATGTAAGACGTTATAAGAAAAAATCACTTAAGTTTTTTTTTTTTTTTAAATCTGAAGGACGTCCCCTTGCGTAATTAGTTTATCCTTATTTTTAAGACCTTGTAAATTCATAGGCAATACCATGATCTGTTCATGATATGGCCTATGAACTTACTCCAAAATAGTTTCTAAATTTCAATTAAAATATATATAATTACCGAAAGGACCAATGGAGTATCACCTGGCTTACAATACTGGAATTAATTTTATGGCTTGGCGTAGTAAGGCAAGCGATACTTAAATTCAGCTGCTTCTAGATTTTAATTCGAAAGTTTTATCGTTTTTTCAAGAATTATACTTTCAGAAAAAGTATGAAAGCGACTGCATATACTTGCTCCTGAAAGATCTGTAACTTTCCAATAAATGAAGTTTTTAACCTGTTAATGTGGGCATAGTATTTGTTTTTGTCTTCCTATACTCGTTTTCCCGTGGAACTCTTTCATTGCTGTCTTTATTCACGCTAAGTCTTATATTTGAATCACTGTAACCAAACGATATTCAAATTCCTCATACAAAGCTCTTACATTCAAACACAAACACGGCTAGACTTAAGATAACAGACTTCACTTTCAGAAAAAGTATGAAAGTGACTGGATATACTTGCTACTGAAAGATCTGTAACTTTCCAATAAATGGATTTTTAAACCTGTTAATGTGGGCATATTATTTGTTTGTGTCTGCCTATACTTGTTTTCTTTCTGAACTCTTTCATTGCTGTCTTTTTTCACGCTAAGTCTTATATTTAAATCACTATAATTAAATGATATTCAAATTTCTCATGCAAAGCTCTTACATTCAAAGACAAACACGGCTTGACTAAAGATACCAGACTTAGGGGAAAGTTTGGTTCTGGTAAACAGCTATCCTTGGCATAATGCACGCATTGCGTGGGAAGTGTGCTGAGAGTAGCTGTTGACTCAGCTTTAAACTTGGCATTGAAAGAGTTTATTAGTTATCACCACATCACAATAATGTTGATTACCAGTTATAATATATATTTGCATGTAAAGGTCACAAATACATATTTCCAGGAATTATTTGTCACTGATTCATTTTTCCTTTGATTCAAATAATGTGAACTTGAAAATCCAAATGGTTCTCATGAAAAAGCAGTTGCAAATGCCAGGAAACGCATCTGAGAGCATCTGTTTTTAAACAATTTCCGGGGAAGGTCGTCCTTACCCAGTCCCCCACCCCATCGGGGTTCGTGCCTTCCGCACTCGCATTCGGGCTTTGCCCTAAAGTCGCTGACACCCCCCCCCCCCCCCATTCCAAGAAATTGTGGATCTGCACCTGCTTGCAAAAGTTCAAGTTTTGAACTGATTATAGTTGAAAACTCTTGGTAGCTTATAAACTAGGCAAAATTAATAACCCTCCACTAAAAGCAATTCTTATATAAAAAACACACACATATTTTGAATATATTCAATGTTTCTTTTATTCTGTATACATTTTAGAGTAGATCTGTGGAGGAAATTCTGATCAAATGAAGTTACGCTTCATTGCACAACGTCAATAAGCAGACAAAGTCTGAATCACAAGTTCGCAAGAGTACCTGTAGAGTGCTTCAACATGCATATTAACTGAGTGCAGAGTCCCATCAGAAGTTAACACAGATGGTGCTTGGTTGCATCAAACGTTATCACAGACTGTACTGTTAAGGCATTTTCTGAGTTCAATAGAGCAGAAATTGACTCATCACTGTGTCACATAAAGCACCTTTAAATGTCCATTCAATAGGATGTGTAGCCACCATGGTTGTCAATGCACTGTTGGCAGCGTTTTCGCATGCTGTAGACGAGCTTTCTCACAAGTGCCTGAGGTGTACTGTCCCACTCCCCCAGAAGATAACGCGGTAGATCTGCAAAGTGTGAGTTAGGACCCATCTTCTGGTACACATTTCTTTTCATATGGCTCCACAGGTGCTCAATTGGGTTGAGGTCAGGTGAGCATGCTGGCCATTCCATCACCTCAACACTCTCACTATCCAGGTAATGACGAACCACAGCTGAAACATGTGGCCTGGCATTATCGTGCATCAGCATGAAGTTGTCTCCAATGGCACCCGCATATGGAATTACATGGGGTTCCAGGACATCCGTTATGTACTGTCTGCTTGTCATTGTTCCTTCCATGATGACGAGGTCTGTCTTGCAATTGGCAGAGATGCCTGCCCACACCATGATGCTGCCCCCTCCGTATGCAACTGTGGGCTGAACACAACAAGCAATGTGTCTCTCCCCTGGCCGTCTCCATCCCCGAACACGTCCATCACTTCTGTGGAGGGAAAAGCGACACTCATCAGTGAAGAGAACATTGTTCCATCCTGCATGTGTTGTACGGACATGTTCTCTTGTCCACTGCAACCGAGCAACCTTGTGACGTGGGGTAAGAAGCGGCTTTTTCACCATGCTCCCAGACCTTAAACCAGAAGCATGCAGTCTGTTACGTACACTCTAGGTGGACATGCGTCTTTGGTGAGGATTGGCTCTCTCCAGCTGGCTCTGAATATCAGGACCTGTGCTGCTCCTACTCCTCAGTGCTTCATTGACGATGAAACAGTCTTGTTGCCTGGTGGTCAGCTTTGGCCTTCTTGGGCGTGGTAAATCTGCAACATCATTTGTGTTTCGGTATTTTCTCAACAACTCATTGATGGATTTGTGGTTCACACCCATTGCCCGTGCGACAGCTCTGCAACTTACCGGCTTCAATGCGACCTATGGCTCTTGCCCTGTCCATTTTGAATAGCCTTGGCATGGTGATGTTCACAGTTTGACCAGTGATAGTGAATCCATTACTGACAGAAAAAAAAACCCATGCCTTTATACCCATGATTGGCACAGTTTCTGGCCACATTACACAGGTATGGTGAGAAAAATCAATGGTCAGGAGGGTCCCAACAGGGACAGGAAAGACCACTCATGATCCTTTCTGCGAAGTGCACTTTTTGACTTTGTGTCACATTCAGCCCATGTGCAGTCAAGCATGGGCTCCAACTCTGCTCATCTTTACACATGATGTAATCAAAGGATTATGCTACACATACATGTGCGTATCTTTAAAGTACCTAAAAAGTATGGGTACACCATTAAATTATTTAAGCGGAGGGTTATTAATTTTGCCTAGTTTATTACCCTTTACATATTTCCTATAAATTAGCTAGAACTGCGATATATTGCGTGTGTTTCAATACAAGGACTTTGGTGCCAGGCTCTCATTTTCTGTTCACTTATATTAACCATTTTCTTCCAATGTGTGCACACTGTTTGAATGTACCTTTAAGGTCTCATTGCTGAAATAAACTCATCATTGCTGAAATTGAGCTTGAGTCATGTCTTGGCTCATTTGTCATTTTACCTCAACCTTCACTTTGGCCTTGTAGTCAACATGATGGAGGTGCTGGACAAACCAACTGGAGCCCAAAAGTCTCAGTGTTTCGCATCAAACAACCAAATTTGCATAGTAGTGTGTGAATTTTAAAAGGCATAGGCCTACAGCCAGCAATAAACACATGGTTGCATCATCCCTCAGGATATCGTAATAGAAGCTAGTGTGTACACTTTAAGCCTACATAGCTCGTCCAGGGGCTCTACTCAGAACTCTAATGACTGACACCGTCTCTAGCACCCCTCCCTGGTACAAAAGCTGTGCTTTTACAGACTGCAGTCTGAATTTATTTGGCAAGACAAAAGCGTGGAATTTCAGGAAACGATACCGACTTCGTATCTGCTCCCTGCTCAGGCATTCAGGAGGATCCTCTCGATTCAGAAAAACCCTTTAACGGTGAATTAGGTTGTTATGTTGGTGCTGCACAAGATATAATATAGCCGCCGTTTTGCGCCATAAATTTGAGAAGCTCCATGCATAGAGTAAAACCAATTAAAGAAACAACGATCACAAACCACAGCACAATGAGATAAGTTGATTTTTTTTAGAAAATACTCGAAACAAATTCGAAACATCATAAAATAATGCCACTGACACAACAAGCCAAATAACACTCTCAGGCGTATTTTTTTTGTATGCAAGCATTCACCAAATTCTTGATTTGAACTGTTGTCAAACTTTAAAGGTCAAGAATTCTCTGAATTAGTTCTCTCACCCTTGAAATAAAATCTTCATGAGTACAGAAAGTTGACAGGTCTGAATAAGAAATTTTGAATAACTTTCTTCATTAAAAGAATCATCGGAGTTCATTGCTCAAGCAAGTTTTTTTACATGTAGATCGCATGAGGCAGTAAGACCGCAACAAACCCAACCTACCACTAGCACAATTATGACATCGGAGAACTGGCCCACAGCAAATCATGGCCAAAGGTGCACTTCAATTATGTTTAAGCTACAGTACTGCCTAAGTTCATACAGACAAACCAAATATGAGAAACATTGGCCAAGCATATTAATCGCAGTCGTTTTGTAAATAAGCACTCCAGTGTATGAAAAAAAAATCCTTAAAAGCACCTAGTACCAATTTCATAATGAAACATCATGCCAAAATCGACTCTTCATGGCATAATACTTATATAAAATCTTTCCCTCACGTAAGGGTTGGTACACTTTATGATTCTCGGGTTTAAATGTTTAATTTCTGTCTGGAAAAAAATCATGCATTTACTCCACTATCCCCATATTGCCATGAACTTTCAGTATCAATACGTAATCTCAAAGCTCTTTGTAAATCAGGAATATAATCAAAACCACTGGATGGACAGTGTGGTAAAGATTAAGTAAGGATACCCCTTTACCAAGCTTGAATAAGAAATCTGGCTTGCGGATTAGGAAGAACAATTGTACCATTGAAAACAAAGTCGAGATTTTTTACTGAAATCACAGAGCCCCTAGCTGGTGAGAAATATAATGTCTAGGGAAACCCAGATCTGTTCCTGTATACCTCTGAAGCAATTTGTATGGGGTATTGTAAATTGAAAAAGAAGCCTTAGTACGTTTAAAAAAAATCACAAAAAACAGACTCATCGAAGCACGATCACTGAGGAAAAAAGGGCAGAGTATGTGGACAACATAGTTGATACATATATAACAATGTACCCATCGATTTATTCATTTCATTATCATACTAACTTATACTCCTTCGGATCATTATGTAATCCAAAATATCTTTGGCAATCAGTACAATTTAGCAGCACCTATGAGTAAATACAGTTGGTAAGAAATACGTTATTCCATAACTTTGAATAAAATTCAGGAGGTCGTTTGGTAAAATCAAAGATTATGTAAACGAATTAAAATTCGAGAAAATAACCGCGCTATTTGTTGATTATATACGCAGGGGTGGCCCTGTACACTTTCGAAGCGATCGGGTAAGTGGCTTCAAGGAAGGGGCTGTTAAAGTTATTGCACTCATATCATATCATATATATATATATATATATATATATATATGCATTTAATATTTTGATAACCTTAAGTTTCTCCATGAAGAGAAAATTGAAGCATTTTTGACATAGTTGATGCTTTGTTGATCAGTACGTTTGTCTCATTTATATGCCTAAGGTAGACTGCCAGGCCTGTGCAGAACTGCAGGAATGTTAAACCAGGCTCTGGTTCAGCCATTTTAGGCAGGCAGGGTCAAGTCTTTATTTTGGCGTGACCAACGGGGATGGGGTGCGGTTGGATGATTGTGTGTTACGAAATACAGAGACACAAAATCATGGGTTTTAATTGATGAAGCCAGACAAAACACTGCACAAGCCATTACGCTCCATAACACTTTTACAGTTTCCAAAAACTTCCCTGCGAAATCTAGCCAAATCCCTTATATGTGTGCTATGGAAAGGTGCGGTATGCTATGGTAAGGTATGGTGAGGACCAGAGGCTGACTGTACAGCCTGTTTAGAAGCTTATGTGGGGTCGGGTCAGTTATTTCTTCTTACTTTTACAGGATCAGTCCAAGCCGAAAGTTACCATACTATATCTGTTGTATAATGATTGTTGTAATGGTGAATATATATATATATATATATATATATATATATATATATATATATATATATATATATATATATATATCTGTTTGAACCTTTATTTATATAACATAAGCCTGGAGTGACGTGCTGAACAAAGTGTTAGAATAGCATCCAAGGTGTTTCCTCATTATATTTAAGGAGTAACTATGCAAGGTTTTTTCGAGAAGTGGAATAATATATATATCGCTGGCATGCACATATTCAAAAAGATGGGATGATAAAATACCTATTTACGAGGTCTGGCATGCAGCGAAGATTTGTGTTTAAGTTTTTAGTGATACTTTCTTGCACAAAGTGGAACAATGATAGAAAGGAAAGACAGTGACAATGACAAGCTGAGATACAAACAAGAGGAGATAGATCGGAGACATAGTTTTGAAGGGAAGACATTTCTAAAAGCATATATGAAGTATACTTACTTCCAATATTTGTCACTTGTACATCAGACCCCGTTCGGTAGTGCCCCTTAATTAAGTCAGATTAACATTATCCATATTCATAAATTTCCTCCCAACAATGACAGCAAAACAATTCAGGAGGTATAACCCACGGATATTCATTTTTACTACCAATATGAGGAAAGAAATTTAACTCCTGACTTGAGACACGCAGTCACCCAAAAAGGAAAAAAAGGTAAACACAACACGATTAAACATCACTATCGCCGTACATAATGTGATATTAAAGGAGCAAAGAAAACAACGTTGGAATGTATAATGGGTTTCAGAAACAGCAAAACCAAATGAATTACCAACCAGGTGTCATTTACTTAAAATTTTCTGGGAAACGGTGGTATGATATGCAAGTTCAAATATGCCACTCTGTTAACCCTTGTCTCTCAGGATGAGTTGCCCAATACTCTCAATTGGCCCTTTAGTGTTCATATATATCGTCATCTCATTATGATATTGTAGTATCAGGGCTTCAAAAGTTAAGCAGACACTGCCATCATAAACCTGTTTCCCAATCACCCAAATGCACCCTTATGTAAAATGGAGTCTGTTGCAGTGTTTCGGTTTAAATGTTTTGTCATTCGACAATGTTTTGAATATATATATATATATATATATATATATATATATATATATATATATATATATATATATAAGTGATACCATAAAGGCATATTCATCATATTAATACTAATTCGGTAAAAAAATTCTTCAGAAGGTGACGTTTCTGCTTTTGAAGTGCAAACGTCTTTGTCACTCTGGGAGTGCACAGTGTATCGTGCCAAACGTTTTTTCTTCCTGAATACTTGGATACCTCATGGTCTCTAATTACAAATACGAATAAGCACCCCCGAGAGGGAGGGTAATATGTAATGCTAATTTGACATTACCATGTACCCGGGTATTAAAAAAAAAAGAAAGTTAGATTATGTAGTGGGAAGCTAAGGTTATACATGAATAGAGAAATGTCATGGAAACCAGATACTGAGCTGAAAGGTGAAAAAAGTGTGCGAACATGCTATGCCATTGTGGCTGGTCACTCACAGTTTTCTGAACTCTACAGGGGCAGAATCATCAGCATGTTGGAGGCATATTGATCCCTGTCACGCTATGCCCCGTTTAAAGCTCATATGAATGCTAACACCAGAAAAAAACATTTCTGGCCGTTGTCTCAATTCCAGGACATCTTCTTTTTGTATTGCTTCTCCAGCATTCCCTACACTATCCTGTCCATGTTACATAACATTCAACATTCAATAAGACGCCCTTATGTTCTTATATTTTTAATATATGGTGCTCTAAATATCGGCTTGTATGGAACATAAGGCGTCTTATAATATATACAATGTAGTGCGCTGGTCTGTGCAGCTCTTATCCATCCTTGATTTACAACGTACATGCTGGAAACATTCCCTTAGAACTGGGAACAAGTAGTTGTATGTTCAGGAACGGCATGCACTCAGCTTTATCACTGATAAACATTCAAGTGGAGAGGCATTTCATTAGTGATCCAGTGTCAGATAACAGGGGATGTTAATCATTTGCTTTGTCTACCATATGGGTATAATACGTACCCCACTGTCCTCATCAGCTTGATTAGCATTATGTGCATGCCAAGGAACAGGTAAATGTTTAACCTGGACCTCACATTGTACCCGACCTGGCCTTTCATCTACTAGAAATATCGCGCTATCCTGCCTGTTACGTAATGTTTCCATCATGTTTATTGAGGAGTGGAGCAGGTATTCACTGTCAACAGTCGACAGCAACAAAGTTAGAACGAAACAACAAAAGTCGCACAGGGATACGCATCATTCTCACTTATATCAACCTGAGGTAAAGTGGGAGGATTTGGCACCACAAGGAAGCCGAAAACAGGAAACAATTCTCTTCAGGATGTACACTACTGGGCTAGACAAAGCAAAGCACAGTGTAATAAGCAGCGCAATGTCGAGTAGTTGTATGGGGGAAAATGGTGATATAGAGAGCAACACTCCAATAGACATTACAAGCAAGACTGAGGGGAAATTGCTCCCACAAATGTCAATTACAATGTTGCAGAAGATGTTTGAGTTGTTCGTTTTTCTGGAAGTGCGTTGTTTGCTTCTATTAATAGTTATGATACACGAAACATTACCCGAGACATTCCATAATATCAATAGTGATAAAACTAGAATGTAAGATGTTTTTAGTGCTTCAAATGTATTGTCTGTCGAGGACAATATAAGGGGAAAACATATCGATGTAGTAACGGGGTGTAAATGTAGTATATCACGTGGTCCCAGGGAAATTACTATACCAATGGCCCGGAGGCAAATTATAATGATCTTAATGATAATAGGAAGGACTACATTCGAAGGTTCATACTGAAAAATTAAGACAATCGCTATGAATCTCTCTAAAGTAAGGACAGCATGGGTAGACGATAAACCCATTATACAACATGTAGATATTGTTCTGCTCAGAACACACCATTTTCCGGTCAACCAGTATTTTCTAAAAATTACGTAATTCGCCCCAAGCATGTAATCGAAAGCCGTAATGATATATATGTACATGCAGAGTAATGTACTTTCAAACAGAATAAACAACTGTAAAAACTGTACGAAGAGCAGTTTTCGTATGCAGAGGATGCTGCTTACAGTAAAAGCTATCAAGATAACACCGAAAGTGGTTAAAGACATAATTAGTAAACGTGTATGCTTTAGCGGGAGTAGTTGTCTACACATATGCTGTTTTTCTGTGTGTGGATAGCAATGGTCAACGCAGGCAGCTATACAACAAAGTTCAAAATGGTTGCTCTGTAATTCTTTCAGTTCTTTTAGGTTTTGCCTAAGATCCACACGGATTTCAAAGCTACTTAAACAGTTTCCGCTAATATTCAATTTTCGTATATATCGAGAGTCACGAAACATGCCACTTTGCAACTCTTTTAGGTGATTCTTGGCCAGGTCCAGCAATTGTAATGCAAATAATCCAACAAAGGAATCAATGTCAACTTGTTTAAGCTTTGTTTCATATAAGAAAAGCTTGGACAGCATATGTAACTTCAAAAATGTGTATCCATACAAGCACACTAGTCTATTCCTTGATAAGTTAAGTGTGGTTAGCCATCTGACATCTTCAAACGTCTTCGGTGATATGATGGTTAACAGATTATTACCAACATCAAGCTCATGGAGATTCGGCATTGCTGCAAATGAACCAGGTTGGATTCCCCGTATAACATTACAACTTACATCCAAGCGAAATAGGAATGGATAAGTAGAAAAAGGAAACTGGAGCAGACTAAGGTGGTTTTCCGTAAACAATATGACTCTGTAAGCTGCCACAGCATTGGGTATACTTGTCATGTTTAGACGCAAGCACTGTAATGAATGTCCACGGCATGTACATTGTGACGGACATTCGTTAACTTTGCACAAGAGTTCATCATCAAGTGACACCATGCAATGCACGTCCCCATCGCAAACTTCAGATGTGTGGAGGCAGGTCTTCGTGTTTCTACATCGAAAGTGATGTGGGCAGTGAACCCTGTTGCATATTTGTTCTTCAACGCCCTCAAAACAATCCCATATGCCATCACATACTTTCCGAACTGGAATACAGTATGATCTAGGACATTTGTAAGTTGTGGTACATTCCATGTGTTGACAGTTTGCCAAATGCTCTCCATTGGAACAAAATTTTACGGTTGATTTTCCATCCACATCAAGTAAGCATTTAAATGCTCTCCGGTAACAAGGTGAGCCAGGCCAATGTGAACAAGGCAACCAATTCAGGTCTTTACACAACTTGGGGTGCAATCGGCCGAGTAGGAACGCTGCAGTGGTTGCATTAGCCTTGTTTTGAATAACTTCAGAATGTCGCTCCATTGCGTTGAAAGTAAAATTCCTACCATTGACCGAACACACAGTTTCATCTGATTTGTCAATACAGTCGCTAATTCCATTGCATAATTTTGACATTGGTACACAACCAGAGTCAAGGCACTGATAATACAGTGCTGTGCAATGACAAAATTCATGCTTGCAGAAGTTGACGCAAAATAAAATTCCAGGATTTGTTTTATTATGCAGTTGACAAACTGAACTGCAGTTTACTTCATCCGACCCAGTAGACTCAATGTCGGTACAATCTGACATTCCATCACATACATTATGCCCTGGTATACATTCCATATTTAAACATTGATAATGACCTGACAAACAACCAACAACAGAATTCTGTTTATTTTTTGTGCACAATACCCCGTGGCCCGTTTGTGAGTTTAATTGGGAATGGTGAATGGTTGCATTAAAAAATATTGGAAAGAAACACTGAAGTGCGTCAAATTTATTTACTAAAGAATTGTGATCATCAGGCTCCACAGGTAATACAACGGGATTCAGTGTTGTACTTATTATCGGTTTTACTGCATCTGTAATACCTGGAAAGTTTAATATAGAACATATCCATACTCGAGAATCAACATTAAACCAATTCCAGCTGTTGATAAGGTTCAGAAAGGTGACTGAATGTATTTCTAATGATGACTTACAATACTTGTAACGTTGGAGATAACCATGCCAATGGGTGACAAAGTGATGGTTTGTTGTCCACGTCTCATCATACCAACCTTGCGCTATGCCATATGTCCAATATTCATATATATTAAATGATGCATGTAGTAAATGTGCATCAATGATGGCAACGTTGCTGCTTACTTGTGAACAGATGAGAGCTGATATTTCTGATTTTATAGTCATGGATTTATTTATGTAAAGCATAAGACATCTGTCAGCTGCTGATACCCAATATTTGGGGCAATATTTGCTTGCATTTAAAGTTGAGTGTTTCGTTTCCCTCTGTACAAAAGGGGATGATTTTCTTTGTCTTTGGCATATATAACCAGCATTTTGGAATGACACATGGCATGATATTAACATCCAATTTGAATAACCATGACTGGTGCACATGGACATTGATCCACATCTAGTTTGATTATGGATTAGATTGTTCACGTTATAAATAAATTCTTTCATGACATATACTGACCTTGTAAAACTGTGGAGGGCGTATACAGTATCACAGTCAGGGTAAACTTTATTTGACATCCATTCAGAATAAGTGACAGAATTTCCATCTATCCAAGTATATTGATGGTCCTGGAAAAAAATTGACAATACCGTATAGAGAAAAAATGGAGAATATAAAAACTAGGTGGTACTGATTTTGCAACACAAAACAGAATATCTCACGCTGAAACAGCTTTTGCCTAAGGAGGCAAGTGGTCTGGTGATATGATTGCAAATATAAAATATACTGTACTCAAACGGGATGGGGAATACCTAAAGGTCCAAATTAACAACACGGAAAGATATTCTACAAGTGCTTTCATATTAATGTTTAATAATAACCATGGCCTCAGGATCCAACACGCCAAGACATAACCCAAAATGTGAGCTATGGTAAACATGCTATGGCAAAGTTGACGCATGAACATGGAATGGGGCGAAGGTCACTCTTCTACTATAGCACTGCGAACACTCCATCAGAGAAAATACTTGTAGCTAATGATTTGGAAAAGCTCTTTCCATTCCAAGGTTATGGATTAGATTTTGCTGGATCCGGATTTAATTTTGCTGATCTTTGTGAGCTTGAAACATGACAAAAGTGGCTGATATCTCATCTTGTTTAAGCTCTTTATACAAGGATTCCCCATATCTAACTTGGTTGAAGAAGCTCTTTTGATTCTCAAGTTATCGCTATGAAATGGAATGTTTGAGAAAACCGATAAAATGGACCTATGTAACCTACAGAGTTGACCTCTGTGACCTTGCTGCAGGTCAAAGCCAGTTGTATGCAATCATATTGAAGCGTGCCATGAGAGGGTTTCATACACCATATGTGATTCGGGTAGCTTAGTTGTGTTAAGTTATTACAAAGATAGTGAATGTTATAAACCTGACAAATTGGACCTGTGTGGCCTTGGAGGAAGGTTTAGGTTGGTAATATGCTATCCCAACCAAACTTTTTGTGAAAGGGCTGCACTACTAATTTGGTTGACAGAGCTCTTTATATTTCTAAGTGATTACTTAATACTGTATATCAGCCTAAAATTCAAACTGAATTATTATGCAAAATAGCTCTATTCTAACGCCAAAAATATGTTTGGATTACTGACCACTACTCGTTGAACGATTCTTTTATGATATATTGACAAACATGGCAAGCATTTTTTCCATGCTATCAAGTTCTAAAATATCAATGCAACCTTTATAAGTCTGCTATTGTCATGTAGAACAAAAAGTACAATGATAAATGTACAATATATAATATTTATCGGCATGGTCACACTGTATATAATATGTATATGTTCCGCAACCTGCACAAAATTGTACACCAAATCATTTGAAACAGTTGTACCTTTACCTATTGTCTATGTCATCATGAATTCACATAGACACACTTTATGCACTGCGGTATCTGTTACGGCGCCCAAGGAACTGGGTCGACCCTTGAAGAATCACCTTCTCCCGACAGAGACATAAAAAAATCAAATTCTGATCTATAATTTAGTTATTTGTTGCTCAAGTATCTAACTTGTGTCTGTTATCAACTTCGTATTGCAGGTCAAATCAAATACTAGTGCAACAAATATTTGACAGCTGAAAGAAGTTGGCTCCAGTGACACCAAACATAAAATGCAATAGCAAAATAGCAGAAAAATATATAATACATATATCGGGTAGACCTGGTGAACATGTTTTTTACATATACATACTGTGGTATACTGGTGTTTGTGTGCGGTTGGGATATAATTTGGGGAACAACAGCAAAACTTGTGAAACTATCCTTAACCCACTTACCACGACCAGAGGCAGGCCAGGTTACAATCTGCCACTCCCCTTATTTGCATGGTCGGCTACATTGAATTCTGTGTGGGTTTTTTAATGTTTCTGTGGAAAAGTGGTAATTGGCCAAATGAACTTTACAAACAGCAAGTCAAGCAGATACGAGTCTCGTCATGTTAAAGTGTAGTCTTTCAAGTGTGTACTCTGTAGTTTAAAAAAAAATGAAATGCTCATTACAAATATCACGGTGTAATAACACCTATGTTCTGGTAGGATAGATTGTGATGATTCATATATCCCCATTAGATCCGACTGAGAAAATATGAATGTTGATGCATTCATTCCTGATAGGGATCCGAAATATTTTTTAACATAGTCTACCCTTTTGATAGCCTTGCCAGTAGACCTAATTATTGATGTTACACCCTGATAAAACTTTTTTATGCGATGTGCCTTACTAATACTATTATGTGACTAACCAATGACAGGTTTCATCTGCTTTTTTTTTAATGACCGTTAACCAGGTTCTAGTTATGAGAATTTACTAGAGAGTCTTTGCTGAAACAGAAAATACATGTCAAAATTCTTCATAAATGGAAATTTGCCTTTAGATTGTTGTGCACATTACCGTTGACTTTACCAGAATGTACAAGAGATCCATGTTTTTGCTCCCGCCAGCAAGAATGCATATTTTAGGTTTATAAGTTATATTGGTTTTATTGGGAAGTTCTTATGAATGAATAGGGGTTATTTCCCGTCCCCAAATAACAAAAAACACATATATGAATTTTGCTATTCTGCTCAATTAAGTTTTGCCCTCTTAAAATTGTCAGTTCTACTCATTATTGTATTGAAATTTTTAAATGGTGGTCATGTTATTAAGATCTTTTTAGAAAACAATATAGAAAAAAAAAATATGTATCTGTCAACCTTTAATATCAAATTTTTGTGATGCATGGAAATTATTCATTTGTACATGGTGAGTTTATAAACCTGTTTGAGTACTTGATACATAAGGTATTTGTTTTGGTGACAACATGTTTAGACAGGTCAGTGAAACACCCTCGAGTACGAATTGAAAATGTCAAAAGATAGAAAATTACGATGTAAAAGCATATATTCTAACCACCAAATATTTTAATAATGAATTAACAATGTTAAATAATTCACAAAAATGTATAATATACTAGTCAGTGATACAGAGCAGAAAGACAAAAAAATCTCCTACAAAATGTTTGCTTGTTATCATCCCTTTGTCAGTGATACTGAAATAAACAGTCACTGATTAAAAGGGTGTTTTGACTTTTTGGAAAGGATTGATTATTCAGCAAGTAGTCACAGCCCTATAAATCCCGTTTGACAAAAGAAATATCCCTGTTTTAGTTGACTGAAGCACGTGTCTGCCTGTTGAAAAATAATCCGCCAAAATTTGGATAGCGTTCCCCAACCAACTGTAACCTTTAAGGTGTGCTGCTACTAATCTTTGTGTTAAGTGCTTGATTAGGACAACCGCTCAATTGGTTCATTTCGATGACCAAATAGTCATAAAGGTAAGGAAACACATGGACTTATGTTTTCCTATTCCAATGATGAGGGGCGGGGGATACAATGGGCTATAATAGGTGGTCATTGAGAAAATGACGCCTGGTTAACAACCTGACACTCACAAAACGAACCAACAAGGTTTTAACATGGACGAAGAAATCCAGTTTCCTTCTAACATGGTTTCAACTTATGCATTAAGCGTTCACCATCGTGTCATTGCAAAAACCATTAAGCCAAACAAGGCTGTCGTCTTTCTCTGCTAATTTGCCTCACTGTTTGGTGGCAAAATAAGCACAGCCATCGAATAATCCCTGCTACACCACCGGACTACCTGTCTACACATAAATCGATGCGAACTATAAAAAATAGACATTTGGTTTAGGGTGAATAATTATGTGTGCATTCAAATTTATAATAATCTGAAATGTGAACCTTTTGCTCATCTAAAAGTAGATGGCATGAAACTTTTACTTTAACCAATGATGACTGGCCTGAAATCTTTAAAATGTGTTACAGATGCACCCTACAAACAAAGCTAAAAGCTTTTCAATTTTCAATACTTCATCGTTTTGTGAATCATAAATCTAGGCTCAAAGAAATGGGTCTCTGAGACTCAGAAATATGTGATTATTGTAGTGACAAGGGCACGATAATTCATAGATTTATAGAATGTCATCAGATCCATTTGTTCTGGACAGTATTGAAAATTGGTGGAATAGAACTCATAATAATGCAACTATTACTTTGTCTTCCATTGATATAATCTTTGATTTTTTTTAGGAAAAAAATATGCACTGAATAATTGTGTAATGCAAGCAAAGTATTTTATTCTTAAAGAGGCTTGTAAACAAAATGATTTCTCATATGTATGCATTTTCTTGCATTCTTGAGAAATAAGGTCCAAATTGTAAAAACAAATTGTGTGTAGCCGATGCAAACATGATTTATTTGAGAAGCATTGGAGACAGATGTGCCTTATACAACTTGTTTTACGTCAATTAAACATCAAAACTGCTGCACTCTTGCTTGAAAATGTATACTCCCCATTTAGTGCATATCTTGACTTTGCAAAACACAAATATACTGTGTCCACTTCATCATATGTATATGTGAAAAGCAAATAAGAGCAATCTAAAAGAAAAGGTAGGGAACTGAATAATGTTGTATCGTCAGCATACGATTGGCTTAAAATATTGGAAACCATATGTAGATCATTAATATAGATTATGAACAACGAAGGATCTAAAATTGAGCCCTGTTGAACACCAGTGGTGATATTTAGAAGTGCTGAGTTTGCATCATTTAATTCTACATATTGCTTCCGGTAGGCTACACAATTTTTCAGACGTTCTAGTGCTGTACCACGAATGCCATAGTATTCCAGTTTCTGAGTTAAGAAATGATAATCTAAAGTATCTAATACTTTAGTAAGGTCCTTGAAAATACTTATTGGGACCTCAGAATTATCTATACTATTTAGTATTCTATCTACAAGTTCAATGGCAGCAAGGTCTGTGGAATGTGCATCATGAAATGCATACTGATGATTGTAATACAAAAGAAGTTCTTTGAAGTATTCGTTGAATTGATTTTTTTTTTCAACAATTTCAGAAAAACTAGGCAATGTGGAAATTGGTCTATAATTAAGATTTCTTCATTACGCTTTTTGAAAAGGGGACGGACTTTGGCTACTTTCACATGACTCCAGTGGCAATAGATTGATTAAAAACAAGTGATAAGGCCATACTGATTTCATTTTTTACATATTTCATTTGTTTGGTAGAAATTCCAACATGGCCACAACTTGTTTTTAGTTTCAAAGGGTAAATTATTTAAACTTAAGTGTCACTGTTATGATGCCTAAATGAGGGTATATGGTAACAGGGGTTGTGGAGATAAATTTGGTAATCATCATTTCTTGAGGGATATACCTATATGGCTAGTTTGGGACCTACTTCAAAGAAATACTTGTTGAAATTGTTTGCAATAATTTGCAAATCAGTAATGATTTCCCCTTTGATTTTGAAGTAATTAGGGAAATTAGATTTTTGTTTTGTTTTATTAAGAACTTCCTTAATAGTTTTCCATGTATCTTTTATTCTGCTTTTGTATCTTGCGAAGCAAGGAAGTTTTCTAGGCTTGTTTGTTTTCTTCAACATAATATTCTATGCATGTAGATTAGTTTTGCCCTGGTAATTTGTTTCTGAATTAGTAGGGGTCTTTTTAAGTTCTTTGTATAATTTGTCCCTAGTTGCTATGGATATTGTTATGCCCTGAGTAATCCAGTTGGGTTTTGTGTTTATGTTTATTAAATGTGATCATTTTACATGGAAAATTATTTTTGTAAAGCATGTGTACAGTTTTTTTCGTATGTATTATAGATTTCTGTACGGTTAGCCATTGGATTTTTATTCATCTTATCATATGTTTTTGATGTGATAATTTCATTTAGAAAATATAGAAAAGACTCTAGTCTGTTATCTCTGGTGTAATATACTTTGGATATGGTTCATAAGTGGTTTTGCAGTCAAAATACATAAAATATGGAAGATGATCAGATATATTAGAAATTAAAATCCCTGCAGTTGGGGATCTTTAAGATTTGTTAGTTACATGGGAAAATTATTTATTAATGTACATCTAATTTGAGATAATCAAGTTGGTAAGGTAATTTGTGGGAGATAGCCTGCAGATGTGAAGTGTCAGACTAAAGGCTTCTAAATTTTTTTCTCACTTGCTTTTAGTAGATCAATATTAAAACTTCGTGCAATTATCACATGACAACCTTTGCTATTTAGTGAATCAAGTATAGGAGATAATTACATTACTGAATGATTTGTAATTGTCATTTGTGTCTCGGGGAGGTCGGTAAACATTTCCAATGATGATTTTCTTTTGGAGCAAATTGCTACCCATTCCCTAAAACTGACCTTGCTAGATATCTGACTTTTTGTAGATGGATAAATGTTTATAATAATAAGTGTCCTTCAAATCAATACCTAGACCACTATGAGTAGTGCAAATGTAACGTTGAATAACTAAGTTGTAACCATGCAGCTGAAATCGAGACATGTCAGTAATATCGGATTGCCATCTTTCTTGAATGCAAATTGCAGTAACTATGCATTTTGTTTTATCAAATGGTCAATCAATATTTTGATTTGGTCAAATTTTGCATTTAAAGATGCACAACTTTAGCTCAATATTGTGAACTGATGTCGTTTTTTTGTTTTAAGAGTATCAATTAACTCCTCTAAATCAAGGCGTGGAGAAATGCTTACAGTTCTGGGTTCTGCTACTGAGCTTTCACCTTCTTCATTATTATCTTCAAGTTTTTGTGAGAGAGAGAGGGTTTATGGCCAGCCCTCCAAGACAATGTGTCTAGTTTATTCATTCAGGCAATGTCAATGAGGGTACTGGAACTGCAGCTTACTGGGTCCGGTGTAAGAAATATATATCGAAAAGGCATTTAACAATCCTGTTAAAATGATCATTGTTCGTGTATTGTAACGCTTCGGTATACACAAAATTGTCAAAATCGGTGGGGAGTGGTGACAAGAAACAGCAAAACAAAGTGAACAAGATGAAAGAACTGACTAGATCTTTCAGGCGCAAGTTGTGTGACTCGAAAGAGTCGCATGATATATTGAGATGGAGGTAGTATCCTTATAGATATACTAATTAAAGCAAAGTCTGAGCTTTATTCTGTCAGTGCTTTTAACGAAGCATTGCAGAGTAAGCGGATAAATGTAAAAAATGACAACAAACGTCACAATACCAGCGCCTTCATGAATCTAAGCGAGGAAATATTTGGCGGAGGAGTACGTAGTTTATTTAGGTGTAAGTAGGTCGGTTCTTCACAACGGTAACTACGGATCGTCGGTGACTGAAATGAGTGGTGCTGGTGTAAAAAATGATCAGTACTTGTACATTTCCAAACATTATTGAGTGCGTACTGAGATCAAATGTAACGGTTTATTGGTTTTCATTCTTGTATTTGGGCAGGTTAAAACCTGGGAGGTTTTACTTGAGATCATCAAGTGAAACTAATAAAATGGTGGTGCCGTTCAATCGTTTAATATAAATTGACCTGTTCATGGTCCATGTCGTCTTGATTATTGTTTCCTGCTTAGCTTTTCTTGCGAAGAAGAATATTTCGCTTTGCTTGCTACCGAGATCTTCGTTTATATATGTATTTACAATCCCTGCTTTAACGGAAAGCTTTTTGCGCTGAAAGCATAACTTTCGTTTGTCCCAAATGGAGGAAAAATAGCGAGTATGGACATCTTCTTCGAATTTGGTTGTTTTTTACCAATTTATATTGGCTACGAAAGTGTTTGCAAAACTAACAGGGATGGCCTCAGTTTGTAAGGTTGTACAAATAATTTAGAAGTAAAAGATGTACATGAATGAATTTATTACCTTGATTCTTCAAAGCAGAAAATTATGACATATATGTCAACCGATTTCTGTCACATTATTACCAAATGGTGGCCAAACCATGCCCATGCTTTCTTTAAATCGCTGGCGGGAAGAACGCAACGTTTTACGAAGTGAAAAAAAGGGGAGACGTTGGTACAACTGGTTGAAACGGGTGACAGGGATGGCCTCAGAGAAAAGATTGAAGATTACAGCTATTATTACCAGCCTGCTCAACGCATACTTCTGGCATGCAGACACTGAACTACTTTTGACAGGACACATTCCAAGTATGCATATATACCCGTGGAGAGATATTTTACAATTTAAACAGATATTGAATCATAATGCCCTCTTCAGCCATGATATTTATAGATGCTCAGCATGGATAGTGAATATTTTCATATATGTTTTAATTTATTTGGTCCGACTATTCAATTTTGACCATTTATTATTTATCCTGTACTTTAAGCTATATCACCTTCAATTAGGTCTAGATATGGGTACGTGATATTATTGACCCTATCAAATAGTTAACACTACTTTTCTTTCATATACAGGTCTCTTTCCAAATAAGGAATCCCCACTGACCATGGAAAAATAGTCGAATTGGTCAAATGCAAACACATGCCTGCATCAAGGAAAAACAAAAAACAAAAACAAAAAAAAACCCATAAAACAGTGTATTTTTCTTTTATTTGTGTGAGACCAGGAGGAGGCGATACCAAAGGGACGAATAGACAGACAGACAGACAGACAGACAGACAGACAGATAGATAGATAGATAGATAGATAGATAGATAGATAGATAGATAGATAGATAGATAGATAGACAGATAGATAGACAGATAGGTAGACAGACAGAGAGACAGATAGACATAGTTTTATTTCACAACAGTATATTCAGTACAAGATAAGAAATACAACAAAAAATAGGACGTGTGAGGGCGTCTAGAATTTGCCAACTTTGTAGGTCTAGGTTGACACAGCCACTGTGAGAAGCCTCCACTGTTGCGAATTTTGCGGTAAAATATATATGCTTCATCGGTGTATTTATATTGTACTTTTCGAGAATACACAAAGATCACCTCATTTCAGTAGAAACGTTTTTGTCTGTTTGCCATGATTGCATCAATTGTGTTTTCCCCTGTGCATAACTTCAGTCCATGAGCATTGGCCGTGGCAATCCAATCGTGTCAAGTAATGTATGTCCAAGTCTAAACAACCACATACCGCTTGGTGTGGTGGTGATGTTTAATGCAACATTTACTGATAACTTGCCTTCAATCTGTAATATTGTGTAATGATCTTCATAGTTGCCAGAGTTTTATTCTATTGAAGTGAATCGACACAACAGTTCAAAATGTCCAAAAAATTTTGTTGACCGGATTACTATTTTCTGCATTTTAAATATTCATGCGCATAAGGACACTTTTAATGAATACCTAACAATAAAGCTTGATGATTTACACATCTTTTGTGTTTTTCATTTCTAAAAGTACCATAAGGGGATTACTATAAAATAACCCTCATCGTTCATTTGTAAAACCATATCCTTTTCCTTGTTTCCCTGCTTGTAGGATGGATCACTTTCGTGCTTCGCGCTCAGGTGATCTATCCCACAGCCAGGGAAACAACTGGGATGATATGGATGAACAAGTCGGGTATTTTTAACTTCTTTAAAAAAAAAAAAAACTGGCTCCACAAAATGAAGAGAAATTGGATAAAACCCTTTCATTTCAAATTTATTTCCACCTCAGACTTATCGCATGGTACCCAAATAATCTCTAAACCATTGAATCAAAAAGGGTGGGCTAAAATTGAAAAGGGTGGGCTAAAATTGCAGTGAAACATGCTTACTTTCATATGATAAGATGATAAAATATCAGGCTTCCGATTGCCAAATAGTACTGTCTTCGAATAAATCAGACACTACAATAGACAAAATGATATTACAAGAAGATATTTTTCAACCATCCCCATCCCAGACAAAAAACAAAAAATAAAACAAAACAAAACAAAACAAATCAAAACAAAACAACAACAAAAAATAAAATTAAAAAAAATCATAATGAACTTAGACCTTGATGATTTTACCTGAATATTTCTGCAAAAACTCGATCTTTAAGATGTTAAAATTAAAAAGACAATTATGTGCAAGGTCATTGGGAGGACTAATCTATAGGCCTTTTACATTAATCTGACATGTCATATACATTAATGCAAAAATAAATAAATAAATAAATAAATAAATAAATAAATAAATAAATAAATAAATAAATAAATAAATAAATAAATAAATTACTGGGATTAACCAACTTTTATATCTTTTATCCAATGCCTTCCAAATTTGGTAGGTTGAGTCTCTATAAGAGATTAAATACAATAACAGTTGGTCATAATTGTAACAATATTATCGAAGATATGGGAAGGAAAAGGTTTGTCGCCAAGGTCCTGAACACTTATAAGCCTGCACATATTGTCCATCCACGTTGTGAAGTATTTGAAAGTTAGAACTGCACATGCTTTATTTTTACAAAGGCTATGTAATTACTGTATCATTTTTTCGAAAAGGACAATGATCGTGCGAAAGGGCTATAATATATGCATAAACATAAACGAACACAGTACCACGGAATAACCTGGTGGCACTTGACTTGCAGTGACGGGTCCACTGTCGCTCCAGGAAGCGCCTTCTTCACAGCATTCGCGTGTTAGACATCCGTCCTTGTTATCCCTTGTATTACGAAAATTTGTTTTTTCTTCTACAAACTTTTTTAGTGTAGTTTGTATCTGCGGCGTCGTGCCTCTTGGGGCTCTGCTACATTTGAGCCTGAAAAAATCGACGGCTTTAAATCATACAGAAACAGTTACACTATTCAATGTACACAATTTTGATTCAAGCCTCTATCAGCAATGAGTGGGTTTTAACATGAAATTCATTTGTGTTGTTGAAGACCTGGCTTGTATATTACTTAAATGAATTTTATGCCGTTTGCCATTCTTAAATTGAGATTTTCGAATCAAACGTGTTCTTTTTGCGGGCTTTGCGCACTGTCGTCTGCTATTTTGATCACGTAGTAACTGGAATTTTATGGCAGGACTGCCAGCGCTAGGCGGATGTGATACAAAACTGACATCATGACAAAATATCCGAAGTACGCACTGTTTAGATTTTTTTTGTTTGGAATACCATTGACATTGGGGAGAGTGAATGGATACAGATAATGGATTATTCAAAGCACATAAAAGAGGATGAGTCCGTAACTGTCACATGGCCCAAGAAATGTGCAAAGAAAGCAGTCCACATCAAGTGCCCAGCAAGCTGCAAGTTGAGATATATATATTTTATTTGCGTCTTTTTGTCCAAAGCCACTTCCTAGTAGTCATTACCCTATTCCGCAATCCGAACTCTTTACTCTCCATAAGCTAACCTGTCCCTGTTTAACTTATATACATAGAAGTTCTATTGTCCATATTGCACACGTTCCTCTGTAAAATTTTGACATAGGCTGTATTAGCCCATATAAATTAAAGGATCTTCAGCGGGTAAGTACTCAACATGTTTCAGAGCCTTTTACCCGTACATGTCTCTATGAGTAGCGGCTCCTTGTCTAAGCTAAATATTCAGCGAAGACAACCCACATAATAATGAATAAATATAAACGTGGCAATTTATGAATTAGCTAAGTATGTGAAGTTTTGCTTATAAATGCAGAGCCTCATATCAAAGAAGAATACCTGTCAAACAAACCATAATTACCAAATTTACATAATACAGGTTCAGAGAAGAACAATTTGACTTACCCCTGAACCAATATGTACCCTTCTAGCTGGACAGCTTATCCTAGTTAAACCATCCGCCAATGTTTAATTTAAGTGGAAACTAGCTGGGGCATTATATTCAGTCCCAGTGATTGTAAGATAAACAGTGGCAGCTAGACCACCTGTACAAACCAAGGGAAATCCTCATAAGGACTGCAACAATGTACATCCTGCACCAGCGATGTAAAACAAACTCCATGATGACACCTGCTCCTCAAACAATTAAGCTTTATTTAACTGCCAACCATGAGTCAATGTGTCAACTTAATGTCTCAGGTTTGTTACACTAGAGAACCTACTGTCAATTTTGAGTACTTTTTTAATAGTGAGTAAATGTGCATTTAGGCATATCAGAAAAGAATGGAAATCATTAGCATTTATGCCAAAAACATGATATCAAAACGATTTTTCTTAACAGGATTTTAAGTACAATTACGCAAACATGCAACTGTCATAGGCCGCTTCTTGCTACCTGTAGCCCCTGGGGGTTTACCTAACAGAAAACATGTAAGCCGAAAATGTCTGATAGTGAATATTAGAACAGAAAGATGCCATAAGATAAAGTTAAGAAGCAAAACAGACAAGTCTAAAAACTGTAAATTAGTGTGTCCAAACTTTTCTAATAATCTTTGGATGTTAACAGTAGAATTATAGGGCAAGTCAGAAAAGAATGAAAGTCTTTTGTATTTATGTTAAGAGAATGCAATGAAAATATTAACAGGATATCAAGTACAATTAGGCAAGCTTGTAACTGCCGTAGGCCGCTTATTACTACCTGTAGCCCCTGGGGTTTTACCTAACAGAAAACAAGCTAGCCTAAAATGTCTGTTCACCCTGACCTATTTTAAGGGAAAAGTTTTGGGTTAAGAGCTGCATAATAGTTTTACCACTCTTACCCTTAACACATTCAAGCTAAATTTACACAATTTATACCAGCTATGCTGGAAGGATTTTGGTGCCTATTGAAAATGGATGACATTGACTTATTTTTGACCCACTATATTGGCCATATACATTCCACATTATGGTGTAAAATTGTGTTAATGCTATAAATTCTAGCCAATTTCTCTAAATTTACAACAGCTAATTTGTATACCTGGATATTGTTCACTTTGTAAACCACCCGGCCTTGTTTTGGTCTTGAACCTGACTGCATTTAAGTTGACCAGGCAGTATTACACAAGATTGCCTCGTCCACAAAGAACAACTTCTTCAGGTTCAATTTCCAGTTCAATTCTTTATTCTCAAGCCTTGTACATCAAGTTGATCTGCCAATCTAGTTAGGCTCCTTGGTTCAGCTCTTCCAAAAGCTCTCGTATAGCTGAGAGAACAAGCTCTGCCTGGCATGGCAAATGTACCTCCTTTTATACACAGTCATGACAGTGAAAAATCCCATGAAAAAAGTCCTACACAGCTGTTCTGTCTGCCTTAATCTAGATACACCGCGTCAGATCCTATTAATATTACATGTCATATAAACAAGACATGATTCAGTGATGTCAAAAACCCTAATTTATGTTTCTATTTAACTGTACACTGGCTCCCCCTATCAGTTATTGTGCATATGAAATTTCCCCTCCTTTTATTCCCATAACTGGAATTACATATCAGGGTGAACAAGTTCACACACAAACACAATAGAAAAGAGTACCTTTTTACATGCACAGATTTGTCTGGATTAATACAATTTCATTCCCTAATTGATCTATTATCCAATTGATTCTGCAAAGAATTAATTCCAATTTTATGCAACACCTTTTCATGTACTGCAAGACCTCCAATCCATCACTGTCAGGTATAACTGCTCTATCCTGTTAGTCTGCCACACATCGAGGACTAATTGAATCATTATTTAATGATTGAGATAATGACTCAGTATATCTAGGTTATGTACTTGCACAGTTCCTGTTCTGTTTTTACCTCTCTGGCATTTCTACTGTGTCAAACAATGATTCACAATAAAATATTTAAGAATATTACTACATTCACACACTGGGGATTTCCACTGTTCTGCCAATAATACAACAATGTTTAGGGGACTTTCACTCTACTTCCCCTCTCCCAAATATATTCGCCAATAACAATTCATCATGGTCTTACCATGGTTATCCTATGAGCCAACTAGAACTTCAGAATTTGTAAAAAAATCCCCTAGGGTATCCCCCATCAGGGATTTCCAACTTGAAATCTTTTCCCTCTCTTACCTGTCCATTGGTATTTATACATGTAATATGCAATTACACTTCCGGCAATCAGGAGTGAGGCCAGAATTCCTAATACCACCCAAGATACACGGCTACCATGTTTCGTCATGTTTCGTCAAATTGATTATTTCTTCCGGTTCTATTAGTGGTGTTAATTGGATGTGTGAAACTGGTTTCATTGCTTGAAATTTTTACCTTTTGTAATTCATTCAGAGCCTCCCCTTCCGGTATTACTTGTTGAATATTTTAGGTTGATGGTATTTCCTTAATCCACAATGCATGGACTGAAAGATGGCCAATCCTTTCTGTCATACCAGGTTAGGTCCAATGTGTTGCACTGATAGTAAAAAATCATCCCTAACCTGAATTATGTAGGTCCCCACTTTAAGTTGTTGAAATTGTTCAGGACTAGATGTGCATCTAGTTTAAACTGTCTCACCCCAAGCTACGAGAACAGAATCTCCTAATGCTATCTCAATGGCCTGAGACAAACTACTTATTTGTGTGAGTCTCACTGCACAAGAACTAAGAAGTTCTTTATTCTGGGACAGAATAACACGTGTACATGATCTTGCATTGGGTGTATAAATTAGGCTCATCCCACATACAATGGGAAAATACCCTAAACATAAGCTCTCCCGTACATGGATTCTTACCAACTTCCGACTGTTTAACTACCTGTAGCTGTAAATCTAAACCTGTATTATTTTATGGTTGAGTCCAGCTATGAATGTTGTACCACCAATAGTCTGTCTCCCGTACGAGTGGAATTTTGACTTGGTATATCAGAGTAGACTCATCCCATACTGGTACTACTTTACTCATAGTACCATTCAATTGGTTATACTGGTCTTGTCTTTGGTGATTTTGCTTTCTGTAGAAGCTCCTTTAGTCTATTCTGTGGGAGCAATTCCTCGGTTGATCTTCCTATTTCCAATGAAAATTTCTGTCTTCAGAATTTGTCCACTTGCCAAATGTAGTTGTTAACCATTTCCTCAAATAGACTGACAGATTTATCTAAATTCTGCATTACCCACAATTGTCTTATGAAATGTCTACTTATCATGGTATTATTTTTAAGTTGTATGATACCTAGTCCTCACAACTGTATTTAAATAAGTTTTCAAATGTTTATCTTCTGTGAATTTTGATCATCTACCAAATGTGCTTGATATAATATTGTCAACATCTCATTTTGTGGATGTATGATCAACCTGTTTTGTTATCGGTTCCATTGTATGACTTTTATGATTACATCAATTCCTTGATCTGTTGTGACTCCAAATAAACAACTTGCAATATTTCCAATGAAGTTGAATAATCCTCTCTTTCTTCTAACACTTTGGTTCATTCCCTTGTTCATCTTCCTTTCTGTCGGTTTAAATTTGACCTGGAGATGTTCCAATTTGGTCTTCAGTCGGTCCATCCATTGATGTTTGTCCACATACTGCATCCCTTTCACAGTCTTGATTACATTTACAATGCTGGTATACTGTTGAATATTGCCACTGGGATCTGGTGGTCTGTCAAGGGTAACTAAGACTGTCATTCAGCTGTTTGTATCTTCATCTGTAATTTTCCTGCTATCAGTACTCCATCTGCCAAAGGTTTGATATCGTCTGCTGTAGTCTGAGTAATGATGACCACTATGACTATGATTATTATTGCTCCATAGCTTCGGTAGGCTCTTCTGTTTCTATTGGAATACATGGTCTCATCTGTGATACCAACTGATATTCTGTGTGATCTAGCTGTCGCTGCCTGAATCCTGTGAAGTATCGTGGTGTGAACTTCTGCTCTGGCTGTCTGCTACTGGTTCCGGATGTTGGTCCTTCAGAATGATCTCCCTCCTAGCTGGTCTGTTGGTTCTTCTCCCTCAGTCTGTCTGGTTGCATTCCATGGTAAAACTGGGCTGTGGGTTGTGGAATTGCTGTATTTCCAGAGTTCCTAACAGGATGTGGTTGTACGTCATTCCATATCATATTTGGATCAGCCAGTTTATTCTTGTTCCTGTTGACAACCTTGGTTTTTCCAGTCTGCTGTTGATGCAACCAGCATACTTTTCCTCCTACTCAAATGACTTCATACTGTGGATCCCATCTGGATATCAGTGTTAGTCGTTCATGAGCCATGAGTACCACAGTATCACCAACTTGTATATCACCAGCATTGGCCTTTTGATTCAATCTCTCCCTATTGGATTTTCTAGACTCTTCTATATTACTTCTAGCACCAGTAACAGCATCAGACAAATCACTGAGATGTCCTTGTAATGTCTGAAGTCCCTGGTTTTTCCTCAACATTTTAGTTAACGGCAATCTTCCTCTTCTACTATATAACAGGTAGAATGTGGTATATCCAGTAACTATGCTAACACTATTTCTATATGCTAATAATGCATTTGAGAGCTGTTCTTCCCATTTCCTTGCATTGTTGTTTACCAATTTTGCAACCATTTCCTTCAATGTTCTGTTCAATGTCTCAACTTTGCCATTGGCTTGAGGATTATCAGGCGTGGTTCTTCTATGATTTACTCCCGATCCTTTTTAAATAATCTTTGAGAACTTTGGCATTAAACTCCTGTCCTTGATCTGTAATGATAGTTTCAGGAATGCCATTTCTTGGGAATATGTCTTTTGCAAGCACTTCTTCTACAGCCAAAGATGTTTTGGAAGGCAAAGGATAACTTTCTGTCCAACCAGTATAGTGGTCTATAATGTTCAGACAATACTTGTTTCCTCTGTCTATAATACCAAATGGATCTATGAAATCCGTTCTCACGATCTGCAAAGGGTAATTTGGAATCGGCATTTCTTCCATCCTAGTATGATTTGCTTAGGAGTATGTATAGTACAAATTTGACAGTGTTTAAGCTGTTCTATGATATCTTTCCTCATTCCAGGCCACATATAAGCCTCCCTTGTCCTAAATAATGTCTTATGCACTGACATGTGGCCTACATCTTTGTGACATCGTTCTACCACCTTTTTCCTATATTGTTGTGGCAAAACTAACCTCGGATAACTAGCATCCATTGTATTGGTTGTTTGGTTAAATACAACAATCCTTGAGATACCTCATAGGAAGTATCTTCATTTTGTACCTCTTGAAAGAGATTCTGAAATGGTTCTTGTTGTTTATGTTTAACTTACGGATTCAACTCATCTGCTTCTAATGGAATTCTATCCACTTCATCATCCTGTATTGCATGGGGGTCAATCTACTCCCCTGTATCAAACATGTTGACCTCTTCCCTTGGTTTTATTCTGGATAAAACATCCTTTTATGTACTCTATTGTAGCACAGTATTGTGCTAATAGGACGGCCCATCTCTGTATTTTGGTATTTCTCATCTCTTTAGTAAACAAAGATCTGGGAGGTTTTTGGTCAGTGTACACTGTGAACTCTGCCCCCTATAAATATGGTCAGAGTTTTGTCATACAATAAACTACAGCATAGGCTTCTTTATCTATAGTGGCCCATTTCAATTGAGTTCCTGATAATTGATGTGAAATACATTGTATGACACTTTCTACTCCTTTTTCATCATCCACTACTAAGATTTCACCAACAGCATAACCACAAGCTTCGATGTATAACCTGTGCAGCTTATTGATCTGTGGATATGCCATGACCTCGCATGATTCTAAAAGTTCTATCAACTTTTGAAAGCTTTGTTCCTGTTCCTTTCCCCATGTGAAAGGTTGATTGTTCTTTGTCAAATGAGATAAAGGTGCAGCAATTGCAAATTAATTTGGAACTGTTTAAGAATAATAATTGCACATTCCTAAAAATGATCTAACTCTTTTCAAAGTCGTGGGAGCATCCATTTTAACAATGGCATCCACTTTTTCTGGATTGCTACAAGTAAATTCTTGATTTATAATGTAACCAAAAAGTTTGACTACTTTTTGGTAAAGGAACACTTGGATGGTCAGACGTTGAGCCTAGCATTTTGTAATCTTTGGAATATCTCTTCCAGATCATTGGCATGCATATCTTTATCTCTATTAAGGTCACAATATCATCTATGTACACAAATACACAGTTTCCTAACAATCCTGATAAAACTTTGTCTGTGATTCTTTAAAATTGAGCTGGCCCATTAGCTAAACCAAAAGGCATTCTAAGGAATTCATATAATCCCTTCTGACAGATAAAAGCTGTTTTTTGAATACTTCCTGTGAAACCAGAACTTGCCAGTAGCCACTCTTCAGATCTAGGGTAGCATAAATCCCAACACCACCTACCTGATCAAAGAGATTTTGAATCAGTGGTAAAGGGTAGCTATCATTTTTCATTAAATCATTCAACTTCCTGTAGTTCATACAAAATAGTGTTCATTAATCTGGTTTTTGGCACCAAGGTCACTGGTGAGGCCTAAGGACTTGAACTTGGCTGAAAAATGCCATCTTCCAATATTTTGTCCACTTCATCCTCTCTAACTTTCCATTTTGACAAAAGAGTTCTATACGCCTTTTGTCTTATAGGAAAGTGTCCTTGAGTGTCTATTACTACCAAGTCCAGGTCACACTATCCATGTGGGTCTATTTTATCACTAAATGCATCACTATACTTTCCGAATACTTTGTCAATAACAGAATGTCCTGTATATCTGTCTGTTTTCACTACAGATGACTTAATATGTACATCAATTTTTTGTTTACACTGCTAATTTCATAATTCTTGTGTGGTTTTAAAGACCAATCCTTCCTAAACCATGTCAGTTTTTTTTTTTTTTTGATAATTTACAATTCCCATCCCTTTTCCAAAAGATCATGACCTGAAATCATTTCATGATGTATATCTTTTATATATACCACTTTTACAATGGTGGCATTATCAATTTGGGTTGCTGTTTGGCACAAAATATTTAATTTTTCACCTAAAACACTTACAATATATGGACATGGCTGAAGAAGTTTTGAACATCCAATGCATTGACACAACTTGTCAAAAAGTCTTTCGTGCAGCAGGGTAACACTAGCCCAAGTATCTAGGAGAGTGTTACACCTAACTCCTGACAAATTCAATACAACATCCCACCTATTTCCAGCATGGCCTGCTGCAGCTCCTATTTTAAAGAAAAGTTATGAGTTGTCGGTCTCTGTGTTGTTTTCTCTTTTTGATCGGCCCTCTTCATTTGACAGTCCATGGCTCTGTGTGCCAATTTATCACTGTAGAAGCATTTCCCCTGAATACCTCCGGCTATTGGCCTAGACTGACATGGCATGTTGGGCCAACTTTCCAACCTGTGGAGTGGGTCCCTTAACTTTTGTTGATTTTTAGCAGTGTCCTCCAGTAATTTTGATACTTCCTTCATTCCTTCCTCCAGTCCTCCTATTTCTATAGGTTCCTTAGTCTGTTCCCTTTCCAGTCCTTGGAACATTTGCAATCCAGCCTCTCGTTTTTCAGTATACTTCATGGCATCTTCAGGGGTATGTGGTCTTGATTCCACAATTAACTTTTCCGCTAATTCCACATTATTTAGAGCTTTCGTGTAAGATCTGACAATTGTCCTTTCAACATCTGCACTTCTATTTTTGGAATATGCCTGATGGTCTGCCTCATGAAATTTTTGTTTGAAATGTCCTAGGTGTTCGTATTCAGTCTGTTCAATTTTGTCCAATTCATTTTTCAATCTTTGGTCTTCATTGGCCAAAAGAAATGATTTTGGACTGTGTGCTTTAAGGTCTTCCCATGGAGTAGTGGATCAAGCAGGTTGCAAATCCAAATACTGCTCAACTTCCTTTTTTAATGATCTGTTTACCCACTTGGTCACGATATCAATCATGGCTCTGGGAACATTTGGTAGACGTGGCCCACTCATGTCCACCTAATCAAGCCATTCCCTTACATCTCCCTCTACTTGTCCGTCGCACTTGCGTATGGTCTTAATTATGGATTTGAGCTTCACTGTCCTTTTATAATCAGAATGGCATGCCCCCATTCCTTGATTTAAGTCCTGGATCATCTTAGCAATGCCCTCCAATAAAACAGTAAACTGGCCTGGATGTATGATGCTTTGGTTGTTGTGGAGTGTTCAACTGTTTAATTCTGTGTAGATAAGCGTTTAGCAAGTTCTGCTCTCTTATCTGTTGTAACTGTAGTCTTGCCAATTTTTCTCTTAGTTGATGGATTTGCCTCACAATGTCCTGTTTCTCTTCTCTCCACTACCTTCATCTCTCTCGTTCCCTTCTCCATTCAGTTAACCACCACTTTCTTGATACTACCATTGACTCGGTGATTCTCATGTGAGTGACTTGTCTGGTCTCTGCGGTTTGGTCCGATGTACTTGGTCTAGGTTCGGGTTCTGGTTCCAGCGTTGGAATCGGACCTGAAGTGTGGTTCTCAGTAATGGTGTCATCTTGAATTATCAAGAGGCAATATTTTTTTTCTGAACTACTGTTGATTTGTATGTTGTCCCCGTCTGCTTGAACCATTGGTAAAGATCAGAAGATGAAAAGGGGGGGGGGATCCTGGGAAGCTCGCAAATTATGTAAACCACCCGGCCCTGTTATGTTGCTGAATCTGACTGCATTAAAGTTGACCAGGAAGCATAACACAAGATGGACCTGCCTGTAAAGAACAACTTCTTCAGGTTCGATTTCCACTTCAATTCTTTATTCTCTAACCTTGTACATCAAGTTGATCTGCCAATCTGGTTAGGCTCCTTGGTTCAGCTCTTCCAAATACTCTCGTATAGCTCAGAGAACGAGCTGTGCATAGCATGGCAAATGTACCTCCTTTTATACACAGTCATGACCCAGACACAGTGGAGAATCCCATGAAAAAGTCCTACACAGCAGTTCTGTCTGCCTAAATCCAGATACACTCAGTCAGATCCTGTTAATATTACCTTTCATGTAAACAAGACATGATTCAGTGATGTCAAAAACCCTAAATTATGTTGCTATTTAACTGTATACAGGCTACCCCTATCAGTTATTGTGCATATGAAATTTCCCCTCGTTCTATTCTCATACCGGAAATGACATATCAGGGCAACAAGTTCACACCCAAACACAATAGAAAAGAGTGCCTTTTTACCTGCACAGACTTGTCTGGATTAATACAGTTTTATTCCACAATTGATCTATTATTTAGTTGATTCTGCAAAGAATTAATTCCATTTTTATGCAACACCTTTTCATGTGCTGCATGACCTCCAATTCATCACTGTCATGTATTACTGCTATATCCTGTAAGTCTGCCACACATCGAGGACTAATTGGATCATCATTTTCATGATTGAGATAATGACTCAGTATATCTAGGTTATATTCTTGCACAATTCCTGTTCCGTCTTTTTTTTTACCACTCTGGCATTATTACTGTGTCAAACAATGATTCACAATAATATATTTTGCAATATTACTTCATTTACACTCTGGGGATTTCCACTGTTCTGCCAATAATACAACAATGTTCAGGGGACTTTTACACTACTTCATATCTCCCAAGTATATCTTCCAATAACAATTCATCATGGTTATACCATGGTTATCCTATGAGCCAACCAGATTTACAATATTTGTAGAAATTTCCCCTAGGGTATTCCCCAATAGGGATTTCCAACTTGAAACGTTTTACCTCTCTTAAAATCTTAAGTCTTTGGGTGAAGACTTTGCAACCTGACTAAGGTCACAATTTACAGTGGTTCATAATACCCATAGTCCACAAGTAGGAGGGGTATTTTTGCCAAAAAAAAACAAAAACAAACAAACAAACAAAAAAACAACAACCAAAAAAGAAAAACAAAGAAACAAAGAAACAAAAACAAAAACAAAAAAAACAAAAACAAAAACAAAAAAAAAAACAAAAAAAAAAAAAAAAAAAACAAAAAACAAAAAAAAAAAAAAAACAAAAAAAAAAAAAAACAGGCTGAAGACAAATATTGTGAGGGAAATTTGCCCGTCTTGATAGGCTGGCATGTGGTCTTTTGACAAAAACCCCTCTTTTGGGTGGTCTATCTGTCAAATTCAACACTGCATTGTATTTTTATAATAAAGAAAATGTTAGTTTCCTCACCCCATTGACTTACTTTCATGTAACTTAAGTTAAAATATTCTTTACAACAGCAAATTCATGTCACTTCCTGGCAGCTTTTCAAAGTACATATGTACTTAATTTTCCCTTTTGAATAACAAATTTCCTTCAGTATATTTGCACAGAATATTTTTGTGCTTTTTGTTTTGCTATATCAGATTGCAGACTTTGTATAAATGACTTTCTACCTGTCAAATAAAGTTGAGTCTGAGTCTGCGTCAGAGTTTTAGTATAACTCTGCCTATCTTTATGCCGTTGCCCCAGTTTTGTTATCAGAATTTGATCACATACATCACACTGGCCTCAGACATTGGGTCTATAAGTGTTTGGTCTTCTTGGTAAATGTTCAAATGTTGCACGTGATTATGTTATGACATCGTTTCCAGAATGTGCTGTGTCAAATGGTAAGTTGTGCTGCCAATTCAAAAAAGTATGCATGCCAACTGGCAGCATTATCTGAGAATTATTGACAGGTTTCTGTGCCAGTAACATACATCCTTTTGCCTCAAAATAATACCAAAAGCAGCAAATGAAGCTCATTCTTCTCTGTCTGAGGCAAACGTGCCCATGAAGAAACCCATCTTAATTGCAAATTCAAAATGCACAATGTCAAATAGCAAATATAGTGGATCCAGGCTTGGCATAAGAAATCACAAGGTGTACAAATATTGTCACTAAGCGCACAGACAAATCCTTGGCCACTGTTAATTGGTGGAAATGGAAAAGATATTCAAGCAACATGTGCTGCACTCAGCATACTGGAGTGAGTGTCAGCAGACTTGATCCTGTATGCTTCAGAATGGTCTTCGTCAGTGAACCAGCTTAATTTTTTTTCAGCTGAAGTACAAGGTCATGAAGGGTGATCCTGGATGTTTTCAATGTGGACCAGTTTCTTTTACCGATGTGTCACGTAATTCGCACTTAAAATACCTGAAAGCTCTAACCCTAGAAGAAAATAGTTTTCTTAAACATCACTATAGCCAAGGAATTGAGTTATTGCAGGATTCTACTTTTGTAAGCTGAAAACATATGAAAGACATGTTGAACTCGAGTACATCATTTACAAATGTGCCTTTATTGGCGAAAATGTCACTAATTGGCATCAGAAGTACTTGGGGAAAGTTCCTTAAAAAAATTATCTTGCAAAGTGCAAAACCAAAGGCATCAATTTCAGGAACATGCACTTTTGGTCACAGACGTTTCCTCGCACAAGGAGGCATGCAGACATTACAGCTGTTGGTGCACCAAGTGTAAGAGAATTTGAAAAGCCATTGCTCATTGTTTTTGACATACTCAAATGTCTCTAGATTTCTAGGGCTTTGAATGGATCAGGACACAAAAGGATTGTTACAAAACTATAATACTTTATATTAACATCAAATGACATTTAAAGGACTAACTGAAACACACGAAAGAAAAAAAATTAATATGGAAAATTGAAAAAAAAATCAGACAAACACCCCCCCCCCAAAATAAAAAAAACAAAACAAAACAGAAAAAAAAAAAAATCTACAAGCTGGCTGCGAACCAATCGTAATCTATCATGGATAATAGCAGGAAGCGATTGCCAATATAATATACAGTTCATCCTGCATTCAAGTGGACAACCACTAAATGCACCAATGTTTCCCAAATGATACTCAAACACAAATGAGAAAACTGAAATGTAAAGCAAGCGTTTTGCAAATGTGCTTCATACTCTTTACTATAAACGCGTTTCAAACACTTGGATAATGGAAACATTTCAAATGCTTCACCAAACGCATTTCCAACTCTTTCACGAATGCATTTCAAACACATCCACAACTAGAAAAAAATGGCAAACATTATGAAGCTTTGCATTTATAAGCAAAACTTCACATATTTAGTTAATTCATCATTTGCCACGTTCATATTTATTCATTATTATATGGGTTGTCTTTGCTGCGTATTTAGCTTAGACAACAAGCCGCTACTCAGTGAGACATGTATGGGTATTGGCTCCAAAACATGTTCTTATTAGCTACCTGCTGAAGACCTTTTAACTTATTTTGGCTAATACAGCCTATGTCAACATTTTACAGAAGAACGTGTGTAATATGGATAAAGATACTTCCATATTTATAAACATTAGAGCGTGACAAGTTAGCATACAAAGATTGAAGAGTTTATACTGCGGAGTAGGGTAATGACTACTATGAAGTGGTTCTGAAAAAAAGACACAAATACAAGAGCCTCAAAGATAGCACACATCATTTCTAGGGGGGGGGGGGTATTAAGGGAAAAAATCGACCAGCGAAACAACAATGACAACAGCACTTTTGAAGTTTTGTCTCCAGCCTGGAATGACAGTCCATCGTTTGATATGTCAGCCTCATCATGAAACTGTCAGATCAAAAAACCTGCTTGAACCTGAGGCACCCACAACCACTCTGAAGAACCATGTCTTCACCAATGTTCAATAGCTGTCAGCATCTGCTTAGTCCTTGCTTGTCTCCATTTACTCTTTTACCCTAACCAAACCAATTACGTCATTCAATGGAGTTTAGAGAGCTGTTTTAGGTCTTCATCAGTTTCAATGACTTTTCCGCAAGAATGAAAGGAAATCAAAACCACTGTTTCCTACATGTGCAATTTTTGTAAAGAGGTCATATGGGCCATGCTTGAACATTTGTCTCTGTTTTGCTTATATGGCTAAAGCAGCTTTCTCATACAATTTGGCATTTGAAGTAGTACGCAGAGCTCCAGTAATGATGCGGGCCACTTCAAGCTGAATATTTTCAAAACTCAATGGACCAGCTGGGTGCAGCCGTCCCAGATAACACAACCATTCTCCATAAGGGGTCAAATGGGGGGAAAATGTTATTTCAATAAATTTCCTGTTGAGAATGTATAATGTGGATATTTCATTATGTTGAGTTGTTTTGAGACTTTTTAAACTATCTTATGTTCGGAAAAAGTGGGACTCGAACCTACAACCTTTGGCACGTGTCGCCTAGCTGAAATGGGAAACTCACATATCTTCTCGACCAAAGCCCCATTCCTAAAAATAATGGTACAATGGAGGTAGTTATGTGCAATTACCATTTCAACACGATAATGCAGTATATTTACTGAGTCGGCATTTATTTTTAGAATCGGAGACTTAAATCCACCAGCATTAAGGAAATGCCGAAAATATATATTTTATATTCGGAACGAGCGGGATTCGAATTTGCAACCTTTGGCACCAGTCACTTAGCTGAAATGGAAAACGAGATTAATGTGGTCACTTCAGTTAAGATGTCTTCTTAGTACAAAACCCGAATGCAAATGCTGGTCAATGTTATGTACCCGAAGACCCTAAAATAATAAGGGGGTGATGTGTTGGTTTTCTCTTTTGACAGATGAACGTTGCAATCTAAAGTTAGTAGTAGTTACATAAAAGACAAAACAACCAAACAAACCAGTACCTTATTCTTAGTTAGATGATCATTGAGATGGTAAAGGAGACAGGAAGGCAGAGCAGGGAGATATCAGAAAGCAGAAGCAAAAAAGAAAGCCACAGTACAAGAAAAATAAAAACAGAAATTGAAACAAAAACAAAAACAAACAAAAAAAAACAAAAGCCAAACAAAAATCCAAAAACAAAAACAAAAACAAAAACAAAAAAAAAAAAAAAACAAAAAAAAAACAAAAAAAAAAAAAAAAAAAAACAAAAAAAAAAAAAAAAACGATCAGCAGCAGGCAAACAAAATAGGTTAGGCGACATAAGTTTTGGTACCCCTGATTTTTAAGCGTGCTGTTCCAGACACAGGTTCCATTCATGAAACATGCAGCATATTTGCTACGCGCGAAATTGACCTATGGATACTTGGAGTACATCTTGTAAATTTTGGTAAAATATTGACATATTAACGGGTAGGTTAGTCGTTAGCTACATTCACACCTGTGAAATTTTCAAAACCAATGAATCGATTTTTCTCAATATCTAGCTGGGTAAAGGCATTTTGAAGTACTGAGTCGCATCCATTAGTTTTATATTGTTTACCAAAAATTCGAATAAATGGAAAGCAGTCAGAAAATTAGTATCCCCGAGCTAAGACAATTATATGATTTTACCACTAGATCATAAACATGTGGATTAAAAAATGATATTTCAAAATTTACCAACGTTTAGCTTGAGTTGCAAATCCAATAGGATCTCGCCATTAAGAGGTCTAGAAAAACCGCTCTCGTATCATAAACAGCTTCGGATTTAGATATTTTTCATATTTAAAGCAAACCTCTTTTAGGACCTACGGAATAGGTACCAACACAAATTTGGGAAACAAAGTTTACTTTCAGACTATCAAATATTCCGTGGTTCTTCATGTATCATAAACATAATGAATAAAAAACTCGACAAAGGCATGGCCATCATTTCCCCAGTTCACCTCATCCGTTTCATTCGGAAGGCTAATCGCAACCAGGACTGATGTTGAATTAATTAATTTATTGTTAGTTTGTCTGTATGTTTGTTTTGGCGGGTGGGGGTGGGGGAGTCAAATCTTATAAAAAATCTTCTTTGCCAAAACTGCTCTCCCAGTTCCTTTGATATCACACAAGAACACTCCTGGTCCTTAATTTGTTGATTAGGTGCCACTGCATTTGTTGCCCATTTCTGGTGGTTTTATGTGTGTTTTGGCTGTTTTTGACTTCTCCTGAATGGTCACTCAGGTTAAGCTAAACCTTTGTGGATGTGTTCCTTGCGAAAGGCTCTAAGAAAGTGCCTTACTGGGAGGCCTTGCTGTGGAATCCTGAGTTTTAACATTTTTTTTTTTTTTTTAATTCGGGTATTTATCACTAAACGCACCTCATTGGTTGATTACAGTGTAACCCAATGGCCATTCTAATGTTTATTTAATTTTGATTTTTCCCCTGAACCGTCAACCACGTTTACTTTCAACTTGCTGGCAATCTACATTGCAAATGTTTATACCAAGGTTTTTCACGCTCTGGTGTTTTTTTTTTTTTTATTTTGCGTGGATTATTTTTTTTTTTCAATTTTTAAATTTTTTTTTCGGAGGGGGAGGTGGAAACCTTAAAAATATCTTCCTCTTTAAAACCGCTCACCCTTTTGCTTTGATATCACACATGAACACTCATAGGGACTCCTAGTTCTTTATTTGCTGACCAGGTGGTGCTGCAATTATTCTTTTTTAAGGATTTTTTTGGTGATTTTTCTATTTTTGACATTTCCTCTAAACGTTCATTCAGATTAAGCGGAAACTTTGTGGATACGTTCCATGTGAAAAGGTCCTAGTCGGTGCCTGACTATGTGTCACTGTTGTCGATTTTATTTATTTTTAACGACTTTTTACAATTTGTGTAATTGTCATTAAAACCACATTACTTATTGATTACCTCGTGAATCAATGGGCATTGGTATACTGAACATCATATATTGTTCCACCAAGAAGCAGGTTTCCTTTTTAGACTCTCTTTAAATACTTTCAATTTCTGATGCTCCGGTAAAATTTATATTTTTTATGATTTTTTTTCTTTACACAAATCTTTAAACACTTCTTTATGTCAAATGCATTCTGCTAAAGTTTAATACAGGTCTATTCAGTTACAACTTTGATTTTGTGAACAAGCTTAATGTCAGTGCGGGCTGTTCGCACATCCATTGTGTAAAATGCATTATCAAAATTGCGGTATGATATCGGAATCTAAAGACACTGTTACTTACCTGACACAAAACCTACAGATTCCCCCGGCCCCGCTTCCATGCAAAAAAAAAAAAAAAAAACAATACTGGTATTCGATAGACACACATACTCACTTTAGTATTAGAGTAAGAGTGGGACGACAGTCCAACTAAATATCTCAAAACAAGTTTTGAAAAACTGTGGAAGCCAACGAATGGTAGAGGTTTGAAATTAGAATGAACCAAAACGTATCTCCTGTTAATTAACATAATGGGCAATCCACATCCTGAAATTCCAGACAGTATTTTCGAAGCAAGACATAATATATGTGGAAAGTTGTTTGTAGTAAAGCAGATAATCTCAACAAAGATGAACTTGATGGAAGTTATACTTTGTACACTTAAAAAGGACAAAGAAATGAAGTGTTACCTCCATCAGAATGCGAGGACATTGTAAAGTACACTTACAAGGCTCTGACATTAGCAAAAAGCGATATGTAATGGAAAATGACATATTACAACATCCATATAGAATATAAATATGCATTTGGGCCACTCCATGTGTTGTGTAAGATTTAATCTTTTTCATCTTTTGACCTGGGGTGCCCGTAATAACAGCATCGGAAAAGCCATCTGGTATAGGGGTTATCAGTTTTTAAAATGAAAATTGACGTGATGTTCCACTACCAAAATATATGCTTATATGCAATTTTGATGTGTCAAAGTCACTCAAGCTGAGAACTAACACTAGAAAAGGGGACTTTACAGATACTTTTGTATCTGTGTTAATTAGTAACCACAGGCGCAGTGTTCACCATTACCACAATGTAATATGAAAAACGGTTAAATTTCTTAGACCACTCAATGTAAAATTTGACATCATAAGAAACTCCATGGGTACTCCCCTGTTACTGTTGAGTATTAACCATGGGCCTAGGATTTGCCTTTACGAGAAATTAGCTGACAAGATACAGTTTCTGGTACACCTTTTGTAAGAATGCTTACATATACATATACCCTCACAGAGTTTTAATCATTTTGATGATTCATTAAAATCAAAAAATGAAAATGCGCCACATAGAGGACATATTTCGTGAAAACCGATTCCAGTCACCATGTATTCCCACTAAATTTGAAGGAATACATCATGTTTTGGTTAAAAAGTCCAAAACAAAAACAAAAACAAAACAAAACAAAAAACAAAAGCAAAAACAAAAACAAAAAAAAAAAAAACAAAAAACAAAAAAAACAAAAAACAAAAAAACAAAAAACAAAAACAAAAACAAAAACAAAAAAAAAAAAAACAAAAAAAAAACCAAAAACCAAAAACAAAACAAAACAAAACAAACAAAAAAAAAAAAACAAAAACAAAAAAAAAAAAAAAAAAAAAAACAAAGCAAAACAAAAACAAAAATAATAATAATAATTATAAAAACAACAAACATTCATACAAAAGTCGAAAATGTATGGATGTGAAATCAATCACAATATGAAAATTGAATACGTATTAGTCTACAGATTTAAGGGAGGCCATGTAATCAAGAAAAATTCAGATTCCATTACAAAAATTCAGAACTACAAACAGAAGTATCGACTTCTCTCCATCAGGAAATTTTTTCTCGGCAATTAACAAACCTAAAGAAAAAGAGTCAAAAGTTTTATTTGGGCTTAGATACTGTCTTGTTGATGGAGATGTTGATGTGGCACTAAAACTGTTTGACGCGCTAGTGGCACCAGTTATCACATATGGATGTGAAAACTTGGCCCCGTAGTTACTACAGGGCCTAAATAATGATAATCTCATGAGTAAATGTCACAACTATTGAGCAAGTACATACTAAATTTTACAAATTGATTTTAGGTGTCCACCGTAAGTCATCCACTGCCGCAGTAAAAGGTGAACTGGCCAGGTACCCAATACTGATTTATGCTTTTTGTTACAGTGTTAAATATTGGATTACTTTACACACACGTGATCCTGGCAGTCTGGTTGCTCATTGCCTCAGGGAAAATTACTGTTTGCTTAAAACGAATTATGTGTGCTGAACATAATTTTTGAACAATGTGTTTGTCAGGTTTGATATGACGAGATACTGGGAAAATATTGGGGGTAACAATGTAACTTGCTGCTTACAAAAAATCAAAGACAAATTTTGCTCTTCATATGAAAAACAATGGCTAGATCTTATCCGTGGTGTGAACAGAACTAGTAACAAGTTAAGGACCTACTTCAAATTTAAAAATGATTTTGGTAAAACAGAATATTTGAATTTGAAGTATCCATTGCATTAGTGTAAAACTTTCACTACATTAAGAATAAGCGCACATGACCTCAAAATTGAAACTGGAAGGTAATAGAATATACCTGTGGAAAATAGGCTTTGTTGTAACTGTAGCAAATCACAAGTTGAAAATGAAATAAATATATGTTATTAAACTGTGAAAAGTACAATATATTTAGAAAGGAATTGAATAGCCAACTGCAGGCATACAACATGGGCACACTAACACAAGATGAAAAATTTATCTTTCTAATGACAGGCCACAGTGGAGATCACCATGTTCTCAAATTTGTAATAAATCACATAAAATACATGCTTTGTTGCCCGTGGTTAGTGTGAAACACGGTGAGGGTTTTCCTTTTTTTAAAAAAAATTCTAATTATATTTGACTTGTTTGTTTCTTCTTCCATGTAGATATTTAAGTTACATATCTTATTATGCTCAAATTAAAATTTTGCTTTGCCCAGACCTGTGCAAACATCTTCATGTAGCACAGGTTTGAAGTATGCTATCTTTGCCATGCCCACCAGTTGGCGGACCTTCAGCAATAAAGATATCACTGTTAAATATATACATGTATATATATATATATATATATATATATATATATATATATATATATATATATATATATATATATATATATATATATATATATATATATATATATATATATATATATATGCGTGTGTTCCCCGTCATTTTAATATCAGAGGTACAAAATGTATGCCTATGGAAGTGAGGAAAATAGGAAAGTGTAGAGCTAGTATTGAGCTGCGAATAATGTTCAGTTTCACATTTCACCGATCAAAAAATGGAAGATGTATTCAGTGATGGTTTTTCCACCCTATAGCAAATGCTTTGTTCAGTGCAGAGGCAACGAGCCGAGCTGTGAGTGAAAGGGAAGAGTGTGCAATCTCACTAAAGAGGCCTCAGCCTTATTAATTTAATTCATAAATAATGTGGTCAACTATCTATCATTGAGGAAGATTTATGGACACGTTTCCAGGCCTTTATCATGTTCGGGAAGACACCTTAGTCGTAAGAAGAGGTTGTGTTGAGGTACATGGTGCTGTGATCGTCTGGCAATGATTGAGTTAAGTAAGAGACTATTGTTGGCACATGGCTAGAAACAGGGCACAGCGGGGCACTGCCCAAATTGAATACCGATTAGCATTTGTATTGCATACAATATTAATATTTTTGCTTTGGAGGGAGGTATACTTGAGAAACCAAAGCATTTTATTATATTTTTCATTATTCCGATATCAACAAAGATGAAATATGTACGCGTTTCTATGGGATAAGATATGTCTGTCATAAATCAAGGGTACATGAACAGCTTTGCGTTCTTTTGCATGTTTTACTTACTCTCAATACCAATCCCAAGTAAATCTTCGAGAGCTTGAGTAAAAAGAAAGCCTGGGTGGAATAAGCAGGTCCTTTTCCAATCATTTGTAAAAATTTTAACTCCGCTCTACTGTGAAGTACAACCAAATGACCATCCGAGTGAAGGCAGTTTTGATACGCATCTAACCAACTTATGCCACCTTTGTGAGACCACTGGGTAAAATAATAAGTGTATGGCGTGCGGGCAGGCTGGCGACCAGTTACAAACCTGTGTAAGAAAATAAAAATGACACTGGATGTGCTTTGTATTAATTCTGAGACCGAAATCAAGTATAGGCTATAAATAACAACAATATACTGATTTTCCTGACATACTTGCAACTACCCCACAATGTAATAAGTTCAAGCAGTCCCCCAGCAGGTTTTATACCAAACTCATATTTATACACTTGCCTGGCATTAATGTGCCTATTTGAACTTCCGCTTTAATTAGTAGTGCCCCTTGCCAAAATCGTGATTAAGCAACGTGAACTCAGACAAATAAACAGCAGCATTCCTAGCCTTTCCCTGCTGCATTTCGATTGACAAAAGGTCATGGAATCCAATACGGTGAGGAAATGTTTGCTATGTTTTGTTTGTTGACGAGTATATCAGCGAAAGGTCCATCTGTATGCTTCTTGATTTGAAAGCTACCAGCTTCCGTGTTTGGCTACCAGGGTTTTCAGTGGTGGACCACAGGTCCACTATGGTTTGATGATTCACAGTTTACAGGCTAATCTTTCCCAGTATTTTGGTTGGGAAGAGGTCATGAAATGGAAGACAGTGATCAAATTTTTGTTATGCTTTGTAAATTGAGGTGTATATCAGCAAAATTCCATCTGTATGTTTCTTCATGTGAAAGTTATTGACTTTGGTGTTAAGCTACCGGTGTTTTTAATGGTGGTCCATTATGTTTTGCTGATTCACAGTTTACAGGGCCACCAAGAAATTACTTTGACGATTCTACTCAAGGTGGAGCACCATGCATACGCGCTTGCTGCCAAATAACGTGGAGGTATTTAAACAGAAATTATACATGAAGGAATTTGTCTCACACAAGGCCTTTGTTGAAACTAGAGTATCAGGTGATGTTTATTAATCACCTTTCTACTTGTGCAATATTGCAGTGAAAATTCAAGAGTTCTGTGAAAAGCAGAACATGAAATGTCATAATTCCCATACAAACAGGCCCCATAAAGTGAAAGCTCAATTGATGAAATGGCCCTTCTGTTTCTGGTACGGAACATTTATTCCCTGTAGCTGACCTGGCCAGTACCTAATCTGTCTGCTGGCCATTTACAATTGCATTTCCATCTTCTCCAAAATTATCATCTGAACTCATTCAGACTCGTTTCAGTGTACCCCTTATGAATTTCTACCGAGCTTCTTTCAGTGGTCATGCTTCAGATATTTCTGGACTTTTGTGAGGGGGAGAGGGCTGTTGTCTTTACAGACTTGTCTCAACAGATCATGGTTTGGTGGTAATTAAATTTATAAATTGACGTTTTTCTTTACTTTTTGGAAAATTCTTTTAAAATATCCCTTAAAACAGCTTTGTCCAATTGCTGTCAAACATATGGATACTTCTTTCAACCGCCTTATATTTCTGAATTGATTACGCTGCAATATATAATATTTTTTACCAATTTAATTTCGATATGTATGTACCTTTGACTTCTACCAAGAATAAATAGATATATGAAAATATATATACATATATATAAAATCACTTGGCCTATGGCTTTAAAAATTTCAGACACCTAAAACAACCTTTAGATAGGGTGTCCTATTTTGTAAATGTGTACCTTTGAATCCATATGCTCCCATATTATCAGAACGAGTCTACAACTTGCTTAATCAAATCAGCATAAGGCATTTTTGAACCAAGATGTTTTCAAAGTGCTGTACACAAGGACATAGACCAGCTGCCTGAAAATTCAAAGTGGCCCAACACTAAATTGTAATTATCATTTGTTTTAAAAATTACAAGATTATTTGCCAACATAAATGTATTGTGATGCATGACATCATCAAAGTTTATATAATATATATATATATATATATATATATATATATATATATATATATATATATATATATATATATATATATCTGTGTGTGTATACGTACTACTAGTTACCATGAATATCTGCCCACTTATGATTATTTCGTAACGCTTCTGGTCACAAATGTGTATAAGAGAAATATAAAACACGCAACCACACTGTTTTGATGACGATGATGCTGTCAAGGTGAGAAAGTCATATTTCAAGGACAAAATATTAGTTTATATAATTCTAAGGTCCCTCCCTCAACAAGTTTGATTGTTAACTCTCTTCAGCATGATGCTAAATACTCACTGGATGTTAAAGTTTTCAAACCATCTTTTGCATGAGGAGAACCTTCCGCAACTGAAATATGTACAAGGGATGCGTTTTGTATAATAGAGACGTGTAAAATAATCTAATGACGTTGAGCACATTAGATATGTTTGATAGTTTGGTAAAAAGTTCCCTTGCTTTTGCAGCGATATTCTTAGTTCACACCTGTGTTTTATGTCCATGTCTGAACAGCGTAAAAGTTGAACAAGGCCTAAAGGTTGTAAGATTCCTAATCCAGTGAATAAATCAAACTCCCAAGAAAATGAAAACACACGAATGTTTGTCCATTCCCATATTATATGGTAATAGACTTGTCTGGTACAAGGGTGATTACGAATCAGTTTAACAGTGTCAGAATTTGTATGTGCCCAAGTGTTTGATAATAAATATCCCCATAACGTTAGGTCATAGCAATGCTGGCATATTTCTGTTTGTAAAGTATCGACCGTCAAAATCATAGGAACCCACTGCTCTCTGCTCATGATGAGAGATACATTTACAATGGTGAGATGAATTGAAGTAGTCTGGCGTGAAACTTCAATTTTCAAAAATTGCAAGGCCAGTGGAGCCGGAAATATACATGCTGTGGTATTTTTTGTTTTATATAAAGTGGCACTGATTGACGATTTTGGGGAGAATACCATAACAAGTAATATATTTTGTGAGTTATCACAAATCTTAAAAAATTCAAGGAGTATGGAAAGCTTGGATATCTTTCTAAACGTTCCTGTGGGCTTCAGTTTGAATGCATATGTGTGTTTTTTATTTAAACGTTTATACACTACTTTTCTATCAACATATGTCATAGCTCTACAAAAGTGATGTAGCTCTCCTGAACCACCATAAAAGGGAAGTTGGTGGAATGTGTAGTCCATATCTACATACGATGGTGATCTTACATACATGAAACATCTCTTGGCCTGAATAGTCTCTGTAGAGGGATAAAGTGCCAGAACAGTACATTTTGTTTGAAGTTTGATGGTGTAGGCATTGGTTTTTTGAATTGCATCACCATAAGCACGGTTGCTCTGCACTTGCTCACCGTATGGTTGTTTTTTTGAATTGAGAAGACACAGCTGATTTATACTTGAACAATCAGTAATATGACATGAAACATTGAATTTTATCACTTGATTATATGAATATAAATAATAAATTATTCCCATATAGTTTCCTGATGACACAATTGGTACTCCTGCTTGCTGTATTCTTTTCTCATGGTACTTCTGAGTAAGCAGATAATTGCAAAATGGACCAAACTGAACCAAGGGGGTATTGTAGAAGACTATGCCTCCATAGTTACATGGGTTTCCTAGCGGCCCTTCCCATGTAATATTTTTTATAATTATCTTGACAAATTTGTTAAAGGGAGCTTTAAAGATGATCGTGTGCACCTTTGAGAAAGTATACAGGTTTAAAGCCATAGCTATCTTATATACATGCAGTGGGTAAACGGCATTCAGAAATCTGAGCTCATAGTCATCCAGATGACGACTGCTTAGGAAAAATTGTACATCACAATTCGCGCTTGTATAAATGTCATATACATGTATTGAGATCATGTGTCCTCCAGATACAATGATCTTGCTGCCTGCTTTCTTACACCACACTTGGAATATCTTCATATATAAATAGTCGCAGTGGGTTGTTGGCCCATTGTAAATTATCACACTGAACTTCTGAGAGGCCTTTGTATTCATTGATATATTCACAATTAATATGTGACCTGCTGTTATCTTGCATTTACAGAATAGGTTCATTGGAGTTCTATCAATGAGATAAGACAATCGAGGTAGTCTTCCTTCTCTAAAATTAATTACTTTTCTGAAGATACCGTGCTGTGCAACAAATAAGTAAACAAAATCAATACACGTATATGGATAATCAAGTGGACAACTATTTACAATCATAACCCGATTGGTCAAAGATGTGTACGACTCATTTTCAAATTTGTCACAAAAACGAGCAAGAAGCCTCTTCCCTGTCGCCAAAGGTGGGGAAGTAGAAGTGTGGGAGCACGGGTCATTTGAGTCAATCTCATTACTACGTAGTCCCTGCACGCCCACATCAACTGCATCAAGACGATAAATGGCACATTTTTTACCATTGTAAATTAAATTTCCATAGATGAATATGACCTGGACATGCCGTACGTAGGGAGCTATTAGTTGCCATGTGAATACATTACTTTTCAAAATTGCAGTTTGAGGAAACATTGCAAAACGAATCTTTCCACATGGTAAATGTACAATGCCTGACTCAATTGTTATAATGTGTTTCTTTGCTTCGGTAAACTGTTCACAATAGTTACAATTATTCGTAATTATGCACAAATAATTCAGTACTTGTACATATAACATACATGTCCTTGAATTAAGCATTAAATCTAAACTGTTCATAATAATACGTGTAACATGGAATTCACATGTGTAATAAGAACCTGGTGGTTCAATATTACATCTAATATAAGGTTGGTACCGAACACTAAAAATATAAGGGTATTTTGTGCCATAACCCAAAAGAAACAATTGGTATTGAAGGCAGAACACTTTTTCTTGTGATACGAAATGAACATCACTTGACGGAATAGCCGTATGGAATAGAACACTATTTCTCTTGCAGCCATCAAAAATGGTCAAACTATTTGTTTGACAGGCCTCTATGGTCATTCCCAGAGAATAGTTCAAATTCAGATACATTTGAAACTGTGCACATACCTTAAGTTTGCCTGTGTATCTCACAGACCTAGTTGGATAGACTTGGAGTACAAAATTGGCCAATGGTAGCGATACTTTTGTTTGCTTTAATATTTTTGTGCGTACTCCATCATTATACCCACAAGAATCAAGACTGTACGCAAGGAAAGATGAAGAATGTTCTAAACTAGTTGGATTTATCAACTTATTGTGATACTTTGCTATACATAACTGATATTCCTTAAAAAACATCAAATACAATGAAATATGCTGGTGCCATTTTGCACTACGACTGATCACCATTTCAATCAGTATCAACCAGGGAGGATTTTGTTTTGCGTCCATTCAAAACTGAGGGCACTGTTGTAATTTAAATTTGAGTACCCTATGAACGGAGGTGATGTCAAGTGATTAAATGCAAATCCAACACAGCAGAGTAAATGTAATTCTTACCATATGCCTGTAAGTATAAATTATCATTGGAAATGAGTCTAGATATATCAAAGGACCAGCATATTATCACAAATACGCAATGCATTAAAAACTGTTATGCTTTGGACAAGCGTGTGCTGTTTTGTTCGTTCTATATTACCTTCCGCTTGTACCAGTTTCCTTGTTACGAAAAAAGATTGTGTGAGGTTTTAATGGAAGTTGTATAAAAGAACAAGTCACTGGTGAATGGAGATATACCTAGAAAACAAAGTAAGTTGTTTTACAAGGCAATGTCGTGCTGCTAGATGAAGTATATAATTTCCTTCTAATTGAAGGTGACTTTGAGCATTGTATATGACATGTTTATGCAATGCCTGAAAAATGCTATGGAAAAGACCATGCCATAATAGTTTTCTTTCCTCAAATCGCATATATGTTTGGCCACAGAAAAGTTTCCGAAAAATATGAGGTGAGGTTCCATTATGGTACAAGTAACCAGCGAATAGGGTCTGACCTCGGTAAATAACGAACTGTTATCCTTGGAAACTGTCGACCTGCCTATTAACGGAAGGCTGGTACTATTGCCAGCAAAACGTGATAAAGACATGTCCTCAGTAACGTGACACACAAGTTTCAGCACTCATACATGTGTATACTTAATCTTTAAACTGGTAATGTGGATTGAACACTAGTCCATTTCATGACTATTTTTCACAGATTCCTACATTGCATAAAATTTCCAAAAACTCCAATTCCTAGGAGAAAAGGGAAAATTTACTAGCACCAACAAACTATATATATGCATCATCCACAGATTCAAGTAGCTGAGAAAATATTTAAATTAGCTAAATAGACAATTTTACCCAGACAACAATAATACACTATATATATATATATATATATATATATATATATATATATATATATATATATATATATATATATATATATTTACTTATGTATATCCATCAGTCTCATGGTTGGAGCCTATATGTATACTGGTATGCGTGTTATATCATTGTGGGTTAAATGATGTGAGATTTAGCAGCTTCTGCGTGTGTGTCCAAGCAAATACGTTTGAACCATTACATACAATTTTAAGTAAATGACATGCAATCCGAATGCACTGCTTTTCCTGTCACACAAAGAAAATTAATCTAAATCGGTTAGATTAAAACTAAAGAGATGTTATATTATTGTTGTGCATTAGGGTTTCAATCATAATTTCAAAAATGGAAAACACCATAATACTGGTCAGCATACTGTTTGATTCCAATCCTCGACTTTAACACCATCTCTTAGCCAGATGTAAAGTCGCACACACTGAACAGTGAGCCATTAGACACCAAAGACCCCCGTTGATGTTGCAGGATGTGTGGATTGGGCATTGGCAAAGAAGCCCATTTCCATAGACAGGTAATTTTATTTGAGGGACAAGTAAATTCAAGCCTAACATAATTTCAAGATTGGACCACTAGCCCACATCACAAATAAATGAACAATATATTAAGATATAATGACAAAAAAGTTGCATGTGTGCAACCCACCTCAAACAAAAAAAAAACAAACAAACAAACAAAGAAAAACAAAACAAACCCAAAAAACAAAAAATAAAAAACATACATACATACATACATGACCTTTCGAAAAGAGCATTTCATGTACCTTGCATCTCCATTGTGGTGCTTGGAAAAGCTGGGAACATTATACATATATATATGTATATCTATATCTATATATATATATATATATATATATATATTATATATATATATATATATATATATATATATATATATATATATATATTATATGTATATATATATATATATATATATACATATATATATATATATATCAGACATGAAGTGCGCAAAACACAAACCCTTTGTATCATGCAACAAAAATGTAACACTTACCCACAGATTTCCCTTCTTTCTGATATATGCATTAACTAAAACCTATGTCCATCTGATTGTGTGCATGTTTGTCAAATGTTGCTTTTCTGTAACAATTTATGTTATCAGCCCAACATCCACATTTTACATGCCAACTTAACAATTTTTACATTAAAGATATTTTCCCATTTTTTGTCGACAGCTAGCAGTGTACCCTTTCTCCATGATGCTGTTGCAAGAATGTGCATTGCCCGATGCGGTTTTTGTTAAAAATAAAGAAAATATAGATGAAGGAGTGACATCTGATCTACTGCATTTCGTGTATTTGCTACTGACAATCCCATTCAGTTTTGCCTGTTTCCTAATCTAGAGGAATGGAAGTACCAGATGCTAGTTTTGTCTTTTTGACGATTCCGTCGGAAAGTTAAACCTACTAACTACGATCAACTGCTATTAGTGTTAAATTCTCATGCTCCTGGAAACATGAAAGCAAACAATATGACTGAGGGAGTGCAGCACCTATTTGTGTCTTTCGTATTTGACAAACGTCTGTTTTGCCAAATACCTTTGATCGGCGCTCTTTATATACACAATAAGATGCATTAGACGAGCGATTAGCTTATCGATGAATGGACGAGATAGCAAGACAGAGACGGACACGCAGACAGACACAGATCAAAATGGGGTGCTAACTGATGATGATATTGAAATTGGGCTCTGCATTGTGTATTATTTGGCACCCTGGCCATGTCACCAAGCAAGGTTTTAAACTGTACGGAGTTTGTTCTGCAATCGGCATGTGGTGTAAAACACGCAAAAAGATAAATATACCATATCATAGGCAAAAACTTTGCACCTTTCCCCTAAATGTGGTGAGATATATTACTGAATACATCAAATAATTGAAGTTTGATATAGCGTGTTCTTTATCCTTATTCCCACGGGGCACATGTCATCTTGTACATGGTTGCGAATTCTGTGATATTTATGCGCGGGGATAGCACTGCCCTGCAAAACACGGTAGAAATGTAGTGGGATTGGATTTTTAAATATGCGGAATCCCTAGCACTTACATCCATCTTGATTGACACTTGCATATACACTTCACTCATAATACAGCTAAATACATATGAATTACTTGACTAACAATCACATTAACTATGAATAAATAATATTGTATTTAATCTCTGATTACAAAAAATGACAGTGCGGTGTATACAACATCAAGTTCATATAAATTTAGCTGCTGAATTTTTCCGTTAACAACTATAAATTTATTTAGAGGAATGTCAGTGGCCATTAATCCCGTTTGGTGACAGCTAAAACAAGGAAAACAATAACTTTTGTTTGTTTAATAATAAGCCTGATTTAACTGGAAATGTTCTTCCAACTATACGGTGTCCTTTTAAATAAAGAGTCAGAGTTGGTGATCATCCTACCATGGCTCGTATCGTCAGGAAATTTAAATCCCATGAAACTATAACTCAAACATCGGGAAACTCTCTTTGTATTGGAACCTCATAAACGCAGATATGATAATGTCGTTAGCTCACGCCATATATGTCTTGGTACACATAAATCGAATCTCACGCCCCTAATAATACAAAGTCCACGCATATCTCCCTTTTTAAACTACAATAAAGTCTGTATTAGTTTTATTAAACGCGAAAGAGAAAACCCCGTTCTTAAGAATACAGGAAACTTAATTTTAGGTGAATTGGCAATGCACTTGTGAATGTCACTGTATGTACAATGTTACAATATGATGAGTTTGAAGTGTTTCTTCATGTAACACTTTGTCGCTTCAAGCGACCTCAAAATCAACTGTGACTTTATAAAAGAACATGGTAACAATAATGCATATAATGCGTAGAAACAAACAACTTGGCTCACATTCATGATCATAATATTATTACATTTAACAGTAGCCTTTTACCTTGACTTGAACCAGACAAAGATCATCCACAGAGTGCATAATTTATGCAGCACGATATAAATCTTCTTACATTTGTACTGCTATCTCATGAACATTATACCTCCAGACAAAGGTCATCCGCAGAGTGCATAATTTATACAGCATGATATAACTCTTTTTACATTTGTACTGCTATCTCATGAACGTAATAACATTCTGTTTAGGTATCTGCCCTCAGACAGTTCAATTAAGTCTCAGTTCAGAACTTCATGGGAAAATATATCTTACCTCCTGGGACCAAACATATGGCCAACCTGCCAATTTGGAATATTGAACAATAAAGCAAAATTTAAAACATGGAAAGAATCATCATGTCCTTCCAGCAAAGCACCCCAGGTCTGATCTTTTTGTAGTGGACAACATAAACACCCTTTTACAGCGTAAAATGTAATTGTGAATTGCAAAGCTTGGTATATGTATAAATAATGTGTCTGCCAGACTGTAATTTTATTTTAGCGATATCATGAGAACAGAAGCTGCTCACATAATTGTACCAAGACTTTTGTTAATACATTTTTAACCACCTGACTAGTACGAGGTCAGTCCGTACTTTTCCACCCTGTAAATCTCAATAAAAAAGGCAAGAACCTTGGCAGCTTTGGTACAATGTCGCACACATATAAAGACTACTTATATTGAATATATAACACAAATTCACATCTAAATACTGAAAATACATGGAAAAACCATAAAACTCGTTACCTGTACAGAAATAAAACTTTACAAGCTTTTAACGCTATTTATCTGTAGTTCTATTTCTCACGCATTTTCACTTTTTTTATGCAGAATCTTCCAGAAAACGTTTTGAACTATCGAACTGTCTCTTTCACCTTCACTAAAATAATTTACACTTTATTCATAAACTAATTCTTATTATCATCCTAACAAGTAACATACAAATCGCAACCCCAATGCCTTGTATCAAAAATCCCCCTCGTACTCAGAAGACATGGTTTATATCTAATGAATTTTCCAAAAATCTGGCACAGGTAATGAAAGATCCAGTTATAAGATATCTACATAAGATTGCATACTAAAATAAAACGTCTGGGGCTAATTAATAATGCTGAAACATCGAGATTATAATTGAAACTTGAGCAAGGTAAGACGCACTTCTTCCTCATTTATCGCCCATGCTGCTTTCCGTCCACAGAAATCTTGACCATTGAATATCTTACCAAGATCGAGATCTATTTTAATTGTAATCTAGCAGGTCAAGCAAAAAAGAAAAAAAAAACGTAATAATTTGCTGGGTTGAGAAATGTGAAAAAAGTATCAAAACCACACTGTGGTAACACTTACGCATTTAATGGACTATAAATTGTGCCAGTAAATTTCAGCAAACTCTTAACAACCAAAATCCAGCATGCCCACCAAAAACTAGGCAGTAACAAAAATAACACTGTGCCGGATTCTGCTGGGCTGTCAAAGACTCAAGATTCCATTTTTTTTAAGTTCTGTACCCTGAGGCCTTCTCCAGCAAAATCCAGCATCTTTAACAAAACTCTAACATTCTAAAATTTTACAAGTTCTTTTCCCAGCGAAATCAAGCATGCTCCCAGCGATATCCAGCATCCGAAGCAAAAACTAAAAAACCTTGAAAAGACTAAGTTCTCTTTCCAGGAAAATCCAGCCTGTTTCCAGCAATACCCAGCATTCCCAGCAACAATAAAAATACCCTGAAAAAAACTTCTGCTGCCCATTTGGGTCTGAAGTTCTTTTTCTACCAAAACCCAGCATGTTTCCACCAGTATCCAGCATTGGCAGCAAAAACCAGAAAATCGAGAAAAAATTAAGTCCTTTTTTAGCTAAATGCAACGTGGTTCCAGCACTTCTCAGCATGTCCAGCAAATACCAGCAAAATCCAGCATGATCCCAGAATTTTGCTTTTGTAAGGGTATTTAGAAAACTATCCCCGCATGTTAATTTCCACAAAAGTCAAACAATATGTACAATATATCACACTTTCATAAAATACAAATACTTATTCTCTTGGAAAAAATGTCTACCTATCCAGTTCATAGTTTGACTATACGTGTGCAGAGCATTACGCCTATGAGCCTCTTATTTAGAATTTCTTATGATTTTGCTATTGTTAAATTCATCTCCAAAGCGCCTCTCACTTGTATTGAAACAGTAAAAATATACTTTGGGGCAGGGTCAATAAAAGCTTTTGCTAAGCGGTTATGCCTTTTATTCTTCATTTTTCTTATATATATTTCACGTCGGCTTCCTGTGGGTTAATGAAGACAAACCTCTTGATTCATATGTATGTCAATGGGTATAAAAATAGTAATATACATTCTTTTTGTTCTCTGATATTCTACAGCATTCACTTCAAACCGGTGGGGTGAAACACAGTTAGTTAAAATGGCCATATTACAATGAGGTTTCCGTTTTAAGGAATTCTCTGGTACAATTTTTTTTTTTTTTTTTTTTTTTTTTTTTTTTTTTTTTTTGTGATTGGAAAAATGTTATTTCTCCGAAATTGCTTGGTAAATTGCTTACAAATTACATAAGTACTTTTCTGGCTAACCCTGACCTTACTGTGTTCGACATTTGGGGCTGGGCCTCATCATCTTTTTTCTTTTTGCTTTTGAAAACAACGTTTTGTGCATTGCTTGTTTGCGGCTTTGTGAAATTTCACCTTTAGTGACTTTGAAAGGATTAACTCGCAATGTGCCTTACATCTCAGTAATGGTGGATTATAGTCTTATGTTACTGTAAAACAACAAGAAAGTACCTTTCGGGGCTGCTAATGTTGTTGGTAATTTCACACTTGAGTGACATGCTGCCTTGTTCCTCTCTAGTCTACGTTAGTATGCATTGAAATTGAGATGCTGATTGATGATGCTCTAAATGACCTGTATTTTATTCAAAAGGTCATCAGACCAGTTCATTTTATCTTTTCTTGTCAGTCATACCAAAATGATTTTTTTTATTAGTAGTAGAACATCTTTATAATCTCTCTTTGTATTGTCATTGTGGAATAAGTATATGAATGTACGATAGAGCAGTGACCCTCTTGTATGAAATAAATAAATAAATAAATATATATATATATATATATATATATATATATATATATATATATATATATATGTGTGTGTGTGTGTGTGTGTGTGTGTGTGTGTGTGTGTTCAATAATTCAATAACAATTCAATTACATGTAAATTTAAAAGGTTACAAAATCCCGTTTTATAAATAAATGCTGTTCATTTTAAACACTATACTTTGCAAAACAATATGATCAGTGACATCAGACCCAAATGGGCAGCATCATATTTGCTTGTTTATTTTAAACTTGCTCCCACTGATTGTAAAAAGATATAATTTCCAGGAAATGCACAACTCTACTGGTTTTACTACTTTACTTCTTTTAACATTCATATATTATGTGAAAGCCATGTATTTTATTTCAGCTCATAAATAACACCAGTTATATCTTTTCCAAGAACTCTCAGTCATGTAGTCATCCAATCCTTATGAGACATCAGGTCAGTTATACTGGAGTGATATGCCAGGGTGGGAAATCGGAATTTTAATGAAAGAGGCGTGTCATTTTTTTCTCATAGCAAACTCACCAGGCTGTTGACCATTTTGCCAAATTGATTTTTGATAATTTTTTAAGTCATGATGATGATGATGATGATGATGATGATGATGATGATGATGATGATGATGATGATGATGATGATGATGATGATGAAGAAGAAGAAGAAGATGATGATGATGATGATGATAATGATGATGATGATAAATGACAGTGGTAGTGATTACGAAAATGAAAATATTTAAAATGGCAATAATGAGATGGGGAGGAATTGGGATTTGCCACATTAAGGAATGCTTGGCAGCAACTGCAGCCTACTCCATGATTGACTGGCAAGAACTTATAATCAGTAAACATTATTTACAAAGATCGAGATCAAAATTCACTCGAATTCGAATCCGTCCAAATATGGCAGGTAAACATGAACATGACCCATTGCATGCAAGTTATGAGCATTCATCAAGCCATGCATTTACCATCACACTACAAACAGACAACATACACATAATAATGATTACTGTCTAGAAGAATAGAAACGGACAACAACTTTGAAGGATGTCAAAGAAACTGCACCAAATTTGTGCAATCAGGATACAAACATGATCAAAATTGCCAGCCATCGAACCAGTTGAAATCGAGTAAGATCAAAATAGATGTACACCAGGCATAAAAATAGTATGGAGGGAAACATCTCCCTCCTGACTTACGACAAGTATTAACTAAAGGCTAGTAGTAGTAGCGAAAATAGATTTGATACATTCACTTCTCAAACTTAAGAGGTATTTTGCTCCATAAATATACCACTAAATTGCTGAGTACAATTTATACTCGGTCATAACCTCATTTTCAAATCCGACTTGCATGGGTTAGTATTGCTTAACCTTACTGGGGGAGGGTTATATTTCTGTGGAGCCGTATGCAATACAGCATAATGTATCATGCTAATTAGAAAGCAAGTACACAATATAATGTCTTCAACAGTGATGAAACTTTGCCTTTAAGTTAATAGTTCAACTGTAATGAGTTAGATTCTAAACCTCCATAATGTTCTACTCTGTTTGAGACACTCAATGCATCACTTGCTGGAAGTGGCATAGCGCTGAACAATCTACAAGGTAATTTAAAGCCACTATTTCCCAAGTGATGTTTGTTTTCTCTTACAACTTATTAAACATCAATATTTTACACAGACTCCTACGTTCTTCCACAATTCAGGCAGTATTTGAAAAATACTTCTCGAAATTCTCCAATAGCGTATTTTACAGTGCATTCTCGTCGATCATGTTTCAAAGTTTTTGTTTAGGTTTTGTGCAATAATTTAAGCACAGTCAGGAATACGTTGAATGTTCGGCTATCAGTAGTTAAATATGATGGCATGCACAATGTTAAATGCACACACACACACACACACACACACACACACACCTATTTTATGTTTAATCAGAGTATTTGAGGTTGTCGACTAGGTCCCCGGATTAAAACGAAACAAAATCGCTTACAGCAACTAATGTCAAGATTTGCTTTACACTCATTTTACAGACTCTTTCATTTGCAACTATAATTTGCTGTAAGCAGGTGTGCTGAAAGAAATTTATATTCCACAATAGAGAACGTTCCTAAAGCTAACAAAACATAATTCCATAGATACTCATGCTCACGATTACTCCTGAAATTTACCATCCATTCTTTTTGTATGGGACTTTCCGGCCATGGTACTCTCCCAAACAAATTCGAAAAAGACACCTTACACAGATTGTCTATTTCATTTTTTCCCAATCAAATACTTGGAATGCTTACTTGGTTGATACCTTCCAGTATTAAATTGCAAACTTTTGTTGTTTCCAGTCATTTGATATTGCATGTAATAGACCCTGAAAATAATCTAAAAAACAAAAACAAAAAAAAAAAAAAAAAACAAAACAAAAACAAAAACAAATACAAACAAACAAAAAACCCGTTTTATACTTGGATACTTTCTACAGAATTGCGCAAAGCATAAAATGATCCATCTTCCTTTTTCAAATCAGCTATTTTCTGAAAACCGCTTTCTTACCACTTCATCAAGCAAAAATGGATTACCTTTAATCCTAATAAAAGCGTTGTATCAAATAAATTGTTTTTCGCACCCACCAGTATCAGGATATGACAAGTACAAATCACACTGTACTTTTGTATTTTTTACACAGATTTCGTGGAATTCTGAGCTCAGAATGAGGCAGACCCGAGCATAAATTGATTTTAATGATCTATCGAAACCGTAGTACGCTGATAGTTATATGCAGTTGACCAAGGCTTTTAGAGAAAGCCTGCAGTGAACCATTCGCAAGCTCTTTGTTGAACGTTACTTAATTTCCTGTTTTTCCGCAATATCCTTGGTGCATGATTTCTTTGAATACCGGCCTGATTATTATGGAAAGGTGTGTAACGGCAGTCGAGCATTTCATGTGTCAAATTCCTGGCATCACCAAAGCCGAAAACTGTGTCATTTAGTCCCAAGGAAAAGGCAGAAGTGTTTCCATCGAGGAGTCTTCCTTTTTGAATATTTTTCTTGTGTTCTTCACAATTGCAGTAGTTATATAAAAAAGTTTTAATTTTAATTTTCAATTGTAGTTTTGACATCTGAATCTGTTTGTAACTGAATGAATAGTTAGGCCCACAAATTGGGATATATATTTCATGCACGATATCCAAAAAAAAAAAAAAATATTAGAAGACTCGCAAGATAACACAAGGTTTTCGGAGTAAGGGTTTCTAAATTTGATTGCTTTGTTGGCAACGTTGAAGTAAAAATCTTTGTTATTGACGAAATTTGATTAACAGAATAGGGAGTTCGATTTTCGTCATAGTGTATTCCAAATGCAGCGCTCCAGATTTATGCTGAACAGTTATAATTCCTGTTTTTTATGTTCACGACTTGTTTTTATAAGCAAACATAAAAGCCGAATTTGCCATTTATCTTTATTCGTGTTCCTTAACCTTACTCTAATTAATCAGTATTAAGTCAAGCGAGTAACAAAATTAAGAAAAATAGCAATATCAAAAACAAGTCCACAATAAGAGCAAGACTAGAGACATTACCCTATTGCAGAGTCTAGATTCTATGCTCCATAAGCTAATACGGCCTGTTTAAATGTGGAAGTACTATTCCACTTGTTGCCCACGTTCCTCTGCAGAATTTTGACCTTGGTTGCATTGACCCAAATATATTGAAGGATCTTCAGGGGGTAACTACTCAGAATATGTTTTGCAGCATGTACAGGCACATGTCTCCCTGAGCCGTTACTCATTGGCTAAGCTAAATATTCAGCAAAGACAACCCGCATAATAATGAATAAATATGCACGTGGCAAATGACGAATTTGCGCAATAAATGAAGTTTTGCTTACACATACAGAACTTCAGATATGAAAAAAGAATACTTATCAATCCAAGCGTAATGAATGGAACAAGTACCTTCCGTACTCTCTCTCTCTCTCTCTCTCTCTCTCTCTTTCTCTCTCTCTCTCTATATATAAAGATATGTATATATATATACATATACATATACACACATATATGTATGTAATATATATACACATATATATATATATATCGATTCAGTGAGAGGAAAAGATTGTTTTAAAGGCTACCACAAAGCAAAGCAAAATATTGAAATGTAATTGTGCTGTGCTGTTACTGTTTTTCCTGATTTCAAATTTGTGATAATACTGTATTCTCGCAGTATGGTTGGGCTCATTTTATGCACATGAGCTATTTCATGTTCTTTGCAATATTTTGATTGGCTAAGCATGCAAAACGAATCTTTGTGTTATATGAATTTTCTTAGGATACACTACAGGATCAGGCTTATTGATATACGTTATTCAATTCTATCATGTTTCATAAAAATCATCAATGTGAATGTCTGAATGTGGTTGATCATGATAAGAAGCAACACAGTTTCTACAGTTTTTGCATTGTTTACATTTTGGTCATTCTAAGACACATTACTTTAAATAATATTGTTTGGTACTTTTTATGTATAGTTTCACAGTTTAAGTCAATTGAACACGTAGTTAAAACACAAAGTGCAAGCATTTATTCATAAATACATTTTGTAATTTCTAGACACGAAAATCACTGCTATTAATTAGTGTTGATGTTTTGGTAATTAATGAGTCTTTGGTGTAAGTTATAGATTTTGGGTTTTTGGGTAGTTTGGCGTATGTGTTTTGGAAAAAAAAAAGCTGCGGTCAGCTGTTCATGATGAGTATTTTGAATGTTGGTGGGGGTGAGGCCCAATTTGGGGCCCCTGGGTCCCTTTTGTCGATAACTGACTGTTTTGGATAGGGAGTGACATTTTTTTTTCTTTGCATTGGTTTTGGAGGTCGGGTGTTAATCTGTTGATAGTCGCTGAGTCTCTAAACTTTTGGTGTAGTTGACTTTTCTCTCATTGTCGGGTTCGATTTATGAAAATGGGCAATGTCTTTCTGAACTTTAAAATTGGCTTGCCTTGGCCGCCCATGTTGTAGTAATTATATGTTCAAAGACAGTCACAAGACAAAAAGAGTATGGCTTCGGTCAAGGTGCAAACATTATAACTTTATTTTTCATAATTGCTCACCAAATGATATGCCTGCGGATGTTTTTACTAAGCTTTTTTCATTGGAGAAAAGCTACTTTCATATAGACGTAATTTCTGATGCTCAAATGATAACAGTTGATCCCCGGATACTAACGCATACCGTACCACATATTTTTATTTTATTGCGCTCTTTGCAATTTGGGGATGTAAATGAAATGAGATTATTGCATTACGCGCCATCACACTGCTGGCCGTGCATAAATAAATTTCATTATTCCCTACAGTTTTTTCAAGAAATCAAAAAAAAAAAAAAAAAAAAAAAAAAAAAAAAATTTACACAAGTCTTCAAATTGTGTTCAACAGCTGCTAACTTAACTGTTGATAGCCAGGAAAAAGAAACAAAAGCACAGATAACGCACGGTTATCATTTAGTGTGACTTTGATTACATGTATCTACAACGTGACCCTATGACGAAGGATTTACAGACTGTAAATTGCTTTAATTTCGCTGTATTCTTGGTTTGGCTTATGTCACTGATGGTACAAAGCCATGAAAGCAAAAACACAGTGAAATAGCATTTTAATAGTTTGAGCAGGAATTATGACTACAGTGGAGAAACTCAAACAACCGTAAAATGTCAAAAATGCAAGAAACCGCGAAAATTAAAACACGCAAAAATGAAACAATTTACAGTATCTTATGATTGGTCCCTAGAGTCTGCAGATTTGGCAACTGAATAAACTCCACACTTGGTAAAAACATTCCAAACTCAACCCCGCAGAACAATAAACACATAACCGGCGTCGATGTGAACAAGCACGAGTTCACGCATCAACATCATGAGGAATAGCAACACCACGAACTCCCACTAGATCGTGCCCTAAAAAAGATATATTAAAGAGTTGTGGTCCATGCTACTCTCGAGTAAGCAAAGTACCTTGCCCGCAAGATCATAAGATCTGCTTTGACTGTTAAAAGCTGCATCTGGACTCTGTATGCTATTCCAGCTGGGCAATCACATACGAGAAATGACTTAATCGGCAGAATCACACCAGACACTGATGAGCAACAAGAGCAATGTGCAGACTTCTAACACAAGTGATGACTGTAATCATCACAACATGTCTTGAAAACGACACATCTATGGGAATCACATGTTCTTATTTGAAAATGTATGTTGACTCGAGCGCTGGTGTCAACGTAATCACTAGACAAACACGTATCAATTAAGAAAAACAATATCCAGTGATGACCGGTAGATAGGCAGCAATTTTATTTATCTGATTAGTCCCTCCTTTGGTTCTTTAATTGAATGGTAGGTTCATAGTCACATTGTCGTTTAAGACACATTGATGGGAAAGCATGTCCTTGCATCAGTGTATTTTTCCCAAATGGATGGCGCCTGAGAGTTAGAGCAAGCAGTTGGGCCCATACACAATCCTTGGTGGTGTGAATGTATTGAGCACTGACAGGGGTTCCACATACATGCCATCCCATTGCGTTGCTGTGACTCCATTTGGAGACCTGGATACCAAAATGACTTTGATAGCCTACCAGGACAGGAATGGACGAAATATGAAAATCTTGAAGTACATCATCAGCTCTTCGGTTAAAAGACACCCATGGCCGACTATGTGCTGGTTAACACCATATAGCACCTTCATTTTATGTACAGCGCCTTCTGGTTGGTATGATTAGCTCCTCTCAATGGCAAGATTGTTGAAAATGAGGTATCGATAGCTTAATTTCCCGTTGAAGGTACCAAGGCAACTGGTTTGCATGTAGCATCATTTGGATAACAGCATTACATCAGTCTCATGCAGTTTCTGTTACACATTAGGCAAATGTGTGCTGGAGTGGCCATTTTCCTATTCAATCTGTAAAATTTCGCTGATCCTTTCCCTATACCACAGATGGTGTATATGGGGGCGGGAGTTTACTTTCAATTTTGTGCACATTTTTATGATTTTACATAAGTATACCCCAGTGAGCAGGTTTAATGGCCAAGAAACAAGTACATTCTGGCAGCCGTGGCCACATATATAGCTGTGATGATCACGCAAAATGGAAAGCACATGCAGTTGGTAACCTTTTGCATATCCAACGTTATACAAATGGCATGTTGGACTGCCTTGCGTACGTCAGATAGCAATGCGCTCAGTGAAGTGAATGTTCAGTGAATAACAATTTATAAATAGCTCCTTTCCCCATTATGCAAAAACTGGCTATTCTTTAATATACACATTCAAAACAGATAGAAATCAACGCTGCATTATTTACCACGCTGTTGTTAAGGCGCAATAAGTGGAGCGTTGTTGTACGGAAAATGCAGGAAGTGACCAAATTCACGTCTGATTAGGGATTACTGTACCTTACTGAACTGCTCTCTTTTTGACTCACTTCAGTTTAAAGATCAGGCCCTTCACTGCTTTGGGGAATCATTTAACAGCATTGGTAGTATTTAATTTGCAATTTAAGAAAGTGTTAATTTATTATCAGTACTATAATTGATATCTTTATTTCGGTATTTCGTGATAATATAACAGGGATGAAAAGGCAGTCTTACATTGCAGACATTTAAAATAAAGGCACAGAAACGGGAGAGAAAAAAGAAACTAAAAAAGCATTTGGAAGTAAGAATAAGGAGAAAGTATGCATTATTTAATGCGTGCAATAACTACGTGGTGTGCCATATTGATACATCTGTAATTCCCTTCATCATTAATCAATGAATAACATCATAAGTGTTTGGAGATGCCAGGATAAACTATTAGCATGAAATTGCTTATACGGAAATAAATATATTGAATCTATCTGGGGTTGCACGAGAAAGGCTAACTATTTAGTTTTTACTATTATGACGTTAAATGCAAGATATTGTGGTAAAACAACAAATGATACATCGACCATACATGCATGTGCTTAAACTTACTTCTGGCTGGTAGAGTGTTTGTTTACCAGGCTTATCATACTTTAAGCGGAGAACTCTGTTAATAATGAGACAAGAAGCAGCCTGACCAACATCCTTTCACTGGCATGTCATTTTCTAATGACAATTACAACTCAGCATAGCTTCAAACTACTGTCCAACTCCAAACAAGGGCGGCATTCCATGGTGTTTTATAAGTACGAAAAGATTACAAGTAGGCTCCCGTAAAATATCTCAGTCCGACACAAGTGATAAGCGTTCATAATCACTTTCGTTTTCATATGGTCTAATGATCAGAAAGGCTCCATGTGATCAAAAATGAATTGTATAGAATTTTGTTTTTTAAACCTAAATAGAGATCAATGAACGAGAAGTCCTGAATGTGACCATTTTAGCTCAGCTGATTTCTCAGTCAGCTAAATTTATCTTATGGACCTTCTTCAGCATCCGTTCGTCAATAATTCGACCTTTTCTGCAAAACCAAATTCTTTTCAAATTTGCTGGGTATATGTCTGTACCAAGTTGTTCAAACTGTTTTGGTCCAGTGAGTCTTGGATATCTTTTTTGGGGGGTGGGGGGAGGGCAGAATGTTTGGCTAAATCTTATTGAACTACTTCATGGGACTCCAGACTTTAATTTGTTCAAGAAGTGGCGCTGCAATTTTCTATTTTTTTTTTTTTTTATAAATTTATGTGCTTTAAGGCTATTTTCGACTTCTTCTCAAAAACTGTAACTCAGTTGTGCTAAAATTTGGGTGAAATATAGCTGATGACAAAATCATGTTGATCACTGGGTGGTTACACGATGGGTTCCTGATTTTTAACAAATTTTTAGATTCTGGAATGGGTCGAATTAAAAGCATTTGATCCGTCTGGATACTGTGTTACTCAATTAGATTGCAATAAAAATTCACTTTTAAATTCTCCAAATCCATCCACCAGAATCACTTGGTTTAAACATATTCTTTTCACAAGAATTTACAATATAAATCCATTAAATAAGTAAGCAATTGTGAAAAAGGGCAAAGCCCTATACTGATCCCTCTTGCAGAAAAAGGGATAGCACAATTATTACAAAACAAGACACACACGACCAAAGAGAATGTGACAGTATCACATGACAAGACAGAAAGTATGGCTGAATGATTTTTCTTACATAGTTAAAATATGATTCCTCTTAGGCTTCATGTATATTTGCAAATTTCAAGGAGATTCATCCATATGCGGAAAAATGTACCGGTATATAGTGGAAATGGGCAGCCATTTTAGACTATACCAGATGGGCCGAAACGACCTGCAGCAGAAATAAAATTTTAAACTGCTGAAAAAATTTCAATATTTTCAGTTAAAGTACATTCGAAGGAACCGTATAACATTGTCTGTAATGTAAAGGAAGCATATTTTAAAATAATAGAATGGAGAACAGATCTAGGGACAGTATACTTTGGACAGAGAAGACAATAATGACATGTTTCCTCATTGGGTGAACCACATGCGCATTTTTTGGAGTTTCTGTCACACTAAATTTTAAAGATGAGAATTTAATTGACTTGCACCTAGACGGTGACGTGTGTGCATAACAGCAAAAAACCTATTGCCAAAATTGAGTAATTCGGGAACTTGATTGGCTGGATAACAGGTGATTTGAACTTTCAAATCAAGACTGAATTACGGATTTCTAGAGGCAGCTGATTCCATAGTCTGATAGTTGAGGGGAAGAACGGTTTGTCAAATATGTCAGTACTAGCTTGGAAATGAGGAAAATCACACTGTTGATGGGAATTGAAATTACCCAGAGCCTGAATGAGAGGCAGTAGTAAGTATAGAACATAAATATTCAGGAGCAAGTTTGTGCATCAATTTACATTAGAGTCAGGCTAGATATTTTTCTGCGTTTAGCCAGAGTTGACCAGCCGGTTTTCTCATATAATTTAGCGTTACTGGTTCCACGCATAGCACCAGTACCGATACAAGCTGCACTTAGCTGAATACTTTCAACTTTTTTTCTGCAGTTAAGGCTGTGCAACAGCTCCATACAGGACTACCATATTCAAGAATAGGCCTTATGAAGGAAATGTAAATAGTTTCAAGGATTTTTCTATCCAACATAAATTTTAAACTCTTCATGATATTGATTAATTTATTCGATTTGTTATATATATATCAGTGATATACATCAGTGATAAGATCAGACCATCTCAGGTCTGAACGTATTGTGATGCCAAGATGTTTATGCTTACCGACACCCTGCAAAGTGTGCCCGAACAAAGAAATAGGAGGATGTGTAGGAGGATTAATTTCCTGAGACAGAAGCTTTCAGTCTGTTTTCAGAGCATTGAAAGTTACAAGCCAGTCATTGGGCCATTGATCAATATCTGAAAGATCGGAGTTAAGACTTTCAGCTGCAGAAGTTGGATTATCAATGGTAAGATATAGACATGTATCATCAGCAAACATTTGTATATTGGATCCAAAAAGGTCCACTATGTCTTAATATAAATGAGGAACATGCACTGAGCCTTGAGGTACACCTGCACAAATTTTGCCCCAGTTAGAAGACTGGCCTTGAACAACTACCCGCTGATAACGATTCGACCAATAATCCGAAAACCAATCATGAAGAGATCCTGCAATACCACTTTTCCTTAATTTATGCAACATGCCGGCATGCCAAACTATATCGCATGCTTTACTAATATCCAAAAATATAACCCGGACCTCTTTTTCGATGACTGCCAAACTTAATTCGTGATAAAGGGGAAGTAATTGATTAATGGTGGAATCACCGGGCATGGAATCCGAATTTGTGGGCAGATATAACAGTATGTTCTCGAAAGAAAGTAAACATATGCAGAAATACTATTTTCTCAAATATTTTCCCGGTACAACTAAGTGATGACACAGGCCTGTAATTATTACATTTGTCTTCAGGGCCTTTTTTGTGGAGGGGAGTAACATTTGGTTTTTTTTTTGTTTTTTTGTTTTATCTTCTTTTTTATGCTGAAGGGAACTGCTTTTTGAAAAGAGGAAGGTCAGAAAATTTTGCAAAAGAAGAAGAGATAGCGGGTACAGCTTCTTTTAGAAGTTTAACACTAATTCCATCAGGACCAGAAGCTTTAGTGGTGTCGAGACTTGAAAGTATGTCGAGGACTTCGGTTTCCATTATATTTATGGAATCAAGTTTAGGAAAAGGCGGGTCGGTAATTTACGGGAAAGTAGCTGAAGAGGAATTAACCTGGCACTGTTGCAGAATGAAAGAGTTAAAAAATGTCAGCTTCAAGAATACTATCTGACACACGTTTGCCGTCATGTCAAAGAGAAGGAATAGTCGAAGAATGATTTCTATTTAGAAAGTGTTTGATAGTGCACCACCAACATTTGGTACATCGAAAAGAATTGTTTAAGTCAGTGTTCAGTTTTTCATTATATTATTTTTTCAGCCTGATTCAATTGTTCTTGATAATGATTCTGTAATTGGCAAAAGGTTTTCCATGCAGATGGTTCGAAATTTCGGCTCTTTGCGTTTTTGTATTGTCTTTTCACTTAACGCTTAAGTGATCGGAGGCAGGTATTTTACCAAGGTAGATCAGAAGGCCTGACTTCAATGTTTTTATTCGGAATGCAGATTGCAGTACGGTCTATGAATAACTTTAACCAGGGAATGCAATATAAATGAATATCATCGGTAACAAAACATTAAGACCAATCGATCCCTCCAAGATAAGCTCTAAACACATCAAAGTCCGTTTTTTTGGTAGTGCCATATGCGACGTTTAAATACATGATCTTTCTTACGGCAAAAGAGTTAATTAGCCGCCACAACACAATGATCACAACTTTATACTGGAGGAATTACACGAATTTCATGGCGATAGTTGGGAATAATAGAAATCATCTGGTCCAGACAGGTTGCAGAATGATTGTTAATACGAGTCGGTTCATGTACATGTAAAGTAAGAAAACTAGTTCTAACAAATTGATTCAGCTTTAGGCCAGACTGAGTTAAGAACAAGGAATTTAGGTCACCTGTTAGGATGATATTTTCAATACCGGTACAATTTGCTAGATCAAGACTTTGCTGAAATTTATCCAAAAACAAAAACAAACAAAAACAAAAAAAAACAAACAAACAAACAAAAACAAAAACAAAACAAAAACAAAAACAAAAAAAAAAACAAAAAAAAAAAACACAAGAGCATTTGGAGATGACACAGAATAAACATTTATTGTTATGAATCCTGATTTCGCTCCATAGGAGCTGAATATCAGAAATCTCCAAGTCAAAATGTCGAGATATGTGTAAAGATTTGCAAACATGGATAACTACACCACCACTGACTGCATTGGGGCGGTCGCGTCAAATAATATCATGATTATCAGGTATTGTAAGATTACTAACATAACAGTTTGGGGAAAGAAATGTTTCAGACAAAGAGGTTATGCCGAATTCCGGTGTGAGATCTGTGCAAATCGACCTCAGCTTATCCGTGGAGAGGCTATGAATATTAGAATGACAGATAGAAATATCGTGGAAATGTTCGACAGGGCCGGGGTTTGTATGGACGTCTTAAGCTTAAAGTATGAACAGGGGACTAAGGGCTAGCATGTAGTCAAATTTCAGCTGACGCCAATAAAAATAAGCGAACGCCATATAGAATAGAAGTAGCGCTTTCTAACAGAGAGGTTTAGGTGAAGGATAACTATGGCCAAACTTACGTGTGTAAGTATGTGAACAGCTGGGAAAACAGAGTTAACCGATCGTTTCACTAACCTGAATTCATTATCAGTTCCAATAAATGCGGAAGAATAAAATACAGTCACACATCATAATATGTAAACATCTGTGCACCGTTTTAAACATGTTACTAGTGACTGACAATATGATAATCAAACTGATTCCGCAAGTTTGTTCAAAAGACGTAAATTGCACCAGTACTAGATTGATAACGAGCAGTATCCTACAAAATATGAAGATCTAAAATATTTGCGGAGAAACGTTAAATATTGTAAAATGTGCAAATACACACTTGCCGTAACACATAAGAAGCAAACAAGGAACACATAAAAAACAACACACACTGAAATAATCAACAGAAGTCCTGAAAAAGACATTGATGATGGTATGATAGTGAGCATTTCACGAAGAAATGCTGAGCTGAAACTCCCTATTGTGGTATCAAATATGAACGTGCTAAAAATGCAGAAAGTCAGTATATGTCATATATTTTTATCTTGCATACTAGTGAATGCGAAGTATGTAGTCAAGTTTTCAAATTATCCATGAGAGGCGTAGATGCGTTGGTTATTCTGCCAGGAGCACATAAACAAACTGTCGATTATGGATATTAAACCAGCTACATGACGATATAAAATAGAGTAAGTAAGAAGAAATGTGTACTAAGCAATTTGCGTTACAAGGAAATTTTGTACAGAATTATACATTTGAGATTAAATACAACTACAATGCGACATATTGTGTTGATCCAAAATAAGATAAGGTGTTACACTAGTAATATTATGACGAATTGCCACCTATGAAACATCGGTTCACGAGAAGAAAATGCAAACAGGTAGAAACTGAAAACACAAAACAAATAATAGAAATATATGATTATAAATATGATACCCCGGCTGGTCTGTATATATTGTTCAGTGCCAGTTACATGTGCTCTAACGTGATAAAGATTAATTCCATGTTTGCTTTCACAAGTGGAAAATTAATCTTAGGAACAACAACATGATCAAATTTAGATGTGGTACACGCTTGCTGTATATATAAATCACAAAACTGCTTATAGTACGATATGTGCGCTACAGGTACCAGTATTACATCCATTACCACCACTACTAAAAACTGTACTGTTTATATTTTGTCGCGCTGTGTATATAGCGCAATCACAGCAATATGTAGAAGTAATAGATGGACCAGTGATCAAAGACTGTTTACAGTTAGATTTGAGATGAAGGCTTTGTAGTTGCACAACGACAAACATAATTGTAATACAGGCAATACACAATCACCTTATAAGCATACAAATTACAATGATAGTAACACACGGTTATAATGTATGATAATAATTATCATATTGTCATAATGTATGAAGACACAGCTATAATAGTAGGCCATTAACAATGGGGGCGAGGGGGGGGTCGTGTAGGAAAAGGGAGGTAAATATTTTATAGTAGAGATAAGATACAAAGTTTATTGTCCATTGTAATGTTAGGATGATACGATGGGGAATAAATATTTCACTGTATATTGTTCAACTTGGACCATATATCAGTGACATCCATTGGCATCTCTTATGATCATATCGATGTCATCAAGGAAATTGACTTGCACTTTGTGTCCTTGTTTAGGTTTGGCCCACACTTTACCATGTACAAGCCATGCACTGTCAATGTCGTCATTGATGAGGCACCTGTTGCAATAGTTAGAGTCTTCAAATATAACATAGCCAGAGCCCTTCAGGTTTTTTTTCTTGCCCAGGTGATTCTGTCAACGTGGTCTCTACTATGCAATCTGACGAAGAGGGCTTGCTTTCCATCCACTTTGGCCGCAACACGATGCGCACAATATATTACAGTTGTCAGTATGTCCAATTGTAGGTAGTTTTTAAAGAAATTGCTGGCCTGCTGTTTGGGTTTGTTGTCCTTTCTTGGGCCACTAGGGGCATCCATGCCATGAATACGAACTGTCCATCTACGTCTGTGCTGTTCAAGATTGTTTACATCAGTTTTTGTCTCATTCATTTCTCCTCTAAGCTGATTAAGCTCCCCTTGTATTCCTTGTAATTGCTTTGTTTGGTCGTTAATTGAGCCAGTGGTCACGGTCACTTTCCAAAACATGAACCCAAGTTTCAATTTGATCAAATCGTGAATGAAAATGTTCAATGATTGATCGTTTTTGCTCTTCCAGTTTACTATTGAATGATATTTTCTGCTCTTCAAGTTTATTATCCAACAGACTTTCCATAATGGCATGGATCATTTTATAAAACTTAGTGTCACCATAATCATCATCACGGTCCTGATCCTTGGTGCGACTGGCACTCCTTCCTAGTTTTCCCTGTGGACTTAGTGGTACTCATCGTAGCTGTCAACCAGATTTTAAGATCTTGTGGTCTTCACTGTCAAACGTTTCGGGCCACGTGTATAATATAATCGATCCTACCTTACTTCTCCTAAGAGGTCTCACACAAATAAGTGTCTGTACCCTAAAGCTTGATGGAACCCTCAGTCCGCAAATATTCGAAAAAAAAAAAATTAGAGAGCTCCGGCATTTTCGAACTCAAACCGGCATGACCGTCACGTGATGGCCACCATCAAATCACTTGAAATTGGTTGGGGATGTTTTTTAGGTGGCTCTTCACCAAGCTTGTTAAAATGGTCATGCCCTAGTGATTTGGGGAATTTTGATGATGTTTTTGGCCATTTTTTTGCAACCAAATCTTAAAAAAAAATATGTGCAGCTGCCCTGCTGATTGCTTTGAAATTGAATATGAATACTTTGTAGCTGTTACTATCAAGTTAACGAAGGTTGAATATCTCCACGGTTTTAAAGTTTACATCACGGGTATAAATTAATTATAATAATAAAAAGCACAGATTTGCTCAGTTTTATTTTGTGTTGTCAAGTTAGATTCTTCTGGCTGATCATTGCATCTATCAAGATGTCAAAAACTCAGAAAGCAAACATATATAGGTATGTTTCAGGATTTCATGGCTTGTGAAGCTTTCATAAAACAAGGGTGTGACAAATAATCCGTATTTTCTGTCACCCATGCTAGAACAGAATGGGAATGACCTGCATCCAGCTAACCTGTGATCCCACTTGATATATGCTGAGTGTCCTTCGAATACAAGTGGAGCGACCTTAGCGCCTTCTTATCTTTCTATTTTTTTTTTTTGTTGCAGTGTAATAAATTCTTTGGTAAGGGCTGATGTACAAATTTGTTAATAAGTTCTTGAAAATGTCCACTTTAGGATCTTATTATTTTGAAATCACAGGTAGGGGAATTGATGCAACTCAAAATGAAGGCATTTTGAAAGCCGTAAACACAGTACATTAAAATTGTGGAAGTATGTATGTATGTATGTATGTATGTATGTATGTATGTATGTATGTATGTATGTATGTATGTATGTATGCATGCATGCATGCATGTTTGCATCTATGTACGCATCTATGTATGTATGTATGTGCGTACGCATGTATGTATGCACATGCGAAAGATCCTACATACAGACAGTTTCTTCCTCTTCGAAATTCCATTTATTATAAACTACACCTTGTTTTATGTGCTTTTACTGCGTCACATGTAGAAGTACAGAGTACACACACATACACACAGACACAGACACACATATATATATATATATACACACATATATACATATATATATATATATATATATATATATATATATATATATATATATATATATATATATATATATTCGTATATGTGTGTGGTGTGTGCATGCAATAAATGAAGCATTAAATTAATTTTGGTATTATTATATTATTATAATCCTTGTCTCATTTCTCCTCACTTTGGCCAAACTACACTGCTTAGTTGAACATTAATTGATCTATTTAGCGTCCTAATAATCATGAATAAGAAGACAAGCCTACAAAAATATGGCATTTAGAAATTCAAAGTGGGTAAATGTTTCAATTGTTTCTATACTGCTCATGTGAGGTAGGTCATTATATATATATATATATATATATATATATATATATATATATATATATATATATATATATATATATATATATATATATATATATATATATAATGTAAATGGAGTGTCACACACATGTTTATTTGTGTGCATTCGTTTGAGGTGCTAATTTTGAAAGGTCATTATCTATCTATCTATCTATCTATCTATCTGTCTATCTATCTATCTATCTATCTATCTATCTCTCTCTCCATATATATGTATCATAAAGGGTATGTCACAAACACGTATATTTGCATGCGTATGTTTGTGGGGTAGTTTTTCACTACATGGTATCTCAGAACCTCGTTGAAATTATATACCATTCTTATAAATGATGGTGTGTTCCTCATGCGTGCACGCGCGCGCGCGCGTGTGTGTGTGTGTGTGTGTGTTTGTGTATTAGCTTTGTTCGGTTTTTTGGTTTTTTTTTCTTGTTTTTTATTTTCGTTTGGTTGTTTGTGATAACAGAAATGGTAACCATATATTGCAAAACATGTTATCTTCGTCACATGAAATATATATTCATTCTATCTCATTGAGAACGAAGAATCACGTGTAACTGCAAAAAATTGGTAGACTTACTTTGAACAGTAAATATATGCCAAATAAGAAAAAATGGAATTTCGTACATGGTGACCACATTTGGTTTCAAACATTTGAGACAAAACAAAGTGGTGGAAGTATGCCCTTGAGTCTACTTATACCTCTATTAACTCTGTAGCAGCATTATTTTTCAAAACCTAATTGAGCTTTCCGTCAGTAAAAAAATGCGTTGTTATGCTCAAAATATACACAGCCGACGTGCGAAAAAGGATTTTATTCAGACAAGCAAGTCCATTTACCTTGGAATGGTGGTATACAAAGTTTTGACACAGGAATGCCACAAACTGATCAAAGAATATTGTGAACGAAATATTAAAGTATAATAGACATACTCGTAGGCAGACCAGACAGAAACCTAAGCCCTTATTTCCTATTTTAGGCAAAATGTTCAGGAATGCCATTTGTCACAAGAGGAGTGAAAAGTACCATGCGATATATCAATCATAAGGGCATTAAATAATGTATTGAGAGTATGAGGCTGATGACTTAAGACTCAGGACTCAGGATAAATTTATTTGGTCTATAAATTTACATATTATAATACAGCATTACATGAAATAGGCATCGAGCAGGTAGACTTTCATTAAGACAAAATAATGTTAATGTTATGGAAGCCACTCTTGCAAGACAATAATTGTACAGTGTGCCATTTTAACATGGTATAAAAACACTTTTTAAATTATGCAATTTTATACACAAGAAAAATATGCTGACGAAAGGCGTTTGCTTTTTGTACATCATGGTATTAATTACTTTGGATATTTTAGACTCTCCATATACATAATTTTACATTGATACATATATAAATACATACATACATACATACATACATACATACATACATACATACATACATACATACATACATACATACATACATACATTGCGACTTATCAAGAAAGAACTGCACACAAAAGTTCGTATCACATATCACGTTATTATTTTACCCGCATCAAATGGGGAAGATGCAACGTGCTCAGTTAAGAGACATTTTTCCCCGAGGGTATCTATACATGCACATAATTAGTTTTATGTCTCTGGGTGTTATGCTTAATATAAATGAATATATTCAATTTATTCTGAGGGTGAGCCAGTGTGTGTACCCTGGGCCCACTATAAATAGTTTTTGCAAGCAACAGGAGCAAGGACAGGTACCCAGTATAAATAGAGAATCTCTGTAGACTTTTGTATTGTGTGTTAGCTAGTTTCACAAGAACGAACAAAGAAGAACAATAAAATAATTAGGAATCACTTACTTATGCCCGATACATATATCTCTGACTGTCTATTACTGTATTCATATTTTCAGCATGTCTAATGTTTCAAGCATTATATGGTAGTGTTTTAAGGCCAGATTTTTTTACCGTAGTAAAAACACTGCTCTGGAAGATTTAAGATTTGAATGCTGCAGTGCTTAAAAAAATGAAAATAAAACAATTTGCTAGACCAAGATAGTTAACACAAGGGAATTATTACAAAAGGAAGCTTGTTGGATTAAAACAGTTAATTCTGCTTTTTTATTTGGACTCGGTGACATAATTGTAGGCTTTGATATTTTTAGAGTTTGGGCTTTAAGAGTCTTAATAGCAGTCATGCACATTCCCATAATTGTAAGACTGGTTTTCAAGTAAGAAGAAGTCATGGACAAAGAAAATCCCAGAAGAAGCAGGAAATTAGGAACGCTGTTACAAAAGATCTTGTTCAAAATTTACTACAGTCTTCTACTAAAGGCATTGGCCAACTACGTAAAGCTATTAAAGCACCACCATTTCCAAAGATAATCAAAATCAATGGACACTTGGGTCTTGCTTATTTTGAGCTTCTAGTTCCACAAAATGTTTGTCAAATGTTAAATGCTTACACAACAACTATTCGGAAACGAGATTCTTATTAAAAAAACATTGGATAAAATGTTTTCAGCATTTTTGTCAAACGCAAAACAAATGGTTTACTTAACATTTAGTCCCTTTTCAAATTGAAAATTCACACATAAGGATTCACAAGGAATGTAAAATAAAAGATCTCCCGCTATATCGTATCAATATGGCAATAATATTGGAAAGAGTTACATAGATTACAAGAGATAATTTTGAGCAAATCAACATTGTGACTGTATGTCGAACAATAGTTATTCCAATTTTGTTGATACATACCACAAACATGTATTTGCAGGTTATTTGGATAAAGTACAAAATTCAGTTTTGATAGAATTGATGAGAAAATATCCAGCCTTGCTCGTTAGTCAGTCAAAATGAAAATTATTAATGACCTACGTGCCTACAAATCCCGGTAGTATGACTCAATGAGGCATGGCACTCCGCATGGGACTGGTGTTACTTTCAGCAGTAGCGCACATTGCAATTGGTAGCGCACGTTTTAAGTGCCGACAGTTCCTACTCCAAGTCAATGTCAATACACGACTTTGCGAAATTGTTATGGATGAAAAGACAAACATAATTGTGGCAAGGATTAAGCTAGTGTTGCCTTTAAAGCAGACTCAGTTCCATTTTACTACTCTAGTTGAGTAGACTAAATATGCAGCTTGGGTCTACTTTTGAGGCAAGAGCCAGTGATACAGCAATACTTGCCATCACCATCCCCTGTGGACAGCGAACACCAGCTTAAAACAACCATTTTCCAATGCATGGACATTTCTCTAATGATAAATGCATTGTGGTGAGTGACCCCCTGCAGGACGCGAAGAGTGACCGGGAAAATGTACAAAAAAAACACAAATAATACAACTGGTTTTAACACAGAAACTCTCCAATGTGATAACAGTGACAAACCTGTTTTTTTCCAAATCACATGTTACGAAAATGTAGCTGTAATTCATTCAGATAGCATAATTCTTGTGCGTTTCAAATTTTGCTTCAAACAATTACGATTAATTTAAAGTGTAGTGCACTTGGAAATGCATTTTCTCATTTGATTTTTTTTTGCTTTGAAGTTGAACTGCCTTGCACCTTGTGCATGTGATGCCATCCTCGGGGCGCAGTCTACTACCAAGTCTTTGTTTTGCACAAAAAGACAACTGAACAGTCGCACAAATATCCTCAATACATTACTTACTATCTTGACCTTAATTGGCAGGTTGTCAAGTTCATTGTCAATTGTAAAATATCAAGAAAAATATGCTCCTAATATATTGCAAGTGCGCAGTTGAATCTGCCAATTTTAGGTTTCATTTGGGCACAAATTACTGCATCGTAACTTCAGTGATCTCTGCAGGGAAGCACTTGGTCTGGCATTTGTTGATTAGCTATACACAGGCATACCTGTGGCGTTGTGTTGTCATCTATGTTACATTCGACTAAATTTATATTAACAGGTTTTAAATTCACCATTATTTCTATCATACTACGGTTAAACTATTGAACCAAGAGTAATACTTTCATGTAACGTCAGTGAACTCTGGACACACACCTGCTTTCAGATTTGTTGCTCAATCTTAGCCAAGTCAGTAGCTGGTAGATATGTATATATGTGGTGTTTTGTTTGCCATTTATTTCAGATTGGATTAAATTAGAATTATTGCAAGGACACGTCATCATCTCTACCAGTATCCATGTCCACATCCAAGACAGCATGTGTCTTACCGAGGTAAAATCATGCTTGACTTGTTGACCAAAAAAAATGCGAAAAACATGAGTTACAGTAGCAATATTTGTGCTATAACTTCATCATAAAATAAAGTAAATACATGTATTTGGCTACACGCCCAAGGAGCAGGTCCTGGCAAAATTAATGATGAAGTTTCAATGGAATGGAAGAGCCTAGCCATCACCTCTACCAGCGTCCATTTCCATATCAAAGAAAGCATGTGTCCTGCGCACAAATCATGTTTGACTTGTGGGGAACAGAAAAATTGGGAAAAACATGAAAGTAACAGTAGCATTATTTGTACTATGATTTCCTCACAAATAAAGTAAATGAATATCTTGGATCACAACTGTAAGTTGTAGTCAGTAAGTCTACAGATATGTTGCATTCGAATCTTCTGTGTAAAAAAATGTGAAAGGCAGTTTCAAAGTAGAATTGAAAATGCCAGAAAAGAATAAAGCGATATGATTACCAAATGCCACCGAATAAAAGATGAGATTCGCATAAAAATAAAACGTAAAACTGTATATTCTTGTAAATGATTCACGGCTGACTGCTATGACAAATCTTGAATGCACCACTCCCATGATTACACCATGCCTCAATTTTTCTCTAATGCCTTAATTATTTAGGTTCAAATGTTGTGCAATTAGCATTACCTCCTAGCGTGCGATTGTGCCTCCACATTGTTTGACCAATTAATTCTGTGAGCACTATTGCACGCTTGGCGGCTTGCCCATCTGAAGATAGGAGATCTCACAGTGTATATGGACGATAAACTTCTGCACTCTCTCTATACTAAGAAAATGTGCAAAACTATAGAATAATGCTGGGGAGTTTTCTGAGCAGAATTGGGAGAAAATTAAGATATATTCCGTGTGCTAGGACCATAACAAGGGATTAATGTTCCGATTCCCTCCTCCACAAGAAGTGTAAGGGTTAGCCACGACTGACTCAGTCGAATCTCATGTAGTGAGCGGCATTGCAGCAACCTACATATGTTGTCAACCAACAGGAAAAAGAGACAACCCAACTGAGTGACATGCCCTTACTGGCATACTTGATGCAAGTAATAAGGATGGGCATCATTGGCGCTTTTCTATCCCCAGAGTAAGGAAATAAATATGCTCTTGTAATAGTGGACCACCTGAGTGGACGGGCTGAAGCAATACCAATTCCTAATAAGTTTCCGCAAGCAGTAGAAGATGTGATAATCTAAGAATTCTTGTCTTGTCATGTCATACCTGAAGCAGTTATAGCTGACCGACCATTGGAGTTCAGTTCAACTCATTTCAAAAGGTACCTAGAAGAATTGTGAATGGATTTCCAGCAATCAGTTCCGAACCACCCTGAAACAAATGGGAAGGTAGAGAGATTTAATCAAACTCTCAAAGTTGGTCAATAATGATGCCAGACAATACCAAGCAAAATTTCCAATTATTTATTTGCATATTACCATAGTGTTAGTGAATCAACCCAATTCACACCTTTCTATTTGATGTATGGTTGAAGGGCCAGATTGCCATTGACTAAGTATTTGACACAGGAATGTACCCTTCAAGAATGTTTAAGTGACCTCTCCTATGCCCTTACATTGGCAAGACAAAATCTTGCTGACCCTCACCAGTGTAATTATAAGAGATTAAATGCAGAGCTAATGCAAACGAGTTCCTCCTGAGAGACCCTCTAAATCTTAAAGAGCAAAAAAATGACATTTTTGAACAATTGGGACCATTTGTATGAAGTAATTTGAATCCTTTGCCCTGTTTATTTGATTTTCCACAGGTGGGGTTCAGCCAGTCAAGAAGTCCTAATGAGTGCCGGCTCACCCCAATATGGCCTAGAAAAAGCTAAACAAGAGGCTTGTGCATAATGCCTGGCCCAGTACACGCATGGCTATGGGAACGCCTTATGCTTTGATGGCTGGAGCAGGCCCTGACCCAGCTGAAGGGGTTGCCCTGCCACCAATTAAAGAGGTGAATCCATGAGAAAATTGCCATCAGGCAGGCACTTGGAAGGACATGAGGACACGCCCATGCGGCAAGCACTGATGAGACACCATCAAAAAGAGTGTCTGACATAGATGATAATATAACCCTGGAAGAGACCTCAGAATGCCCCAGCATTATATTGCCACGGTGCATGGATTTTAGTGGTGGAAGTTCTAACCAGACAACTGCAGTCCATTGTGCAACAAGTTACCAATGGCTAAAGTACAGGCACTATAATTGTAATAATAGAATTTGTGAAATTATTCTGGATGAAAAGACAAACATAATTGTGGCAAGCATTTAGCTAGTGTTGCCTTTAAGGTTGAGAATGTGCCATTTTACTACAAAAATTGAGTAAACTAAATATGCAGCTTGGGTCTGCTTTTGAAGCAAGAGTCAGTGATACCATAGTACCTGCCATTACCATCCCCTGTGGTCAGTGAATACCTGCTTAAAACGACCATTTTTCCCATCCACAGACATTTTTATAATGTTAAATGCACCGTCGTTGGTGACCATCTGCAGGACACGACCAGTCACTGGAAAAAATTAGCAAAAAACACATAATACCACCGCCTTTTACTGAGAGACTCTCCAGGGTAAAAACAGTGACAGACCCGATTATTTTCCCAATCACATATAACGAAAATGTAGCTATACTTTCATTCAGATATCATAATTCTTGTGAGTTTCAAAATATATTTGAAACAATAATGAAAATTTTGAAGTGTATCCCACTTCGAAATGCGGGGTTCTTATTTTTTTTTTATTTAATTATTATTATTTTTTTTTTTTTGGCTTTGAAGTTGAACTGCCTGGCACCTGGTGCATGTGGTGCCATCCTCGGGGTGCCGTCTACTACAAAGCCTTTGTTTTGCACAAAAGGACAACTGAACAGTCGCAAAAATATTCTCAATACATTACTTACTATCTTGACCTAAATCTGCATGCTGTCAAATTCATTGTTAACTAAGAATTCAAGCAAAATATGCGACCAACATCTTGCTATTGCACAGATGAATCTGGCATTTTTAGGTTTCATTTTGACCCAAAATACTGCACCATAACTTCAGTGAACTCTGCAGTGAAGCACTTGGTTTGGCATTTGTTGATTAGCTATACACAGACATACCTGTGGTGTTGTGTTGTCATCTATGTTGCATTCGATTGAATTTAAATTAACAGGTTTTGTTTTTCAGCATTGTTTCTATGATACTACAGTTGAACAATTGAACCAAGAGTAATACTTTCATGTAGCTTCAGTGAACTCTAGACACACACCAGCTTTGAGATTTGTTGATTAATGTTAGCCAAGTCAACAGCTGGCAGATATATATATATATATATATATATATATATATATATATATATATATATATATATATATATATATATATATAAATATATATATATATGGGCAAAATCGTGCTTGAATTGTGCACAAGAAAAAAAATGTGAAAAACATGAAAGTTACAGTAGCAATATTTTTACTATAAACTCATCTTAAAATCAAGTAAATAAACATCTTGGATCACATGCCCCAGCATCTGGTCCTAGCGAAATTAATGCTGATACTTTGATGGAAGAGCCTACCCATCATCTCTACCCAGGTTCAATCTGAAGAAAGCATGTGTCCTACTGAGTACAAATCATATTCGATTTGTGGACAAGAGAAAAATGAGAAAAAACATGAAGGTTGCAGTAGCATTATTTGTACTATAATTTCGTCACAAATAAAGGAAATAAACATCTTGGATCACAACTTGAAGTTGTAGTCAGTGTGTCTACGGATATGATGCACTCGGATCTTCTGTGTCAAAAGTTTGAAAGACAGTTTCAAAGTCGAATTGAAAATGCCAGAAAAGAACAAGGTGAAATGATGACCAAATGCCACCAAATACAGGATGACATTGGTATAAAAATAAAACGTACAACTATATATTCTTGTGAATGATTTATAGCTAAGTACTGTGACAATCTTGAATGCACAACTGCCATGATTACACCATGCCTCACTTTCTCCCTAATGACTTCATTATTTAGATTCAAATTTTGTTCAATTAGCATCACTTCCTGGCGTGCTATTGTGCACTCACATTGCTTGGCCAAATAGATTTGTGTGCACCATTGCACGCTGGGCAGCTGCCCATCCAAAGACAGGACATCTTTCTGGTGCGGATTTCACAGTGTATATGGACCATACACTTCTGCACTCTCTCTTTACTAAGGAAATGTTCAGAACCATAGTATAATGGTGGGGAGTTTTCGTAGCAGAATTTTAGGTTAAATTAAGATATGTTCAGGGTGCTAGGACTACAAGGAGCGGCTAATGTTGCGATTTCCACCTCCACAAGAAGTTTCAGTGTTCAACATGACTGATTTGGTCGAATCCCATTCAGTGAGTGGCATTGCAGCAACTAACTTGTGTGGTCAACCAACCGGAAAAACAGACATCGCAACAGAGTGATATGCCCTTACCAGCATACATGATGCAGGTAATTAGCATGGACCTCATTGGCCATTTCCTATCCCCAGAGTAAGGAAATAAACATGCTTTTGTAATAGTGGACCACCTGAGTGGATGGGCTGGAGGCATGCCAATTCCTGATAAGTTTTCACCAAAAGTGGATGATGTGATAATCTAAGAATTCATTTCTTGTCATGGCATACCTGAAAGAGTTATAGCTGACCAATCATTGGAGTTCAGTTCAACTCATTTCAAAAGGTACCTAGTAGAATTGGGAGTGGACTTCCAGCAATCAGTTCCATACCACCTAAAAACAAATGGGAAGGTAGAGAGATTTAATCGACCACTCACCGCTGGTAAATAATGATACCAGATAATACCAAGCAAAATTTCCAATTATTTATTTGCATATTATCATAGTGTTAGTGATTCAACCTGATTCACGCCTCTCTATTTGATGTATGGTAGAAGGGCCAGATTGCCATTGACTAAGTATTTGGCACAGGAAGGTACCTTTCAAGATTGTTTAAGTGACCTCTCTAATGCCCTTACATTGGCATGACAAAATCTTGCTGACCCTCGCCATTATAATTATAAGAGAATAAATGCCAGAGCTAGTGCAAATGAGTTGATCCTGGGAGAGTCTCTAATTCATAAAGCGCAGGAAAAAATGCCATTTTTGACAGATTGGGACCCCCGGTATGAAGTAATTTGAATCCTTTGCCCAGTTCGTTTGATTCGCCACAGTCGAGGTTTAGCCAGTCAACAAGTCTTAATGAGTGCTGGCTCACCCTGATATGTCCTGGAACAAGCTAAGCAAGAGGCCTGTGCATAATGCCTGGCCCAATACACGCATGCCTGTGGGGATGCCTTATGCTTTGATGGCTGGAGCAGGCCCTGATTCAGCTGACAGGGTTGCCCAGCTGCCAATGCAAGAGGTAAATCCTTGATAGAATAGCCATCAGGTAGGCACTTAGAAGGACATGAGCGCATTCCCATGTGGTGAGCAGTGATGAGGCACCACCAAAGAGAGTGTTGGACATAGATGATAATATGACCCCAGAAGAGACCTCAGAACGCCCCAGCATTGTGTTGCCAAGGTGCATGGATTTTAGTGGTGGAAGTTCTAACCAGACCTCTGCAGCTCAAGGAGCATCACGATAGCAGTGGTTAAAGTTTATACAGTATAATTGTAATAATAGTCCTGTTGCCAAGACTCAATCGCATAGGAAAGAGGTTATAGTCATGGGCCTATGCCCCAGCAGCAGGTCCGAGTGAAGAAAATACTGATGGTTTGATTGACGAGCCTAGGTGCTTCAATAGACTACCGGCACATAAGCAACTATCTGCACAATGGCAGGAAATAGAGATAGAGTGGAAAGGTTAATGCTTATAGGCTCTCGAACTGGCATCATACTTATGTGCTTTCAGATTGTGTTTGCAGTCACACCACATCCGTGGAGCCTCTGCCAGATCAACCGGTAATAACCAAGACCAATCAATTACAGGTCCATTCAGTAGAATGGACCACTTTGGGGGCAATTGATGTACAACAGGAGAACCTTGCAATGCTACAAAATGTTGATACAGTGATAAACCAAGCAGACAAGGCATTGAAAAATGGTGCTATAAGTACTAATGACTACTGCTCTTGGTCAGGCCAATTGTGTTCTTTGACATCTTATGTCTTAAATGTTTATACGAAATCTTGAGTTCCTACACGGCCATGTTTGAGAAGAGGGTTGTTTGGTTTTTCGGTGGGATAGGCTACACATTATTTGGATTGGCCATAGATGGAGGTGTTGAGGAATGTTGCAAGGCCATCAGTAAAACCAGGAGCACACAGCAGGCAGTGGTCCATCAATTGAACGACCTCACTACTGTGTTGAATCAAACGCAGAAGACAATAAGTTGGCACATATACCGCATGAGGTAAATTTCCAAATTTATTACTTAAACTTTACCACCGTATCCTAGTAGTATGTTGATTATCATAAACATTACCAACAGGCTTGTTTTTCTACTGGGATGGGTATTTCATTTTGATAAAACAATTTTATTGTTGAAACAAATTACAGCTGCTTATGTCCAGGCAATTCAGGGATACTTTTTCGACAAAAAAGCATCTTGAGAAATTGGCTGCCTGACAGAAGATATGCTTTAGTCATAGCAATGAAATTAAATTTCAAAACAAGCCTCAACACGTGCAACTTACCCAGTGCGGCCTTCCTAGGGCCACCATGAACATGCCCATGTGTATGCGATGTGAGGTGAAAAGACTATGATTTATGCAATGAAACTGTGCCTGATTAACGCCAAGACATTTCACCATTGTAATGATACAACATGGCCAGTTCCTTACAATGAGTCAGGCTTGTCCATTGTAGTTGGAGTGGACCACTCTGACGTAGGGTTTAACTGTGCAAATGGTGACATATTTCATCCCTCAGGGTGTAAGGGACAGAAATCAATGGTGCGTCCTACTAGCATACACCTTACAGCCAGTAGGTGTAATTGAGTCTGAACCTTAATCCCGGGGAAAACTAAGAATTCCCAAATGTGCAAGGTAATGCTTAAAACCCAGAACAAAGACTCTCAGATAACTGGAATTAGTTATGGGGAGTATGTTCTAACTCCATTGGGAAAATCTGTACTAGCCTGGTGCATAGGGACTGCAGGTACCAGAAGAAACAATGTAGGAGGGGTCTTCTTAATTAAGGTCCCAACAGTGTGAGTAATTTCACGTAATTGGTGGCCACTGACAGGTTCTCGTAGAAAGGATTGGACATATTACAGTGTCAGCACTTACGGTACTTTTGCGTGACCTCTTAAATATTGCAAACATTACTGCGCAAGAAAAGGCACTTAAAGTTATTGAACAAACCAGATTTTGACCAAGTCAGTCCCATTGCCATGGTGAAACTTGAGCCCTTATTGGACCGAACACCTAGCTTCAACAATATTTGGCACAATGATTATTGTTACTGTGATGCCAGGTGTGAGCATTTTAGCTTGGTGGATTAGGGAAGTTATTCAAGCCCAGGTGAGTGAATGGTTGAAAATGGTTGCAAATATCTAAATCTGAAAAAATCAATAAACATGTGGACGACAAAGTCAAACCTCACCTGTAACCCACCTTGTTATTTTACGAAGAGTACCACCATCATGAGTCTACAGTACTGACACAGTACTCTGCCAGATTTGACAGTATTTCAGCTTACTGCACAATGTCTGATAGAGTATATTTCACGTGACTGTACAGTTGTCAGATATCCAACGATGTAGTGACAGTTTGTCACCTGGAGCTGCAGACCTGACCATTCGGTATACGATTAAACATGGCCAGTTGATCATTTGGTGAGCCTGTACTATTAGGTAATGCACTACATTGTGCTTATTCTGCTGTCCATTTGGTGTACAATGTATACCAGTTCTTGATGTATATCTATCGCCATATCATTAAATGAGTAACTTGTGTATGTAATACCAGCGTCTATCTTACCTTTGAATATAGCATTATTATGAATAGGTTTCGAGGCAGATGATCTTGCTAAAGTAATGAATCTTACTCGAGTGTACATTGCTTACTGTAGAGTAGCTTGTGCCTGTAATACCAGTGTCTATCTTACCTTTGAATACAGTAAAGGTATAGGGTGGAAAGTACCGTTGAATAAGGTAAAGGTTGTAAAGTAAAAGATATCTGTGTTAACAACTAAATAGTTGGTCAAAATTATAAAGCATAGGTTTCGAGGCAAATGATCTTGCTAAAGTAATGAATCTTACTCGAGTGTGCATTGCTTACTCTTGGATGACCCAGGTAAACTAAATAATTTTCTGATATAGGTCCAGGCATGACAACCCACATGCTTTGCCGACTATTAGTTTTTTTGCATTTTAATGACTGACTCAATTATTATCATGTTATAAGCTAGCTTGTTTCAAGATTCAATGTAAGATTGGAACATACACATATATTGATTGTCATCTTCTTGTGCACAGTCACCATATTATTATTATAATTATTATTATTATTATTATTATTATTATTATTATTATTATTATTATTATTATTATTATTATTATTATTATTGTTGTTGTTGTTGTTGTTATTATTATAATTATTATTATTATTATTATTATTATCATTATTATTAACAGGAACAAAACATCACTTTATTGTCATGTTGAGCAACAGGTTTTTATACTTCCTTCTAAATGTAATGGCGAGTTTGCATAAACCCAAGGGCAGATAGAAATCTTCAGTCTTGGATGGTTATCTATCTAGGGAAAAACTATATCGAATAATGGCACAGCTCAGATTCTTGCAATCATTGATACACACCATTTAATAGTCACATATAGTATTCATTGTAACTAGTTATGAGGCTTCCCACAAAACTTTTTTGTGGTGAACGCTATGATGTATTGGTTATGAGACAATCTTTTGTTTGGCCTCAATCATGGATTATGATACATAATGATGTGTTGGGTATAAAATAATATAATGATTGTTGACTGATTTTTGCAAGGTGCATGGTGACTTAATTTTTTTATATGATTTGACAAGTGTTAATCATTTAAATTATACTGTATGATATATGAATATTGTTAACTGCATGGTTTATAAATTTTGCAACGGAAATTTAATTTCGAAACTAAAACCATGGAATGAATGAAATGTCCAGACGAGTCTGTACATCTATTGATGGATAATGGTGGTTCAGCAAATCTCCTTTTCTAGTTTTTCAGTTTATTAAACAATTGGTCTGTCAGGTCAACATTGTCATTCACAGGACATGTTACAGAACTGGTAAAAACAGAAAGATGAAATCACAGTTATGCCAGGACACATGTACTTCTGCCTGGCGAGGTACCTTCAGGCCACACAAAAAGTGTGGACTTTTAGAAAGACAGCAGCAGCCAAGTCAGTCTGTCCATTTAGGGAATACAGTCATTTTGGCAAAAACAAAAGAATTTTCCTGACATAGTACTGTGGGTAAACTTACTAAGAGGTGACTCCAGTCCACCTGAAACATTGCTTAAATGACTGGCGTGGAGTGATCGACCCACCCTGTACCCTGGCAATTAAATTAGGAAAGGTTAAAACAAAGGCATAATTGTACTGAAAAAACATCACACATTGGCTACCATCACTGATAGGTTGACTACAGGACACCAAAATTTGGCAAGGTTTTTGCTCCCGTTTTGTGGACTGGTGTGACTGACCCCCATTATAATCTAAAGACTAGAGAGCTGTGTGAGCGGCCCGTGCTCAGATGACCTAAGCTTGTTCCAAACTTCAAAGCTGTGTGACCTGGGAAAAAGGTCACCCATCTACACATGTTACCTTGCCCTGATAGAGAACATTGATGCCATATAATATCAAAGTCATACCTCAAAAACGTCTAGACATATTATGCAAAAAGCAAATTCTACAGCAATAGTCCTATGACTTTGAGAAGCAGGTCAAGTTTATCCATCCAAATGAACAGACATTGCAAAAATACATCTAAGGTACACTGCCACCAAGTTTGAAGTAAATATGGTATACTGTTTTGGAGAAGTAGCTCATAGTTATCCATCCCCAAACGTAAATTTGTCCTGATAGAGGACTACCATCCTGTGTAATATGAATGCGCTAACTCAAAAAGTTCTTGAGATAGTGTGTAGAAAGCAAAGTTCCACGATAATGGCTCTGTTTAATCCAAAATCACTGAAGAATGACAAATTGAATAGACATGGTAAAAATACATTTAAAGTACACTGCCACCAAGTTTGAATTATATCTGGCACCCTGTTGTGAAGACATATGGAGTCAAAAATGTGAATTGGCATTAGAATCCCCATTGACTTATAATGAAATCAATAGGAAGGGTTCATGTACAAGCATGTACCCTCTACAATAAGTGAAGCCATCTTTGCATCTAGCATCCATTTAACCCAAGGCTGGTCATGTTCTGTGTCTCAGCATGGGCATTAAGTGAACGCACAACATCCTCCATAAATGCAGGGATAAAAAGAAACTAAAGGTGCTAATATCCAATAAAAAATTGAAACAAAAACAAAAACAAAAGAAACCAAAAAAAAAAAAAAAAAACAAAACAAACAAACAAACAAACAAAAAACAAAAAACCAAAAAAACAAGTGCACAATGATCCAAAGGATCTATGTCCCCCACCACAATAGACAGCAACAAGAGGGCTGTGTGAACAGCCCTTGCCTCAGCTGATCTTGACATTTATCACACTTGCAGCTCTATGAACTTGGGAAAGGATCAAGGGCACCATGTTCTGATGAAGTCTGACCTATTTAGAAGAACACTTACATGTGAAACATCAAGGTTCAAATAATTCTCAAGTTAAAATGAAGAGTAAAATTCATGTATGTTGCACTGTGACCCCACAAATGAGGTCAAGGTCATTCATGTACTGTCTCAGCATGACCTTCATACAGAATAATTAACATGTGTAGCTAACTCAAAACAGATCTCAAATTATCAAATGAACAGTAAATTTCGTGTAGGTTGTCCTGTGAATATTAGCATTAGAATGCCCATTGACTTACATAGTAATCAATAGGAACACTGCATTGAACGATAAGTACCCGAATTGAAAACCCTTAAAAATCAGGAATCCAAAGCAGTGCCACCTTGTAAACAACTGTTGGACCCTTCCACAACAACATATCCATCACATTTCAGCTTAATCTGAGGAACGGTTCTGAGAACAAGTGCAAAATCGCAAAACCAAACAAAAAATTCATAAAAAAATTGCAGCGCCACCTGGTGAACAAATTGGGAACTAGGTGTCCCCAGGAGTGTCCATGTACGATATCAAAGCGAATGGGTGAACGGTTTTGGAGAAGAACTTGAAAATGTAAATTAGCATTAGAATGCCCATTGACTTACATGGTAATCAATAGGAAAGGTGCATTTACTGCAAAGGAGCCGAATTGAAAAAAATCATTAAAAATCAGGAATCCGCAGCATTCGCACATAGTGAACAACTTTTTTTGGCCCTTCCATTAGGAACATATCCACCACGTGTAAGCTTAATCTGAATGATGGTTCTGGAGAAGAAATCAAAAATAGCTACAACACACAAAAATTCATTAAAAATTTGAAAAAAACTGCAGCGCCACCTGGTGAATCATTTAACAACAAGGAGTCTCTAGGTGTCGTCCTGTGTGATATCAAAGCAATTGGGTAAGCAGTTTCGGACAAGAAGATTTTTTAAAATTTGTCCAAAAAAAAAAAAAAAAAAAAAAAACAAAAAAATTCATTAAAAATCCAAAAATCACTGGAGCATGAACATTTGAACAAAACTAGTGGAAACCCACTCAAGGTACCTTGCCATCACGTTTGAAGTTAATCTAGATAACAGTTTTGGAGAAGAAGTCGAAAATGTGAATTAGCATTCAAATGCTCATTGACTTGCCTAGTAACCAATGGGAAAGCTGCATTGACCGGTAAGTACCAGAATTGAAAAAAATCGTTAAAAATCAGGAATATGCAGCATTCCCACATAGTGAGCAACTTTGTTTGACCCTTCTGCAAGGAACATATCCACCATGTCTCAGCTTAATCTGAGTGACGGTTCTGGAGAAGAAGTCGAAAATAGTTATAATACACAAAAATGAATATGTTCTAGGGCTCTGTGACCTTGAAAATATTTCATGGTCAACAACAATACATAGTACACATGCCCATGGTATGATGCATCTCTGGTATAAATTTCATTATTCTATATCTTAGGGTTCTAAAGATATGCTCCAGGACGGATGGACGCACGCACGCACGCACGGACGGCAGGCCCCCCTATCCTCACCAACTCTATGTCCCCCTACGCCACCTTCGGTGGCAGGGGACAAAAAAAATTGCAGTGCCACTTGGTGAGTAAGTTAACACAATTTGGTCCATAAAGATATCCTTGTGTGAAAAAAGAAATTGCGTGAACGGTTCCGAATTTTTTTTCCACATTTGCCCCAAAAGAGAACAAAAATATACATTATAAGTACAAAAATCATTGGTACGTGTCCACGCGAACAAACTTGGTGCAGACCCTAATATAGCAACACTGCTACAAAGTTTGAAGTAAATCCAGCTGGCAGTTTCAGAGAAAAAGGCACAAATAGCAAAACACTCAAAAAATAATAAAACAAATTAAAAAAAAAAAAAAAAAGAAAGAGAGAAAAAGAAAGAAAGAGATTGCAGGGCCAGCTGGTTAAGAAATTAAGAGCAGAGAATGTTCCTGTTCGATGTCAAAGTAATTGGCTGAGCGGTTTCGGAGAAGATTATTTCAGGTTTACCCAGAAATAAGAACAGACAAGAGGGCTATATGTGGGCAATGTGAAAGCCTTTGCTCAGCTGACCTAATCCTCTTCATAAAATTAAAGTTGCAACTGCATGGACCTGGGTTGAATTTTGGCTGAGTGCATTTGATATTTAGAAGTATTTCTAAGATTTTTCCGCAGTAATATTCATAAAAAATACCAATTCTCACTGAAGCATGAAAAATTGAAGAAAATTTAAAGAAAACTTTAAAAAGAACATCCCTATTTGGTTGAAGAAAAAATCATGAAATTGAGCATTAGAATACCAACATACAACCAAAAGGAATTGTCAAGTAAGATCTAAATATCCGGATTGAAAATAAAAAAGTAGCTAAAATCAGAAATCTACATCAGTACCACGCAGTGAACACCTTTAGTCTATTCATTCACAAGAAACATATCCATAAAGTGTCAGCTAAGTATGACTGCACGTTCTGGAAAAGAAGTTGAAAAGAGTGAAAGCACACAATAAACTGAACAAATAGGGAAAAAAATGCCACCTGGTGAACATAATAAGATCTAGCAGTGTCTAGGAGTGTTATTGTGTGATATCAAAGGAAATATATTAGCGGTTTTTAGAAGCTTTTTTTTAAGAATTGCCACCAAAAATTCATTAAAAAATTTTAAAAATCACTGGAGCAAGACCATCTGAGCACAAATGGTACAGACCTACCCACCCAAGGCACATTTGCGCCAAGTGTGAAGTGAATCAGGCTGATGGTTTCAGAGCAGAAATCAAACATGTGAATAACCATTAGAATGCCCACTGACTTACACAGAAATCAACAGAAAAGGTGCATTTACTGATAAGTACAAAAAATGAAAGAATCGTTAAAAGTAAACCACCTACTGCAGTGCCCCTTTGTGAACAACTTTGTTTCACCTTTTTATAAGGAACGTCTTCACCAAGTGTCATAATAATATAAGAGAAGGGCTGGAAAAGAAGTCAAAAACAGCGAAATACACACATAATCATAAAAAGTAGAAAAAAATCGCATCGAAACCTGGTGAACAAATTAAGAACTACGGGTCAACATTGGAAAGAGGAACATGTAACTGGTGTAATACTTCAAACATATTATGAAAATATTCACAGCGGTAGTTATAGTAAGGCAAAACTTTTCATACATTGATTGATGTTTCTATCAAATTTCATAGGTTTGCCTCAAATACTTCATAAGCCGCACATGACACAGGTTTCATAAGAACATACTACTCATTTTCCCGGAATGGTTATTTTCACAATGTTAGTTTGTCAACCTGCCATTGCCTCTGTCAGCATTGGAAAACATAGCATGTAACTCGCGTAAGACTTCAAACATATTGGGAAAACTTCACATGGATTATAATTATATGACCATAGCTTTGCATACATTGATTGATATTCCTGTCAAATTTTATGGCTATATCTGAAATACTTCATGTGTTACACATGGCACAAGTTGGACAAGAACCAATGCTCATTTTCCGGGAATTCTCATTCTGACTAAGTTTGTTAATGATTATCAACAACGGATAGTCAACCTAAGAGACAAACAAAACAGACACTGGGTTAATTTATGAAAAATAAACACGGTCAATTTACCAAATGTACAAAAAAGCCCCCGGAGCACATCTTAACATGTTGATAAATTAATCAATTAGGTTTCAAAGCCTTGTATAAAACCTCTTTAGATAACCAAAACACAAATTTGACAAGTACAACGTCGAATCAACATTTCACTGATGAGTGATTAATCGTCAAAGAATAATTAATCCAAGAGGTAAACAAAATCCCAGGTGCACATTCGCATATACTAATTAATGTTCTCACCCAGTTTCATAGGTGCACCTCAAATACTTTATGAGCTACATACTACACAAATTGGACCAGTCAAACGTCCAATCAGCAATTCCCGTAAGGTGAATAATGATTAATTCAAGCAGATCTCAGAGACAAACAAAACCCCAGTTGCCGTATTCACAAAGAATTTAATCTGATCCTAACTTTAATCCTAAATTTAAAATCGATGTGGTTTGGGCCCTTAATTACTCAATCCTTGGCTGAATGTGCAATCAAAACTTCAAGGATTAGCTAATTCATGCTCTTGGCTATAATATGAAGTAAAGGATTTACGGGTTCATTTTATTAAATCAACCTTAGTTTGATCCAGCACTTATCTTTTGACCTAGGATTAAAATCCCGATTACATCAAAATTAATTTAAGAAATTGAAAACTTTAATTTCAAAGTTCATATTTCAGCCACAAACATAGATTAATAAATCCTGCAAGTTTAGATCAAACATTAGGCCATTAATTCAGCAATTCAAGGCCGAAAACAGGTTGACTTGCATTTTAGGATTAAATTCAGGATCAGATTTAACTCTTTATGAATACAGCCCCAGCTGCACATGCGTTAAATGTTTCTACAAAGTTTCATGGTTGAAGCTCAAATATTTTTGAGATACATGCGACACAAATGTGACAAGTCTAACATCGAATCAACATATTCCCTACGCTAATAATTGACAAGTTAAAACTGTATAATTCACCCAAGAGACAAACAAAACCCTAGGTGCACGCCTTCATATATTGATAGATGTTTTCACAAAGTTTCATCTCAAATGCTTTTGGAGGTATGCGACAGTTTTAATGTTGGACAGACGGGCGGACAGACAAAGGCAAATCTATATCCCCCAAGCGGAGGGTACAAAAATCACTGGAACATGACCATTTTAGCAAACTCGGTAGAGACCTACCCAAGGTACATTACCGCCAAGTTTGAAGTGAATTTTTTTTCTGACAATTTTGGAGAAGAGCTCAAAAATGTGAATTGTTGACCAGGGACTGTTCTGGCTAAGCATGACTTTCGTAGATAAACATTAACATGTCCAACATTAAGCTCTTAACTCAAAACTGATCTCTAGTTATAAAGTGAGCAGTACTTTTCGTGCCACTTGTTCTGTAACCTTGGGGATGAGGTCAAGATCCGAACATCACTGGAGCATAACCATTAGCACAACATAGGTAGACACTTATAAAAGTATATCCCTGCCAAGTTTGGCACAAATGTGGCCCAAATTATTTAAGTTATAACCGTTACAAGTTATTCCCATGTGAAATTTTACAATTAAACTGTTTATAAAGATTTCTGAAAACAAAACAAAATAATAATAATAATAATAATAATAATAATAATAATAATAATAATAATAATAATCACAATGATAATGATAAAAATGATAATAATGATAATAAAATAATAATAATAATAATAATGATAATGTTAAAAATAATAATAATGATAATAATGATAATCATAATGATAATAATAATGATAATAATAATAATAATAATAATAATAATAATAATAATAATAATAATAGTAATAATAATAATAATAATAATAATAATAATAATAATAATAATAATAATAATAATAATAATAATAATAATAATAATAATAATAATAATAACAATAATAACAATAATAATAAATAGCTGGAGCATGACCATTCGAACAAACTTGTTAGAGACCCACCCAGGGTCCATTGCCACCAAGTTTGAAGTGAATCTGATGGACAGTTTCTTCGGCGAAATTAAAAAATATGAATTACTAAACTAGCCAAATTAATAACCCTCCACAAAAAGCAATTCTTATATAAAAAACACGGATATTTTGAATATATTCAATGTTTCCTTTTATTCTGTATTCACTTTAGAGTAGATCTGTAGAGGAAATTCTGATCAAATGAAGTTACGCTTCATTGCACAGTGTCAATAAGCAGACAAAGTCTGAATCACAAGTTCGCAAGAGTACCTGTAGAGCGCTCAAACATGCATATCAACTGAGTGCAGAGTCCCATCAGACGTTATCAAAGATGGTGCTTGGTTGCATCAAAAGTTATCACAGATAGTACTTAAAGTTAAGGCATTTTCTGAGTTCAATAGAGCAGAAATTGACTCATCACGGTGTCACATAAAACACCTTTAAATGTCCATTCAATAGGATGTGTAGCCACCATGGTTGCAATGCACTGTTGGCGGCATTTTCGCATGCTGTAGACAAGCTTTCTCACAAGTGCCTGAGGTATACTGTCCCACTCCTCCAGAAGATAACGCCGTAGATCTGCGAAGTGTGAGTTAGGACCCATCTTCTGGTACACATGTCTTTTCATATGGCTCCACAGGTGCTCAATCGGGTTGAGGTCAGGTGAGCATACTGGCCATTCCATCACCTCAATACTCTCACTATCCAGGTAATCATGAACCACAGCTGAAACATGTGGCCTGGCATTGTCGTGCATCAGCATGAAGTTGTCTCCGATGGCACCCGCATATGGAATAACATGGGGTTCCAGGACATCTGTTATGATGTACCGTCTGCTTGTCATTGTTCCTTCCATGATGACGAGGTCTGTCTTGCCATTAGCAGAGATGCCCGCCCACACCATGATGCTGCCCCCTCCGTATGCAACTGTGGGCTGAACACAACAAGCAGCGTGTCTCTCCCCTCGCCGTCTCCATGCATGAACATCACTTCTGTGGAGGGAAAAGCAACACTCATCAGTGAAGAGAACATTGCTCCATCCTGCATGTGTTGTAGGGACATGTTTTCTTGTCCACTGCAACCGAGCAACCTTGTGACGTGGGGTAAAAAGCAGCTTTTTCACCATGCTCCGGGACCTTAAACCAGCAACATGCAGTCTGTTACGAACAGTCTGGGTGGACATGCGTCTTTGGTTAGGATTGGCTCTCTCCAGCTGGCTCTGAATATCAGGACCTGTGCTGCTCCTACTCCTCAGTGCTTCATTGACGATGAAACAGTCTTGTTGCCTGGTGGTCAGCTTTGGTCTTCCCGGGCGTGGTAAATCTGCAACATCATTTGTGTTTCGGTATTTCCTCAACAACTCATTGATGGATTTGTGGCTCACACCCATTGCCCGTGCGACAGCTCTGCAACTTTCACCAGCTTCAATGCGACCTATGGCTCTTGCCCTGTTCATTTTGGATAGCCTTCGCATGGTGATGTTCACAGTTTGACCAGTGACGGCGAATCCATAACTGACAGAAAAAACCCATGCCTTTATACCTATGATTGGCACTGTTTCTGGCCACATTACACAGGTATGGTGAGAAAAAATTAATGGTCCTAACAGGGACAGGAAAGACCACACATGATCCTTTCTGCGAAGTGCACTTTTTGACTTTGTGTCACATTCAGCCCATGTGCAGGCAAGCATGGGCTCCAACTCTGCTCATCTTTACACATGATATAATCAAAGGATAATGCTACACATACATGTGCATATCTTTAAATTACCTAAAAAAGTATGGGTACACCATTAAATTATTTAAGCAGAGGGTTATTAATTTTGCCTAGTTTATTATAGTGCATTAGAATGCCCATTGACTTGCATAGTAATCAATAGGAAAAGTACACTTACCAAAAAGTACTCGGATTGCAGAAAATCATTAAAAATCAGGAATCCACAGCAGTGCTACCTAGTGAACCAATATTTCGTAGACCCTTTTACAAGGAACATACCCCAAAAGTTTCAACTTAATCTGAGAAACGGTCCGGGAAAAAAAGTGACAGTATCGAAAACTTACAAAAATTCATAAAAGAAAAATGGAAAAAAAAATGCAGCATCACCTGTTGAACAGACTAAAACCTAAGATTCGCTTGGAGTGTTCTTGTGTAATATCAAAGGAATTGGGTGAGTGGTTGTGTAGAAAATTTTGATTTGTAAGATTTGGCCAAAAAAGAACAAAAAAATCCTTAGAAATCCAACAATCACTGGAGCATGACTATTTCAACGCACCTGGTAGAAACCCGTCAAAGGTACATTGCCACCAAGTTTGAAGTCAATCTAGATAACTGTTTTGGAGAGGAAGTCAAAGTCTGATTTAGCGTTAGAATGCCCATTGACTTACATAGTAATCAATAGAAAAGCTGCATTAACAGATAAGTACCCAACTTAGGAATCCACAGCAGTGTCATCTGGTGAACAACTTTGTTTGACCCTTCCACAAGCAACTAATCCACCAAGTTTCATTTCAATCTAAGTGACGGTTCTGGAGAAGTAGTCAAAAACAGCAAAAATACACAAAACATCATTAACAAATTGAAAAAAATACGACAGCTGGTGAAAAAATTCAGAACTAAAGCTTCCCGGGAGTGTGCGATATCAAAGCAATTGGGTAAGCGATTTTAGGAATATTTTTTAAGATTTGCCCCCGAAAAGAACAAAAAATTAATGGCAAAAAAATCCAAAAATCACTGGAGCGTGACAATTTGAACAAAATTGGTAGAAACTCACCTAGGGCACATCCCACCAAGTTTGAAGTGAATCTGGCCAACGGTTTTAGCAAAGAAGACTAAAATATGAATTTTGGACTACGGAAGAATTGACAATTGACGGAAGTTTCTTGTATGTTACACTTATATACTAACAATGGCCGTGAAGTGAGTGTTTGAGGTAATTGACTATAGTCACCTCTACACCCAAGTGATGACATAGGAGGAACAACCAATGAATGATTGTTTCTGACTGTAGACAGAGTACAGAAAAAATCTAGTTAGGTTTAAGTTAACTTTATGGTAAAACCAACTATCGCCCTACCACTACTTGTATGTCAGCCTTACTTCAATCTTTAGATTAATATAATAGGCCTGCGGCATTTGAGGCTAAAATATGCATTTGGTCGGCCCGTCTGCTTTTTGCTACAACATAGCCTACCTGATGTAAAATTTTGTCTACTTTTAGAAAATGCCTGTTGTGGAGCTCTCTGGTGGTCCAGTTTTATGCTATGAGCGATAATAGATACCTATGTCTTAAAAGCAAAACATCACCTTAATGACATCGAATAGATTTCTTCAATATAGGTTTATTATTTTAAATTACAGAACCGTATCTTAAAGGTTCCTTGAGGCACCAAAACTATCTTACAATAGAAGCTGTGTCTGTAGATTAATTTCATATGCATATATTTGCATTATACAAGTCTTTTGGCACATGCAAAAGACCAAAATCGCAATTTCCGATTTCAATTTTTTTAAATGTTCCGTTACTACAAATCACTTCGTTTTCAAAATATTTTGTCTTTACTTACACAGAGTTGGCAACTGAGTATATAGAATAAGTATATATATATATATATATATATATATATATATATATATATATATATATATATATATATATATATATATATATATATATATATATATATATGTGCGTGTGTGTGTGTGTGTGTATGTCACCCGAGACATACTGTTTTCTCAAACTTTTCTTGCTTTTATTCTTTCTTTCTGCTTATTTCCACCACATAATTTGTCTGCAGCTTTTCTCAGACACTGTGCAAGCTACAATGTTTAAACTTGGCATGCTAACAGACTGGCAAGGAAGTTGACTAATATGATTTGGAATAATCGACATGTTAAATACACATCCCCAGAAGAATCAGGGAAACTTGTGGCATAGCCAGAAATAACATGTTCATACTTTTATGTCCGTTACTTATGAGTCCAAAAGATCACCAAATGATAATAGGTCTGTTTCACATTGTGTCAATTACCACTCAACTTTATCTGGTATTTATTACCAGCAGGTTATACATTACCGTTTTGGTCCTCTGAGTTCATTCAAAGTTCGCATACATGACACAAAGATGCTGCCAAGACTGCATATTTGTATCTCGTCTGCTCGCTGCTGGTTATCTGTATTTGCTTCAAGAGAAAATTAAAAAGTTACCAGTTCATTTACCAGTTTGCCTTTCCGCTGCCAGAGGACCCATTTGAAACTTTAAACTCTTACTCTTTTCAAACCCGTTATCATATACTGCAGTTGAAATTTGTGTTCACACCGAGTTAAGTGAAAATTACGATAAATTTATGTCGACCTGTATGGGATTCGAACCCACTACCTTCGGCACACTCGTCTAGCCAAATGTAAAGTCCTGTAAAGACCTACATAAAGAACGTGAAGACCTACATAAAGAAAATAGCTCTGGATAAGGGTTAATGCGGCATTTTGGGATAGATTTTGGTTACAGTGGCTTTGAATGCAGTATCATATGCCAATTCTTACCTGCTGTATACTAGGCTAAAATTTGGGATAAAACACGTAAAAAAACGGGGGCCAAAAGGTCACAAACGAGAAAAAAAAACAGATAAAATGAAAAGGAGTTGAAAACATATAATTTGGAATAACTTTGACTTTTTTGTCTGTGGCCCTCTCAAATTGGATATGCACGTGGAATATATTACAGGCTTGATCAGTACGCTTTGGGTGACCGGTAATCAGGTCAAGGTCGCTATTAATTACCAGGTACGGCTACTCTGGAACCAAAATACACTAAGAGCGCACTTTTCCATATCCTAGAGACTTGCAATCACCCTTCTTCATGCTCAGTTTTGTACACTTTGAATGAAAGGTAACTCGTGTCAATATAAGTGACAGAGGAATTTGCAGATCGAATGAAATTGTGAAAAAATACAAAAGTTAAAAAAGTGAAAGAAAGTGGGACAGATGAGTGCTATGGTACTTTTTGTAAATAACCTTTGTTTTTTGGAATTTTTTTTTTCTTTTTTAAGTCTCAGATTGGAAGGCCATGATTGAATAAGCACAAGCTTTTAGTCATCGTGCTTTGATTGACCAATAATGAGGCCAAGATTATCAAAATCAACTGAATATAAAGACCAAGTTGAAAATTACCCTAGCACAACAAGATATAAATGTTGCCCATCATCTTGGAGACAAGAGGTCGGGAAGTATGATCGTTCAATTCATATATAGAGATGACAAAAAAACCGTGGTAAAATATCGTCGCCTTTTAAAGTGTACTGGAAAAACAATAGCGGATGACCTCTCACCAGAAATGACCCAAGTGTTCAATCATGCCAGGAACGATGAGACGGTCCAAACTCCTGGACTTCAGATAGAAAAATGTTCGTCAAACTCCAGAATGACAGCATGATTTTGACCCACTTGCCTTTATAACCCTTTTTAGCTTTGCTTCTGATTACTTGGCTGTGACATTTCCTACTATGACTGTGCCTTCTTTCAGACTTCATAGTCAATCTGGTTCAAGTAAGGCCATGCAACCATCTTATTTCGATTGATTGCCATTGACTCCTGTGCCCCTTCAGAGCACATTGATAATATTATGGGTTGTGTAATTTGGTTTGCTTTTTTTTCTTCTTTTTGAACAGTAAGCGTTCAGCAAGAGGGATCACCCATCCCATGATCATAATACATATCTTACAAACAATTGTACTTTTTCAGAATGAAAACATCAATACACTTGTCTTGGTAAAACTTGGCTATTACTTAATTTCATTATCAATTCCAAGACATATCTGCGGAAAGTTCATTATAAGCTATTGTATTTGTGTCTTTTTGTCCAAAACCACTTCCTAGTAGTCATTACCATATTCCGCAGTCCGAACTTTTTACTCTCCATAAGTTAACCTGTCCCCGTCTAACTTATATACATAGAAGTACTATTGTCCATATTGCACATGTTCCTCTGTAAAATTTTGACATAGTCTGTATTAGCCCAAATAAATTAAAGGGTCTTCAGGGTAACTACTCAACATGTTTCGCAGCCTTTTGCCCGTACATGTCTCTTTCAGTAGCGGCTCCTTGTCTAAGCTAAATATTCAGCAAAGACAACCCACATAATAATGAATAAATATGAACGTGGCAATTGATGAATTAGCTACATATGTGAAGTTTTGCTTATAAATGCAGAACTTCATATCAAAGAAGAATACCTGTCAAACAAACCATTATTACCAAATTTGCATAGTGCAGGTTCAGATAAGAACAATTTGACTTACCCCAGACCCAATCTGTACCCTTTCTAGCTTGCCAGCTTATCCTAGCTTAACCATCCGCCAATGTTTAACTGAAGTGGAAACAAGCTGGGGCATTATATTCAGTCTCAGTTATTGTAAAATAAACAGTTGCAGCTAGACCACCTGTATAAACCAAGGGAAATCCTAACTAGAACTGCAACAATGTACGTCCTGCACCAGAGATGTAAAACAAACTCCATGATGACACCTACTCCTCAAACAATTAAGCTCTATTTAGCTGCCGAACCTGAGTCAATGTGTCAACTTAATGTGTCAGGTTTGCGACATTTGAGAAAATACTGTCAATTTTGAATATTTTTTTAATATTAAGTAAATGTGCTTCTAGGCATATCAGAAAAGAATGAATCTCATTAGCATTTATGCCAAAAACATGCTATCAAAACAATTTTTTCTTAACAAGATTTTAAGTACAATTGTTTTCACCATGTTTTATGCAAAAAAGTGTAAGATGATATTTTTGCCTAATAAGACATATATTGTACTTTGTTATGGTTACACACCATATATATATATATATATATATATATATATATATATATATATATATATATATATATGTATATATATATATATATATATATATATACATATATATATATATGTGTGTGTGTGTGTGTGTGTGTGTGTGTGTGTGTGTGTATTGTGGATCTTGATATAGTTAGCAGGAAGAGTGTTATGGTTGCCTTGCAATGCATTTAAAATTTCCTAATATTCTTCTTATATGTACATCACCATTATAGGAAATACGTATAATGACTCCCAAGGCTTGCTCACTTTTATATATGTGTAGTACTTTGCAATATCAACATATGGTACAACATTTTTAAGTTAATTATTAAGATTGATGATTTAGATCACTCAGATCTTCACTGAAAAGTCGCAAACATGCCTTGTCTTAGACCTATATGTTGTGGACAGCCAGTGCATGAACTCAATGGCTTGTGCAAGTTTATATCCATATTACATTATTAGTTACATGAATGTAAACATGCACACCCACAGTGTGTAAGTATAATTTACAGTACATGCAGTTTCTTGTGTTCCATCAGTACCATATACTATATATCCGAGTGATACATAAAACTTTAATAATAAAGTCCAATACATTTCTACATCTTATAACTTGTCTGGTGCATCTTGTATTTTCCACTTGTACTACATGTTATATATTGTGCTAATACATTATTATTGCAAACATGAAATGAAGTGACAGTTGAATGCATTTCAGCAACTTTGATAGCCTGTATCAAATATTTTATTTTCTTTGTATACCTCTAAATATAGTGATGTTAAGAACAGCCGGAGCATTGTAGTAATCTCCAGTTTCTCATGAGCTTTACATGAGCATGAGGAGCGATCTATTATATATCTTTATAGTATGCTCGCGATCCTCAGCTCAATAAATATCTCTGCCATTTTTTTTATAACCACGGCCAGGACATTCATAATGATTCCAATGATTTTTTGAGTTTGTATAAACAAAATGATGTCTTTTAATTTCAAGCTATCCTCTCTAAATGTGAGAGGAATAGCAGATACATTTAGGGGAGATCAATGTTCTATTGGTTGCGGAAATACCGTCATGATATTATTTTTTGACAGGAAACGCACAGTAGTTTGGACACAGACTTAATATGGAAACATAAGTGGGGTGGTCCTACTTTTTTTCCCATTGTGGAACCAACCACAGGGGTGTAGCTATTTTGATGCCCAGCAGCCTAGATTATAAAGTAAACAAGGTCACTACAGATGACAATGGTCGATACATTATTTTAGACATTCTTATAAAAATACTCGTTCTGTTTTAACAAACGTTTATGCCCCAACTAAAAACATGCATCGTGAACAATGGGATTTCTTTAATGATCTTTTTTTCAGAAACTAGTGAACCTTTCAGCTGAACATTTAATCGTTGGTGGAGATTTAAACACAGTGTTGACATTTAGATTAGATAAGAGGGGAGGCAATTTTGAAGCTGCCTAAAAAAACATACAAAGAATAGGTGAATTATGGCAGGAAGAACTGGATCCTGTTGATATATGGCGCCTCCATAATCCAGATACGTTTATGTTTACATGGCAATCCAGAACACCTCCAATTTAATGTAGATTAGACTATTGGTTCATTTCTTCTTTTCTGACTCAATATGTTCTTGACAACAAAATTGATCCACTCATTAAACCGGACCATAGTCTCATCTTTTTACATCTACAGGGTTTTATATTTCAAAAGTGTGGTCCAGGACTCTGGAAGTCCAATACAAGGTTTTTTCAAAGGATGAAAGTCATACTCAAGGCATTAAAGATTTAGTCATATCATCAAAGAGAAATATGCAGACTTGGAAGACAAAGGATTAATATGGGATACAATGAAATGCAAAATTCGAGATTTCACGATAAAACATTCTGAAAGAAACAGAAAAAGGGAGAGACAAACGGAAATTGATTTAAAAGCACCATATGGTGCCTGTCAATAAAAGAAAACGATCTTTCATATACTGATAATACTAGACTGGAAGAAGCAAAAGTAGAGTTGATTGAAATAAATGATTAACAAACAAGAGAAGTTATGATTAGGTCAAAAGCCAGATGGGTTGAACTTGGTGAAAAAAAATATTTTTGTGGCATAGAAAAGAGAACTCATAAGAATAAACCGATTACCAAACTTAAAACCGATAACGCTGATATAACTAATCTACAGTTAATAATACAGGAGCAGGAAAAATATTACAAAAATTTATCTACAAGCAAAAGGGTCAACAATGTCAATGGTATACAGAAAAGCGCCCTCTTCAAATTAGAGGCAAAAAAAAAATAATAAGGAACTGGAGAAGAACAGTGTGAGGGCCCTTCTAACCGAGGAGGAATGTAAAGATGCTCTTAATTGTGTGAAAAATGGAAGGACGCCAGGTACGGATGGTCTCTCATCTGTATCTTATAAAAACGTTTGGGCTGAAATTAAGGATAAGAGAGTTTAAATTATGCATTCATAACTGGTAAACTATCCATAGGTTAACATAGAGACATATCTTTAATACCAAAGAAAAATAAAGAGCGTGTTCTTCAAAAAAAGAAAAAAAATGGCAACCTCTTTTGTGGTGCAATGATTCTTTTGGAGTCCACGAAGATGAAGATGAAAAATGTATTATTAAATTGAATTGTGACTCAAAACTCCGATCTTTTAAAGAAATGAAAAAAATATGGAAATGTAGAAATCTATCACTAATAGGCAGAAAATGTTGTCTTGAAAAGTTTGGCAATTTCGAAGCTCATTGGAAAGCTTTAATTATTGCTGATCACCTTAAGATCCAACCAGAAGTTCCAGGCATATTCACACAGAATACTCTTAAAAATATAACTCACATATCTGGCAAGGAATTTTATTGGATACATGTACATGCAAACCTTAAGGATATCCCAACATGTAAAAGCAGATGAAATGAAACTTTTACTTTAACCAATGATGATTGGCCAGAAATCTTTAGAATATGTTACAGATGCACCCTAAAAAAAGCTACAAACTTTTCAATTTTCAATACTTCATCGTTTTGTGAATCATAAATCTGGGCTCAAAGAAAATGGGTCTTGTGGACTCAGAAATTTGTGATTATTGTACTAATAAGGACAGGATTATTCATAGATTTATAGAATGTTATCAGATGCAAGTTTTCGGGACAGAATTTGAAAATTGCTGGAATAGAACTCATGGTAATGCAAGTATTACCTTGTTTTCCATTGATATAATATTTTGTCTTTTTAAGGAAAAGGGCATGTACTGAATAATTGTATAGTGCAAACTAAGTATTTTATTCATAAACAAGCATGTAAAAAAAATATATCTCCTTTATCCATCCTCTTGCGTACTTGAGACATAAGGCTCACATTGAAAAACAAATTTTGTGTAGCCAATGCAAACCCAATTTTTTTGAGAAGCATTAGGGATGGATGTGTCTTACATAATATGTTTTACGTCAAGTAAACATCGAAACCGCTGGTGTCCTACTGGAAAATGTATACTCTTCATTGAATGTATAGTCTAACCTTGCAAAATACAAATATAATGTGTCTACCTCATCATATGTATCTGTGAAAAGCAAATGAATAGCAATTTAAAAAAAAAAAACTCCAAATTTGTTGCTTGACCCTCAAAATGAAGGGAGGCTACCATGTGTGGATATCATACTAAATTCTAAACTTATGCAATATAATTTTCATAACTGGTTACAACAGATATTTCTGTCATCGAATCCACTGGATATATGTAGAAATGCATGTGTGTGACAATACTTCAGGGGCTTACTGTAATTTTTGATATGGAAACCACAAAACACGAATGAAATCTGTAATAGTGCCAATCCAATTTGAAGCTGCAAGAGCAGGTTTAATGTTAGTTTGCAATACGTCACTGATGTACAATTTCACGTGAAGCACAATTGCAGTTAATTGTAAACATGAAGATTCTTTGAGTGATAATTTACTGCTAATTATTTGTCGCGTTATTACACATAACTGAGGTCAAAGAAACCAAGATGATAAACACGATGTCACCAACGTCATCCTTTTGCACAGCAGCTAGCAATCATTTCAAATTATAAAAACAACGTCATCCTTTTGCACAGCAGCTAGCAATCATTTCAAATTATAAAAATAATCAATTTGAGATGTTGAACTTCGCTTTAAGTGCCCAAATATTGAAGATATGTCACATATTATTTATAATACTTGTCAATCAATGTGGAAAGCCTCAGAATCACAGATCAAGGAATAGTTGCCTTAAGGTGCGATCTCATGAAATTTGAGGACACCTTACAGCTCTGATGCTATACTGTAGGACAACTGCAATTTGCACAATCAAAAGAACATACATTGTACTGCATATCCATGCAGTCACCACAACATTTGCAAGTATCAGCGCATGGTAGTTCGTTTTTCCGGCACTTGCATCTTTTGGTTGTGCACCTGGTAGAACATGCACGAGTTATTAGCTGTTCGCATGATGCAGGCACAAGAGTAAGGGATAGTAATGTAGGTTTCAGGTTACCCTGTGTAAATTTCCATTTAAGTGACGTAACACACAGAAGATCTGGCCATGGTGAGGTTGCTATCAGCCAGACAAATGCTTAATAGTGTGCCCTTTCAATATGACATCTCACAATGTCACTTGTTCAGGCAAGATGTTCAGAGTTTTTTGTCTTTTGAATATGTACACCCATGTTTTATCAGTGGTTGTCACACCAGCAACTTTGTACAACTTACAAATAAATATCTCAGCATTTGTTCCTTTTTTTTTTTTTTCGTTGTCATGGGTTTCATGCCAAAACAATGCAATGGTTGGTTATGATTGAATAATACAGCGTGAGCTGTTCTCTTGCCATGGTTAAATAGAAATGAAATGATGTCAGATCCAGTCACGGAAAATATGGTATAAGCAGCATTGCAGTTGAGGGATTTAAGGCATGGGCTCTTATAACATCTTCGATAGGGACATACTTTGGTTTCTTATGGGTCTCTGCCTCCATCCAAAGATTTTAACACCTTATATCTGCAAAGTGGGCTACAAGTAGAGCACCAATATTTTGTCACTTGCTGAAACCACAGTAGTTTCAGATTTGGTGCCAGTGTCAGCCTCTATATTGTTGCTTAAGAGTGGTTGTAAATTTACCTCATTTCCCTGGTTACATCCCACAACAGTTTCGTCAAACAATCATCCAGCACCTATGATGATTGTATTTCATGGAGCATTTTTATGACTTCCTCAGATAGAAAGTTATTAAGATCGACTTAGTTTTTTTCCAGGCGAGAGGAATCCCTGCCAGTTATGGGGCAAAGGAACATCTGTAGCTTCTGTCTTTCTCCTTATGAGAAAACATTTGTTCCTGTCGAGTTTTGTCCTCGACTTGATTCAGGTTTTGTTATATCTATCAAAAACAGTATCTCTCACCTTCTAGCGTGATAACACGATGCTGGAGAATGGACCTGTCTGCTGTCAATGTGGCACCTTTTTGTTGCATGTTTTGCGATCTTCATAAAGTATAGATAATACCAGGGCTTTACTTTTGGGCAGATAATCTTAAAAATATTTCTTTTGTTAATTAACTTGATAGGAAATCAATCTTTCCTCAACAAACTCTATAAATTATTTCTGCCTAATCTCTATGACGTGTATTGGAGCCTTAGTGGCATCATCTTGCGCTGCATCTTCTGTAGCAATGTTTTGCAATTTACCATTGCAAAGATAATCTAACTTAAACACGCCAAATCAAAGAAGAACTTCCCGGACCCTGTCGTTTGATGCTAAGTCTGTGGTAGATATTGTCTCTTTGTGTGTGAGAGTGGCATCAAGCATGGAATCATACAGTTCCGTGGTATATGCAGAAGTCTTGAGAGTGAATATATATTGAAAATAAGGGTCCATCTACTGAGAGCAGATCAAGCTTTGGTGATCCCTGCTATCCTTTTGCCTTTCTTTTCTATACCATTTAGCCATTCCTGACTCTGTTCTCTTGCCATAATGTTCACATGTCAGCCATGACTGCAAACTTTCCCGTTAACACCTTTGAGGAACCCCATAAAACGACCTATACCTCCATTTGCAGTGTCCATGGCAGATAAAACTACATGTCCTAACGACGTATCAATGTGGAGGACATTTTTGTAGCTGATGATGTGACCAGCTTTATGGGCAAGTTAGCACGTTTCTTTGACTGTTTTGCTTGATGTAGAGAGCATCCTAAACTGACATGCTTGGTATCCACTTACTGCCACAAGACACGGCAAAGACATAATCCTGGCCAACACTCAAGATTCTGTCAAGTATAGTGATATACTTAGCAGAGTCGTTTTCAACGATGTTATGAAGAACATGTGGGCCACTATATAGCACAGTAAGGAACGTGATCAGACGTTTAGGGATAGAAGCTAATGCACCATCTTTCGCGCCACTGACACCTCTGTGATGTGTTTATTCATATAAATTTGCTCTTAGCTTCAGAGCAGCATATACATTAGTCATGCATATATAATCTTTACTTTATATATGGGAATGGTATTTCCACTGTTGTCGAAGTCAACAGAAGATCCAAACAAGTGGACAATTGGCACATGAGCAAACTTTTTTTGGGAGAGACTATCTCAGATGTACTCTATACAGAAGAGTTGTTTTCTTTCTTTAGTTCCCCAGTATCGTAGACCACTCCACTGAAGGCAGATCAAAGTTTATACATACCCTATTACTGTACATTAACTGTTCTGCAATGCATATGGCAGTGCTCATGAACTGATTGAGTGGGAAATGTGGCTTCTCAAACCTTACCCATTAGTTGTAAATTTGCATCATTCCTGCCGATTACGATTTTTTCCAATGTGTCATTCAACTGCCTCCAAAGATGAACTACATATTAAATGGTTTTCACTTTAACAATTGAGCAATAGCGCCTGAATTACATAAATATTATGGTATATCTGCGCCCCCCTCCCCCCCCAAAAAAAAACAGAAAAAAAAACAGAAAGAAAAAAACAAAACAAAACAAAAACAAAAACAAAAACAAAAAAAACAAAAACAAAAAAACAAAAAAAACCCCAGACTTTATTCAGTACAGGACGAACCATCATGGAGATTGATTCACTAGGCATACCGATACACCACCTTTCCGTTTTAACATCAATTGAATGCAGTTTTCCCTCGGATTTTTCTGTTAGCGGTTAAACAAGAACATTTGCAATACTTTCAAAATATCTACCGTCGACATGGCACTAAATTTCGGTACTTATGTGACAAGAAAACATGACAGTACCATTGACTTTAATAAGTGACTCGATCACTTTGTTTTTGGAAGTGCGCACTGCGCATGCTTGAACAAGTGCAACTCATGTGCATGATCTGTGAGCCACTCAGTGTCCAAGCAAGGCGAGAATCTCATGAAACAGGGTGAGAATATTGTCTCCTTCTTAGAACTTGACCTCAGAGAAAGTAAATTTATGCAATATGACGACGTTTGGTGGGCCGAAATGAAACATTAAGTTAATAAAGAAAGCACCATGATGATATTGACCAGGTTGTGACGTTTCCATTTATAAAAAAACATGCTGAAACCCGCAAGAAAATTGTACGACGTTTGAGGCCGCAAAAATACGCAATTGTCCCACTGTTTTGCGGATTTGTATCGACAAATATACCAAATATAATTGATTAGATGTTTAGTTTAAAGTCTGTATAGCAATCGTCACATGTCAGAACAAACTTGTTTCTGCAGCAAAAACTAAGCAGTTTGATTGGAAGGAACTGAGCATACCAAGTCTTTGTTTACATTAATAAACGTCCATATGGATGCCCTTGATATACCGTGATTATGGGGCGATCCCGAGATTAAATTAGAGAAGAATCGGTGCAGAGACAAATGGTTTCCCTTTATAATTAAGCAGTTTATTACTAAAATCAAGTGGTATACATCATACTATCACAATGTTTCTTTTATTTCGTTTTTACACCACTATCCACACAGAGCTGGAAATGATAACTGTATAAAATATGATATAATTATGTTCCCTGCTGGTTTCCTGCAGTTCGAAAGTTGATGACATTGACTTCTTTTTCAGCTGTTATTTAAGTATAATCAAACCTGCCATTATAATTATATCATAAATCTCATTGGCATTCTGTGGGATACGGAAGTTAATCTCTTTGGTCTACCTTTTTAACTGTGACAAGATTTACCAATCATGCAGTGACAGGTGATATCCAGACAAATATTGTTTCTTATGAATTGGGCAATTTGCAGAATTTTACATCTGGAGGACAATTGGTTTCCTCTATGATTGTTGATCTGGAAGAGAACAACACAAGTAACTTTGAAGATATTATTTTGATCTTATCAAGATAAATGAGGGAAATAGATATTCCTTTAATTTTGCAATGCAATTCTGAAAGACCTTGTTACCATGTAATACATGGTAATTAGTTCCTTCCGAATTTCACAGCTTTCAGGGTATTTTTTTAAACATCATTTTTTTCTCTTATTCTTGATATTTTGAAATTCTTTACTGACAAAAGGACAAGCAGAAATTAGAAGCAGTCTGGAAACAGGCATTCGAAATCTTCAGGAAGTTTCAAGTGACACACACTGTGTATTTGCCTAGATTCTTGGGCATTTCTTTGCCAAAGAAAACAGTCGGAATGCATATTTGTGCATGTATAATGGTGTGAGATTCCAGACTCCTGGCCTTTTCTCTTTTTGCTCGGAACAGTTATTCACTCGCGATATTTCTCTACCCCCAGCATACTGCTGTCCGCCGCCAACTCTGTGACATAATGAAAGGCCTGGCAGGTAAGATATCTGTGCACTACACGTGGTTGCTTTGGAAAATGGGACAATTTGAGATTTTGTTTTAGTTATGCTGAATTACCTTCTATATTTGCCATGAAACAACATGCAAAGCAATATAGGCTTGGATTAGAATTCTAGAATAATGACCGGTGGGAAAAAAAGCATGATTAATATATTGGTATATTTTTCTAGTCCTAAGTTGCGAGATTTCAGTATTTACGCTAATTTTCTTATTTGTATACATTTCCCTGCATACAACTACTGTTGCTCCTGCTGAGATGTTGATGGTAGCGTTAGCTGTTAAATAAAGAGATACATATTAAAGGGAACCATAGACACCAATTGGTATTGGTGCGAATTACGTTACGCTTTCTTCATTAAATATTTAGACTACATTATATCTTTTCAGTTAATCTATGAAGCACCAACATTACAAATACCAGAACCCTTTGCATACTATCGGCTAGCACGGAAATTGCTAGATTTGTGAATATGTCTTGAACCCAGATAAACAAATTACGAAAATGTTCGTTCATAGCCTGTGTAATACCTCCTTGAACAGATTTGGGATTTATAAACGTTATATGTAATAGTTTGCAAGCTACTCAAGGGCTGTATTCATAAAAAACATAATCTTTAATTTGAAATATACGTTCAAGAATCTTTTTAAGTAAGATGTCCTTGCTTTACTAAGAATCTTGCTCAGATCGTATTAATAAACGCCTAACTTAGCCAAGCAAAATGTACCTTAGAGTCATAAGCATGTCCACACGTGAGGAGGTGGTTTTGTTGACGAAATGCATTGTTTATGCGTAAGCAGTTGCCTAGCAGACGATCTCGTAAATTTCATGCCTTCTTTCATCTCGCTCATCATTGCCACCTTTGACCTCACCATCAACCACGTGGAAAAAATGGATCCTGAAGCAGCAAGGTGAGCAGAAAGGAGCCCTGCGCTCCCCAAATGGAAGCCGAATTGTTGAAGCAGGAGGTTATTCAGCGTCTGGATATTATCGAGGGCGCCTACGGAGCACATGCGGGAGTCACTAATCAAGCCAAGACACGCGTTTGGAAAATGATCTCCCTCATCATGAAAAGGTTCAGGAGCAACCATTATAATCTTGGGCGGGAGGGGGGCTATGCATTATTTTTCTAATAAATGATGTACGTCTCAAAATCAATGAAAAAAAATGTACGTCCTCCTTTACCTTAAGAAAATAAAGTACCGCTTGCCAAGCGCGAATGGGGGGGGGGGGGGGAGACCCCTGCCTGCTCTTGCCCATTTTTTTAATGCCTATGGATGCGGAAAAATACACGTCTGGATAAAATCAGCAGACATTGTCCTTAGCTTACACATACGTGGCCTAATAACACGCTCTACAGCATTGATGCATATCATGCAGTTACAGACGGCCAGCACGCGGCAGGGCGTAACCAAGGAAGCCTGGCAAGCGCTTCGGACGTCGAATGAATATATTATTTGAAAAGTAAGTTATTAGATGTATTTATTAATCCTAAATGAGTATCATAACGATAGGCCTACACCGACTCTAAGTGACTCTTTGTGTTACCGTAGATATCATCTACATTCATAGCGCACAAAGTACATGCCGATATCGTTAACACAAAACACTGAGTGAAGCCATGGACATACCGGTAGTAAAGCCATAGTATTAGCTGGTCTTATATAGGCCTAGGCAGAGGAAAACTTATGTCAGCTTTTGTATTAATATATTTCTAATTTTAAACTAAGTTAGGCCCATAGCTAAGCCTTGTGAAGCCGCGATTGTCTGTTTTACGTTAAAAATTGCAGCCTTTGTCACAAATATAAGACGCGATGAGAAAAAATCACTCAGGCCTTTAAAAAAAAATCTGAAAGACGTCCCCTTTCGTAATTAGTTTATCCTTCTTTTTAAGACCTTGTAAGTCAAATGATCTGATCATGATATTGCCTATGAACTTACTCCGAAATAATTTCTAAATTTCAATTAAAATATATATAATTACTCCAAGGACTAATAGAGTTTCACCTGGCTAACAATACTGGAATTAATTTTATGGCTTGGCTTAGTAAGCCGAGCGATACTTAAATTGAGCTGCTCCTGTATTTTAATTAGAACTTTCAAAAGTTAGCCTTTTTTGAAGATCTTCACTTTCAGAAAAAGTATGAAAGCGACTGGATATACTTGCTACTAAAAGATCTGTAACTTTCCAATAAATGAAGTTTTAAAATGTGAATGTGGGCATATTATTTGTTTTTGTCTGCCTATACTTGTTTTCTTTCTCAACCTTTTCGTTGCCGGCTTTATTCATGCTTATATTTGAATCACTGTAATTAAATGATATTCAAATTCCTCATGCAAAGCTCTCGCTCTTACATTCAAACACAAACACGGCTAGACTTAAGATAACAGACTTAGGGCAAAGTTTGGTTCTGGTAAACAGCTATTCTTGGCGTAATCTGCACGCATTGCGTGGGAATGTGCTCACAATAGCTGTTGACTCAGGTTAAAACTTGGCATTCAAAGAGTTCATCAGGTATCCCCACATCAGAATAATGTTGATTACCAGTAACAATATATACTTGCAGGTGCAGGTCACAAACACATATTTCCAGGAATTATTTGTCACTGCACTGGCTCATTTTTTCTTTGATTCATTTTATGTCAATTGAATCAGATAGATAGCGGAATTTTATTTGAGCAGGCCAGTTTAGTGAAGTTTGCATCCCTGAAAATCCAAATGGTTCTCATGAAAAGGCAGTCGCAAATGCCAGGAAAAGGCATCTGAGGGAATTTGTTAAAAAAAAAAATCGGGGGAGTTCCCTCTTACCCCCCACCCAACCCCGGGGTTCGTGCCTTCCGCTCTAGCATCCGGGCTTCGCCCTCAAGTCGTTGACACCCCACCCCCACCCCATATTGCAAGAAATCCTGGATCCGCACCTGCTTGCAAAAGTTCAAATTTAATTTTGAACTGTTTACAGTTGAAAACTCCTGGAAGCTAACATTATCCTTTCCATATTCCCTATAAATTAGCTGGAACCCTGATATACTTTGTGTGTTTCAATATAAGGACTTTGGTGCCACGCTCACATTTTCTGTTCACTTATATTAACAATCATCTTGCTATATGTGCACACTGTTTATATGTACTTTTAACTTCTCATTGCTGAAATAAACTTGTCATCATTGCTGAAATTAGGCTCGAGTAATGTTTCTGCTGAGTAAACTCTAAGCAATGCACGCAGAGTGCTCCTAGCAAAGCTTTGATTATAGAACCATAACATTAATGGGAATGAGATCAACGATGGTTACCTTTAACACTGAAAAAGGTAACAGTACATTAATTTGAATTTCGTAATCATAATTTACGTCCATTAAATACAGGCACGGATACGGATATAATCTCTCTCTCTCTCTCTCTCTCTCTCTCTCTCTCTCTCACTCTCTCTCTCTCTCTCTCTCTCTCTCTCTCTCTCTCTCTCTCTCTCTCTCTCTCTCTCTCTCTCTCTCTCTCTCTCTCTCTCTCATTTTTAGATTAACAAAACCAGGCACTGTGTTAACAAGCTGTGCAATGCATGCAAAGCGCTCCCAGGAAAGCTGGTGACCCCAAAAATATTTTTGAATACTTTTAACTTCATAAAACTAGAGATGTCGGTTAACCTGTTTGAAGTGGACTTTCACAACATAAAGAATTTGACTATAGAACTATAGAATTGATGGGAATGAGATCAATGATGGTTAGGCCTACCTTAAGTGCTGTAAGAGATAACAATACATGAAGTGGAATTCTGTTATTATATTTTTCTTTTAATCAAAAAAAGCACAGTAATACTCTCTCTCTCTCTCTCTCTCTCTCTCTCTCTCTCTCTCTCTCTCTCTCTCTCTCTCTCATTTTTAGATTAACAAAACCAGGCACTGTGTTAACAAGCTGTGCAATGCATGCAGAGCGCTCCCAGGAAAGCTGGTGACCCCAAAAATATTTTTGAATACTTTTAACTTCATAAAACTAGAGATGTCGGTTAACCTGTTTGAAGTGGACTTTCACAACATAAAGAATTTGACTATAGAACTATAGAATTGATGGGAATGAGATCAATGATGGTTAGGCCTACCTTAAGTGCTGTAAGAGATAACAATACATGAAGTGGAATTCTGTTATTATATTTGTCTTTTAATCAAAAAAAGCACAGTAATACTCTCTCTCTCTCTCTCTCTCTCTCTCTCTCTCTCTCTCATTTATATTCAGATAGTCAGGCACTGTTGGTAACTAATTGTGTATTCATTTCAGCCATGATAAAATATTGTAAGTACATATGCATATACCTGCATGATACTCACAATTGTTGTTACGATGTGGCAGAATGGTCTCATTTATTCCATAAATTGCATGCAGGTATTTTTTTAACCCTTAAAGTGTTTCGTTTGACACTGAGACAACAGGTTTCCTTTAGACAAATATTCTGGTGAAACTTCTGAATTAAACCTAGGCTTGTAGGTATTTGAATGAAAAGTCGCCTCATGAGGAATTTGAATCTGAAGTCAGTTTTACAGTGTAGGTTCAAACAGATATATATCCGCTTACAGTGCTCTATTAGGGTTCATAGTGCCCAAAACACTTTATAGAGTATAATTAGATGTACTTTTTCCCAGTGGCATGCATCTATGGTATTTTTTTAGAATTGTGATTAAAAAAATAGTGGCATGTACAATATTGTTTTCTTTATTTCATTTATCTTTAGTATACTAAATCTTGCTTCTCACGCAGGAGATCAGCATAAGAACTTCCAAACTTGCAAAGGTCTGACTGTATTTGTTCTGTTTAATGTTTTTTTATTTTTTCAAAACCAAGATTTTTTTTTTCAAAACCAAGTTATCAATACTATTTGTTTGTATGTAGAGTGGATAAAGGCAAAATATTAATATAGACAACGTGATGCTAGTAAGAACGTTGCCCTGACATTAACATATCAATTTTTAATGCTGGAGTAAAAGTGTGCAATATATATTCTAGTACATGTAGAGCCAGTATAACATATGTTATCTTAATCACCAGGGAAATGTCACATACATATCAAGAATTTTAAACCCCCCAAAAAAACACATCTGTCATTAAGACACCTTTAATGCAGCGTGTAATACCGTGTATTCATAGCACTTTGATGTTTCTGTTCAGTGAGTCAAAGAGCATATTAAACGTGTGCTTATATGAATGGTCCAAAATTGTGTATCTTACGTGATTATAGTAAGGTGAGTCATGACCTAAGATGCTATCCCATTTTCATACAGATGCCTGGATTGAACTATGCTGTGCAATATAAATAAAACTGGTGCTGTCAGATTATTTTCAGTTTTCTCTTTTCTCCCATGTTTCCCCAGAATATCCAGTCATAAACTTGGGTCTGTTTTGCAGGGTTTCTTGAGGTAGGATCATTAGATTTATTAGTGACAAAATAGGTAGACCCTCCGAATAGAGCCCTATTTTGTCATAACCTGTGGGCTTCCGCTTCGTCCACTGGACCCACAAATGATTTCGTTTTGAAACCTCTGTGTTCATGTAATTTTCAAATGGACCAGACATATTTAAGGCTTCTAAAATGTTTCTGTCGACATTGTGTCTCTTGCACAATGGTAGCTAAGATATATGCATCCATGGGTTTCAGTATTTAAAAAAAGTAATGTGAGGTAGGATGGAAAAAATAATGTTACACTATGAGCAGCTGAAAAAAATGTATGTTTAACTAAAATGCATAGCCCCCCCCCCCCCCCCCGATTTTAATGGTTTGTCCCTGATCAAGTAATATCCAAAACAAGATGAATTAATATCCCAAATGAAAAAAAAAGGAAAATGTTTTGACGCACTTGTACTTTGTTTATATCTGTTACGATATAGCCGGTTGTAATAGCAACCTTTCACCCATTTGTCCTTTTACTTCAACCTTCACCTTGGCATTGTAGTCCACATGATGGAGGTGCTGGATAAACCCACTGCAGCCCGACAGTTCACTGTTTTGCAGGAAACGACCACATTTGTATAGTAGCGTGTGAATTGTTAAAAGGCATAGGCCTACAAGCAGTAATAAACACATGGTGGCATCATCCCTCAGGACATCGTAATGAAAACTAATGTGTACACTTTAGGCCTACATAGCAAGTGCAGGGGCTCTACTCAGAACTCTACCTACTGACACGGTCTCTAGCCCGCCGCTGGTACAAGAGCTGTGCTTGTTCAGATTGCAGTCTTAATTTATTCGCCAAGGCAAAGGCGAGGATGTTTAGGGAACGATACCGACTTTGTATCTGCTCCCTGCTCAGACATTCAAGCGGACCCTCTCGATTCAGGAAAACCCTGCCATGGCGAATTAGGTTGTGATTTCGGTTCTGCACAAGAAGTAAGATAGCCGCCATTTTATCTTTCTAAGACTGCAAAGACCCTTGCTTACATTTTCAACTTAAACTAACACGGATCTCGCACTTAGTTTTTTTATGAATACGGCTTACACCTGACATTAAGTTTTGTGCTTAGAATAAGTCAAAACTTGTGCTTATTAAGTTTTATGAAAACGGCCCCAAGTCTTCTTTATAGAGTGACATTTTTTTTAAAAAGATCTTCATGTACCAGGCGGGATGTGTAAATCTTCAATAAATTTGAGAAGCTATATGCATACAGTAAAAACAATTAAAGAAACAACGATCACAAGCCACAGCACGAAACACATTCGAAACATCATAAAATAATGTTACTGACACAGCAAGGCAAACGAGACTCTTAGGTCTTAGGCGTACAATTTTGTGTGAAAGCATTCACCAAATTCTTGATTTGAACTGAGTGAGTACAGACAGTTGACAGGTCTGATTAAGAAACTTTGACTAATTTTTGTCATTAAAAGGATCAGGTGTGTTTATTGCTCAAGCACGTTTAGTAAATCTAATGAGGAAGTAAGACCTCAACAAAAACCAGCTTAGCACCAACAGAATTATAAAATCGGAGAACTGGCCCACAGCAAACCATGGCCAAAGGTGCACTAAAATTATGTTTAAGCAAAAAATCTGCCTATGTTCATACAGTGAATCCAATCTGAGAAGGAATGGGCAAGAATCGCAGTCGTTTTGAAAATAAAAACTCTAATGTATGAAAAAAAAAAACTTCAAACCACCAAGTACCAATTTAATAACAAAACATCATGCCAAAATCGACTCCTAATTGCATAATACTTGCATGAAGAAATCTTGCCCTCACGTGAGGGTTGGTGCAGTTTATAACTCTCGTTTTTTAATGTTTAATTTCTGTCTATGGCTACCATCCAATACTCTATAAATTATATATTGCTGGAAGGAAAACATAACACCAAGTTAGATTCTGGTACTAAATGCAAAATATTAGCATTGCAATTGATGTTATAAAATTTCAGTCGAAATTTTAACTGTTGACTTAATTTAAAATAGCATTTAAATAAATCAGTTCCCTTGAGAGTGTACAAAAGCCCAGACAGCTTCCCCTAAAACTATATTTTAATTCTTTGAAAAAGGGCTTAGTTATTACTTCATTGCTGTTTAATATTTTATAATGAAGATTTTAACTTTAAACATTCTGTAAATTTTTAAATAAAATACTTATCCAAAATTAAAATGTGGTTTTTGCTTCCAGGTTACTGGTTTATTTCCTATACAAGAATAATGTCTTCCACTTTTGGCGGTTGTGCAATTTGTTGTTTTTCGACAAACAGTCAAAATTAAAGAGTTGTAACTAACCAATTCCAAATTCAATTTCTCCACATATACAGAGTTTTCGTACATTTGTGTCGACCTTTACGTGGGTCTACAGAGTTTGAAATCGATCCTCTTACACTTTAAAATACAATCTTCACCACTGCAAATTGTGTATTACTAAAGCCTCACCTCACATAGTTTTTGAGTTATCACTCATAAGAAGAAAAAAAATTGCAGTGCCCATGTGGCCTTATTTATTATTTTATTTATTTTTTTTAGTCACGTACCGATTTTACTTTGCCCCTACGGTGCACTACCAGAGAGTGCAATATGGACGAGGTAGTTTAAAATCCTCAAAAGAAACTGACAAAAATTAATATGTGATCTTCAAAATGAGACCAAGGTCAGCAAATGCTGCATCAAACCTGCCTAGATAAAAAAGAAATCATTATGTCCAATTTCAAAGTCCAATCTAATGTTTTTTTTAAGCAAGGAGCCTGAATTCAAGCTGAAATTGCCATCTTCCCCTTTAATATATTGATCAAGTCACCCACATGGCTGAAATAAATCAGACCGACAGTTATTGACAGTTGCTAGTTGAAAAGCTTTATTTGGTCTAAACTTCAGTAGTAGTAGTAGTAGTAGTAGTAGTAGTAGTAGTAGCAGCAGTAGTAGCAGCAGTAGTAGTAGTAGTAGTAGTAGTAGTAGTAGTAGTAGTAGTAGTAGTAGTAGTAGTAGTAGTAGTGTTTATTGACCACGGTCCAAAGCAAAGTACAAAAGCATAGTACCCTATGTATGGTAACAATACTAGATCCACAACAGCATATATTATTTAGATAACAATATTATATCACAATGGTAGAACATCAGTATTTTACACAATACAAACATATTCATATTAAATCGGGAGACCTGCTCTAAGATTCCGAAGAATCACTATCGTGCAGGCCACCTTAAATTTGAATAATGATTACTACTATACACTGTACATACGCTGCTGGCTGAAGGAATAAAAGATTATTGCAGTTGTTAGACCAAGTGAAGATAATACATACACATAGTAAATAAGGTGAATTATTAATTGGTATTATTGGTACAGATATAACAATTGACAATATCGCAGTTGGTTTCATTGTTATCAATAATGTATTTCTTTGAATTTTGGGTAAAATCATTGAAGGAATGAGTATGATTTTTTGACGTGACAATCTCAGGTAAGTAATTTTCATTAATTAAATCAGGTATTTGTATCTAATAGACAAACGACTAGCTTTAGAATTGGTGACTGTTACTGGCATAGTTGTGGTTTAAGTGGGGATACCATGTATTGTTGCATCAAATCTTCGTGGGGCGAGAACAACTCTTCTGGGTCTCTCAGTCTGCTGTGCTCGATTATTGTTGAAGACGGTATTCAAATAACTTTTTAACATATTAATTTCATATTTGAAATACAATTTCATGGAGGATAATTAAAAAATGTCTGTAAATTTAAGTAAACCAACTTTTTCAAAGACAGGTGATGTGCATTATATTCGCTTTTACTAATCAGCCTTACTGTTTTCTTTTGCAGCTTGACGAGTCTGCTACAGGGGTGAAACCCCCATGTTGTTATTCCATAATTCAGATGTGACAGGAATAAAGCATGATAAATTATTTGTTAAATGTTTTTGGGTAGCAGATTCTTCAATTTGGCTAGAATACCACAAGTCCGGGATAATTTGTAAGATATAAGAGTGGCATGGTTATTCCAAGTAAGATTATACTCTCTCTACCTGTTGATTGTCAATTTTTATGTTTGGTATTTGTTCTTGGTATAGTTATTTCTGTTTTGTATGGAAGATCATTAATTTAGGTTTGTTAACATTCAAAGATAATTTATTCACAGCTAGCCAGTCACTAATTTAGTTAATTCTTTATTTACATTGTCGGATAATGAAGAGTGTGATGAAGCATCATCTGTGAAGTAACATACTGTACTAAAAAGTTAGTGTCATCAGGGTACATGATTGAATAAAAAATACTAGCTGTGTGTAGGTCATTTATATATATTTAGAATGAAAGTGGGCCCAGAATTGAGCCGTGGGGGACTCCAGTAGAAATTTTCTGTGATGGTGATTTGATGTTTTCAATTTCAACATACTGAAATCCATTATTTAGGAAGCTAATGAGCCACTGAAGCTCTGTGTTTAATATTGCATAATGTTCAAGCTTCTTTATAAGTATATTGTGATCTATAGTGTCAAAGGCTGTAGAAAGGTCCAAAAAACAGCAATTGGAAGTTTCTTTTTGTTAAGATCATCCTTTAGTCTATCAAAAAGTTCTAAAACAGCTGTTTCCATTGAGTGATTCTTTCTAAAGCCATATTGGTGATTGTAAAAAAAGGCCTTTTCAGTGAAATACTGGAAGGATGGGTATGGACCACATGTTCAAAAACTTTAGAGATAGATGGCAGGAGAGATATGGATCTATAATTGTTGAAGTCATGTTGGTCATCTTTTTTTTAAAAATTGGCATTACTTTGGCTATTTTTAATTTGTTAGGGAAGAAACCATTTTTAAAAGATTGGTTAATGATAGCAATTAGAGGTTTCTGAGCTGAGCTTCAAAAGTATGAGGGGTATGTTATCTACTGCAGCACTTTTTTAGGGTTTAGATTGGATATTACGGAATATATTTGATCTACATCCACATACGTGAACTGGAAAGGAGAATTTGTATTAGTATTTTGTAGATATGATTGAAAAGCTTTTTTCCCCTTCAGTGTTAATTTTCTTTTCCAAGGTTGGACCAATATTGACAAAATAATCATTAAATTTTGATGCAATTTCCTGTGTATCTGTTATATGTTTATTGTCAATATTAAAATATAATGAAATTGTTTGTGAGTGTTAGATTATTTAGGACATCTTAAATGGTTTTTCATGTATTTTTAATATCATTTTAGTTATATATTAAATTCTGCCATATAATAAGCAGATTTTGCCCTACGAATCATCAATCGGACTTCACAGGAGCATTCTTGGAGTCTTCTAGACAGATCATCATACCTCTAATTTTCTGGTGTAATAGAGAGAACTTTCTTATAAAGCATATCTCTGTTTCATTTTGTTTAAGATGTCTCGGGTGATCCATTTTGTTTTTTGTGTTTGTATTTGTTAATTTTTCTTCTTTTTTAAAGGAAAGTGTTTGTCAATCATATTATCTAGTTTGACTGAGAATTTTTGAGCATAAGTTAGCTGAGGATCTACATTTATATTATTATCAAAAATGAAATCCCATTCTGTGTTGTTTAAATCTTCGAGGAAGTCATGAGAAGCATTACCTGTAAAAGCAGTGTCTTAACACTTACATTATTTCTTACATATGTGATCCAGCCACCCCCCTCCCCCGTTTTAGAACATTCATTACTATTGTATTGTGAATACATGCTGTATTGTTGTAGTTCAAATTGTTTAGGGTCACAAGTTTCGTTAAGCCAGGCCTCTTGTATACATATTGCACTGAAAAAAAGGCATCTGTTTCGGCAAGGCTTTCTATCAGAATTTTGAATTCATCAAATTTTGCATTCTTTGACTCTATATTGAGTCTGCGAATTGTTAGTATGTTTTCATGTCTAGTTAGAAACTCCTTCAGATCGTCAACATTGAAATTGTTTTTGCTCCTGGGTACTGGATTTTAAAGGAATCTAGGTTTATATATCTGGATAAATCTTTTTCATCCACCCCACCTTTGTTTCTTAACAGTTCTTCATTTGGGATGGGCATTTACGACTTAAAATTTAAAGATGGTTTAAAAAATACTCTCTAGCGTTTTTTCCCCAACAGTCTTGAAAGATGCAAAGTACAATATCGCTCATTAAAATGTACCATAGAGTCTCCAGATACAGGCATAGGGAACGATTAAAGTAATACAGAGCCATGGGAGGCTTGCGAAATAGCAAGACGAAGATTAGATAAGGAGACAAGTAGTCCTAAAAACACAAAGTTCTCGCTATTCCGATCTATGGATATACAGAGTATCATTCCATACTTTTAAGTATAGCCTACGTTTAACCTGAGATAGAAATACTAAAGGTGCATGTACGATATGAAAGTATATTTATCCATTGCGTGAAAGTCGGCGAGAACATGAAGAGAAATACCGAAAAAACAGGAGCAGATGAATGACAGGTCATCTATCAGATATGTTTCCATAATAAGAATAAGAACTAGTCAAACCTTAGATCTGTAGGTCATGATTAAGCTATATGACAAGTTGATCAATGTGTGAAAGTATGATGTGTTTTAATGGAGATTAATCAGTAAAGAAGCAGCTTATTATTTCCATGACCGCCAATTTCTATCGTAGTATCGGCGCCATATTGGTTATTTGGTGCGGACCTGTGACAGACAATGGAGCATTGTTTTTTTGAAAGGAAAAGTGTTCATAAAAGGTGCACGTCAGTTGTTCTTGAAGACGGTCGTTAGGTACGTTCGTCCGACTTTTGTTACATCAAATTGAAGTGAGCATACTGATTTCCAAGTTTATTTTCTCGTGTTTTTACCATATTTTGAAAGATTGAAGCCAGAAAGACATTTTGCTAGGTCATTTTTTGATACTTTTTCTATATCAGACCCGTTTAATCGCTTTATGTAGATCAGGCCGTTAAATGACCTTGTCGATTTGATAAGGCCCTCCTGTTTAGCTTTCCTTGCAAGGAAGATCTCCGATTGACCCTTCGTAAGATCCTCGTCGATAAACACAATTTGCATTCCCTTGAATGACAATTTAGTTTTTTTGTAAATAAAGTCTGTATTTGTCCATGTGAGAGGCGCATCTAATTTGTATGGGCCTTTTTTATCAGTTTATTTGTTTCTTATTCTCTCTGCAATGAATGTACTTGTGAACTGAACATCTAGCTTAGTTGTCATATCATTAATGCTTTGGTCGATGACCTCATCATTATTTTCCGTTAGGCTGTTTACCACAAGGTTGTTATGCCTACCAGTTTTTATCATCTCCCGCTGGGTGACCGATTTAGCCCTTTCCTTTAGGAGAAAGTGTAGTAGGACATCATGCTTTCTGACTTCGGCTTCAACATTACTTAAGCTTGTACTGAGAGGCTCAATTTTTATCATCCAGATACGTTTTTAGCGTGTTTTCAATTTCAGTAACGAGAGCATTTTGTATTGTTTTTAATGTATCAGGACAACTAAGAGCACGTTGTACTGCAAGTCCTATTTTTACAGATCGACTAGAGGTTTTACTAGTATCACCTCCGTCTGACCCAGCTGACTAATTTTTTGGCTGGCCTCTTTTAAGTGTCTTTTCAGGGTTCTCTCGTAACAAGTTTTCGTCAGACATCGTCTCTTGTATTTCCCAAATTGAAGTTTCGCCAGAATAACCTAGAAACAATTCGCCCGACTCTGAATCATGAATAAAGACCCCTTGAATAAAGGAAAATGAGTCATTCCTACTTTCACACTCAAGTTCAACATCCTCTTCGCTCGACATTCATACAACATGACAATATTTACAAAGCGAGGAACTACAGTTGTGGCTGTCCACCCTCAAAGAGGGGGTGTTAAAAGTTGTTAGAAACAGCAACCTCCAACAATAGCTGTTCAGCTTGATCCTCACACTCAAATACACATGCTCAGATGTTTTTTTTTGTTTTTGTTTTTTTTTTTTGTCTTCATTTACACAGAGCTTCCATGTGTAAGACAGATTTTAGGCAGAGGTTCAAAGTTTAGCTTGTGGCCAGGACGGCGTATGAATACAAATCTGCAGGCTGCCCAGATGAGACCGTGTGATTTCAAAGTAATTGGCAAAGCAGTTAAAAGAACAAGCCTTTGATTTTAAACAAATCAAATGGAGCAAATGCGTTATTTGTTTTAATCATCAACCAATTACATCTTAACCTGATTTGACCGACCTGCCTAAAAATATTTTAACCTATTTGGAATAGGATATGGCGAGCAGTTTTAGGGGAAAAAATCATGCATTTACTCCACTCTCCCCATATTGACATGAACTTTCGGTATCAAAACTTAATGTCAAAGCTCTTTGTACATCACGAGTTTAATCAAAACCACTGGATGGGCAGTGTGGTAAAGATGAAGGAAAGGTACCCCCTTTACTAAGAGAAGTGGAAAATATACATCGCTGGCGTGCACATGTTCAAAGAAGATGGGATGATAAAAAGCATATTTACAAGGTCTGGCGTGCAGGCCCTGTTTGGTGGTTCACCCTTAAGTAGGTCAGATTAACATTATCCCAATTAATAAATTTCTTCCTGAAAATGACAGCAAAGAGATTCAAGAGGTACAAACCATCAATATTCATCTTTACTACCAATATAAGGAAACAAATATCACTACTGACTTGAGATACGCAGCCACCCGTAAAGGAAAAAAAGGTAAACACAACACCATTAAAAATTCATTATCGCTATACGTAATGTGACATTCAAATAGCATAGTGAACAACGTTATAATGTATGATAAGTTTCAGAAGGAGCAACACTAAATGTATTGCCAACTTCATGCCATGTTCCTAAAATTTTCTGGGAAATGGTGATATGATATGCTACTTCAAATATACCACTCATTTGACTCTTCTCTCTCGGGATGAGTTGCCCAATGCTCTCATTTGACCATTTAGTGTTGATGTATATCGTCATCTCAGTATGATATTGTAGCATCTAGGCTTCAAGAGTTAAGCAGACACACCCATCATAAACATGTCGCTAAACCATCCAAAGACACCCTTATGTAAAATGGAGTCTGTTGCAGTGTTTTATTTTAAATGTTTCGTCATTCGACAATGTTATGAATGAAAATCATAAAGTTTCCTATTATGATAGCATGTCTCAGGACAACATATGTCCTTGGCATAGGGTGGACACAATTTGCCTATTCCATGTAAATAAAAGCTGTTGACTCTATGTTATTCTGTCAGGGACAGAGTTACTCATAGGTAACACAAAATGAAGCTCTCTTTTACTGCTCTGTGTGGTTCACACAAATTCGTCAATAGTGTCACATATTTCGGGTCCAATGAGCCAAGCTGACAATTAACGTTATAGATCATGTGAAAGCCATGCAGCATAATTAGTTCATAAATTTAGGATCTGCAGTTGCGTGCAGTGTTCTTACTATATATGTATACAGATACAGTCAGGCCGCCTTTAACCGTCACTTGATAATTCGGCAACCTTGAAATTCGGCAGCAATGAGGTGTGAACTGGTTTCCCCCATTAATTTACTACATGATAATCCGGCACCCTTGGATTTCGTCAATGGCATGTTAATTGCAGAACTAAAGGGCTTTTTTGAATGTAATTTGCCTCTTTAATCCGTCTCTTGATATTTAATCGAGCATATACTTTGCATTAATATACCTGATTGCACCGTACCGAAAAAAATCAACAATCACATGACGTGTTCCAAACAAGTTTCGAGTTGATTAGAGGTTTAATTGTTCCCGCCTTACATGGTTAAATTTCACTACAATGGCAATCCCAAGCCCGAAACTTGCGAGGGTCGATTTGGACCATGGTAAAAAAAAAAGGGATAGCTTGGGCCAAAGTGCTTCCACAAATTGTTTACAGGTGCTGGCAACGCACACGTCTGATTGCAAGGCAACAACCCAGTGACAAGACCAATGATCGTGACTTTGACCGTGATGATGAAATACCCTTGGCCGAACTGATTGGCGTGATGAACCAGCTACCCATTGATCTGTCAGACCGCATGTCTTCACGCCAGTTTGCAAACGTGGATAATGATATCGCTTTTGCAAAAGAAATAACCGAGGAGGATATTTGAGGAATGATAATTCCTCTCGAATCTAAGCATGCAAGTGACGATGAAACTTGGTGTTGCTTTGACAATCTCAAAACGGAAAAGGTAACAATAACTAAGGCGCTAGCTTCTGTTGCCACCCTGTGATCATTTTTAGAATCCAATGAGGGATTTTGTGGTAACGACGAACCAAAAGCTTGGCGCATCGTAGAACAGTTAAAAGACTTGAAACCGGAGCGCAGTAAACAAAAAAGATTTCGGATATCTTTGTGCTAAAATAGGCAATTAAAAGCAAATTATGTCCAAATACGTGTGTGAGATTAACATAAGGGTTGAGACATTTATGCGTGCTGGCTCCAGTTATTTTGAACGTAACATTAATTGTACATATGGATATGAATACACTGAATTATTTTTTTTTCTATAATTTTTACGTTTCGCCATTAAAATTATAATTTATAAAGCTAATGGGAACGCTTATAGCAGAAAAACCGTTCTGGCCATTATCTCAATTACTGGAATTTTTCGTTTTTGTGTGACTTCTCCGGCATACCCTAAGCTATCCTGCCCATGCTACATAACATTCAATAAGACGCCTGTATGTTCTTTACAAGCCACTCTTTAGAGCAGCTGATATAAAACAAATGTGTATACAATGTAGTGCGCTGCCCTGTGCAGCTCTTATCCTTCCTGGAATTTCAACGTACATGCTGGAAACTTTTCCTTAGAACTGGGAACAAGTAGCTGTATGTTCAGGCATGGCATGCTGTCAGCTATATCACCGATAAACATTTAAGTGGAGATGCATTTAATTAGAGACTCAGTGTCCGATAACAGGGGATGTAAATCATTTGCTTTGTCTACCATATGGATATAGTAGGTACCCTCCTGTCCTTATCAGCTTGTTAAGCATAATGTGCATGCTAATGAGCAGATAAAAGCTTAACATAGACCCCACATTGTACCTGACCTGACCTTTCATCTACTAGAAGTATCGCGCTTTCCTGCTTGTAAAGCAGTGTTTGCATCATGTATATTGGGGAGTGGAGCGAGTATTCACTGACAACTGACTACAGCAACAACGTTTGGACGCAACAACAAAAGTTCCACAGGGATACGCATAATTCTCACTTAAATCAACCTGAGGTAAAGTGGGAGGATTTGGCACCACAAGGAAGCCGATAACAGGAAACAATTCTCCTCAGGATGTACACAATTGGCCTAGACAAAGCAAAGCACAGTATATTAAGCAGCGCAATGTCGAGCAGTTGTATGGGGGAAAATGGTGTTAGAGAGTGCAACACTCCAATAGACATAATAAGCAAGACTGAGGGGAAAGTGCTCCCACAAATGTCAATTACAACGTTGCAGAAGGCGTTAGAGTTATTCGTTTTTCTGGAAGTGCGTTGTTTGCTTCTATGAACAGTTATGATACATGAAACATTACCTGAGAGATTCCATACTATCAACAGTGTTAAAACTAGAATATAAAATGTTTTTAGTGCTACAAATGTATTGTCAGTCGAGGACAATATAAGGGGAAAACATATTGATGTAGTAATGGGGTGTAAATGTAGTATATCACGTGGTCCCAGGGAAAGTACTATGCCAATCGCAGGAAGGCAAATTGTAATGATCTTGATGATTGTAGGAAGGACTACATTCGAAGGTTCGAACTGAAAAATTAAGACAATCGCTATGAATCGCTCCAAAGTAAGGACAGCATGGATAGACGATATACCCATTATACAACATGAAGATATTGTTCCACTCAGAACACACCATTTTCCTGTCAACCAGTATTTTCTAATAATTACGTAATCACCCCCAAACATGTCATCGAAGGCCCCAATGATGTATATGTAGATGCAGAGTAATGTACTTTCAAACAGAATAAACAACTGTAAAAACTGTATGAAGTGCAGTTTTCTTATGCAGAGGATGCTGCTTGCAGGAAAAGCTATCAAGATAACACCGAAAGTGGTTAAAGACATAATAAGTAAACGTGTATGCTTTAGCGGGAGTAGTTGTCTGCACATATGCTGTTTTTCTGTGTGTGGATAGCAGTGGTCAACGCAGGCAGCTATACAACAAAGTTCAAAATGGTTGCTCTGTAATTCTTTCAGTTCTTTCAGGTTTTGCCTAAGATCCACATGGATTTCAAAGCTACTTAAACAGTTTCCGCTGATATTCAATTTTTGTATACTTTTAGAATCACGAAAAATGCCACTTTGCAACTCTACTAGATGGTTATTGGCCAGGTCGAGCAATTGTAATGCAAATAATCCAACAAATGAATCAATGTCAACATGTTGAAGCTTTGTGTCATATAAGAAGAGCTTGGAAAGCATATGCAACTTGAAAAATGTGTATCCATAAAAGCATACCAGTCTATTCCTTGATAAGTTAAGTCTAGTTATCCATTTGAGATCTTGAAACGTCTTCGGGGAAATGATGGTTAACAGATTATTGCCAATATCAAGCTCATGGAGATTTGGCATTGCTGCAAATGAACCGTGTTGGATTTCTCGTATAACATTACAACTTACATCCAAGCGAAATAGGAATGGATAAGTAGAGACAGGAAACTGGAGCTGACTTAGGTGGTTTTCGGAAAAAAATATGACTCTGTAAGCTCCTTCAGCATTGGGTATACTTGTCATGTTGAGACGCAAGCACTGTAATGAATGTCCCCGGCATGTACATTGTGACGGACATTCGTCAACTTCGCATAATAGTTCATCATCAAGGGAAACCATGCAATGTACGTCCCCATCGCAAACTTCAGATGTGTGGAGGCAGGTCTTCATGTTTCTGCATCGAAAGTGATATGGGCAGTGTACCTTGCTGCACATTTGCTCTTCAAACCCCCCAAAACAGTCCCAAATCCCATCACATATTTTCCGAACTGGAATACAGTATGATCTGGGGCATTTGTATGTTGTGGTACATTCCATGTATTGACAGTTTGCCAAATGCTCTCCATTGGAACACAATTTTACGTTGGATTTCCCATCCACATCAAGTAAGCATTTTAACGCTCTCGGGTAACAAGGTGAGCCAGACCAATGTGAACAAGGCAACCAATTCAGGTCTTTACACAACTTGGGGTGCAATCTGCCGAGCAGGAACTCTCCAGTGGTTGCATTGGCCTTGTTTTGAATAACTTCAGAATGTCGTTCCAATGTGGTGAAAGTAAAATTCCTACCATTGACCGAACACACAGTTTCATCTGATTTGTCCACACAGTCGCTAATTCCATTGCATAGTTTTGACATTGGCACACAACCGGAGTCAAGACACTGATAATACAGCGCTGTGCAATGACAAAATTCATGCTTGCAGAAGTTGACGCAAAACAAAATTCCCGGATATGTTTTGTTATGTAGCTGACAAACTGAACTGCAGTTTACTTCATCCGACCCGATAGGCTCAATGTCGGTACAATCTGAAATCCCATCACATACATTATGCCCGGGTATACATTCCATATCTAAACATTGATAATGACCTGGCAAACAAATAACAACGGAATTATGTTTGTTTTTTGTGCACAATACCCCATGGCCCGTTTGTGAGTTCAATTGGGAATAGCGCATGGTTGCATTAAAAAATATTGGAAAGAAACCCTGAAGTGAATCAAATTTATGTAATAAAGAATTGTGATCATCGGGCTCCACAGGTAATACAACAGGATTCAGTGTTGTACTTATAATCGGTTTTAATGCATCTGCTATGCCTGGAAAATTTATAATAAAACTTATCCATACTCGAGAATCAACATTGAACCAATTCCAGCTGTTGATAAGGTTCAGAAAGGTGACTGAATTTATTTCTAATGAAGACTTCGAATACTTATAACATCGGAGATAACCTTGCCAATAGATGACAGAATGACTATTTGGTGTCCACACCTCAGCATACGCATGTTGCGCTATGCCATATGTCCAATATTCATATATATTCAATGATAAATGTAGTAAATTTCGATCAATGATGGCAACCTTGCTGCTGAATTGTGAACAGATGGCAACTGATAGTTCTGATTTTATAGTCATAGATCTATTTATGTAAAGCATAACACATCCGTTACCCGCCAATACCCAATGTTTGGGGCATCTTTCACTTGCATTTAAAGTTAAGTGTTTCGTTCCCCTCTGCACAAAAGGGGCAGATTTCCTTTGTCTTTGGCATATATAACCAATATTTTGGAATGACACACGGCATGGTATTAACATCCAATTCGAATATCCATGGCTGGTACACATGGACATTGATCCACATCTATTTTGACTATCAAATAGGTTGTTCACGTTATAAATAAATTGTTTCCTGACATACATTGACCTTGTAAAACTGTGCAGGGTGTATACAGTGTCACAGTCAGGGTAAACTTTATTTGACATCCATTCAGAATAAGTGACAAAATTCCCATCTATCCAAGTATATTGATGGTCCTGGAAACAAAAAATGGCAAAACCGTACAGAGACAAAGGTGAAGAATTTAACAACTAGGTGCTACAGATTTTGCAACACAAAAGCAAATGTCTCACGATGAAACAGCTTTTGCCTCTGGAGACAAGTAGTCCGCTGATATGATTGCATGTATCCACTATACTGTACTCAAAAGGGATGGGGAATAGCTGAAGATCCAAATTAACAACACGGAAAGATATTCTATTAGTGTTTTCATATTAATGATGAATAGTAACCATGGCCTGAAGATCCACCACGCCAAGACATAAGCCAAAATGTGAGCTATGCAATACATGCTATGGCAAAGTTGACCCCAAATGAGGCAAAGGTCTCTTGTGATTCTTAAGTTATCACGATGAAATTGAATGTTTCAGAAACCTACACAGTTGGCCTTTTTGACCTTGAAGCAGGTAAAAGCCAGTTGTATGCAATCATATTGAAGCTCGCCATTAGAGGGTTCCGCAAACCAAAGTTGATTCAGGTAGCTTAGTTACTTTTAAGTTATCACAAAGAGAATAAATATGTTATAAACTTTAAAAATAGGACCTGTGTGACCTTGGTGGAAAGTTAAGGTTGGCAATATCCTATCCCAACCACACTTTTCGTAAAAAGTGGGCTGCACACACAATTATGTTGACAGAGCTCTTTGTATTTTCAAGTAATTACTTTATATTGCATCTCAGCCTAAAATTCAAACTGAATTATTATTCAAAATAGCTTATACTTAGGCAAAAATGTTTTTGCGTTACTGACCACTACTTGTTTGACGATTCTTTTACAATATACTGACAAACACGACAAGCATTTTTTCCACGTTATCAAGTTTTAAAAAAGCGATAAAATTTTTATAAGTCTGCTTTTGTCGTGAAGAATAGGAAGCACAATGATAAATGTTCATGTGACATATAATCTTTATCGGCATGGTCACAATGTATATAATATGTATACGTTCTGCAACCTGCAGAAATTGCATACCAAATTATTTGAAACAGTTATACCTTTATCTATTGTCTATATCTTCATGAATTCACATACAGAAGAGAGAAGACACTGCGTCCAAACCTGAATGATGTTAGCATAGTGTTCAAAGCTACCATATGCAACGGTATAAAGTAAATACCAGTATATATATATATATATATATATATATATATATATATATATATATATATATATATATATATATATATATATATATATATGTATATATACATGTATGTATGTATGTATGTATGTATGTGTGTGTGTGTGTGCGTGTGTGTGTTTGTGTGTGTGAAAAATACCTGAGCAAAAACACGACAGATTACTATATTATTGTGTGATAAAATATAGAAACATTACAGCCAAAGTTTGCAGATTACATTACTTTCAATACTGTAATGAGTACCCCTCAACACAATTAGGGTATGATAATCAAATAGAATATTATTTAGATATAGTCAATACTGAGGTAAATATAGTTTACTTGTGGGTTGTACTGCGAAGTCAACAACATAATAGGTATTATAAATTAATAACCCTAATACAGATTACTATAGTATATACCTGAAGAAAAGTAGAATTCTATAGACAGACATCAAAGAATTTCTTAACAGTAAACTGCTTAAAAATAAAGTAAACTTTAGTATATTTACTATAGTAATACTATAAAAAATTATAAGGCTGTAGGTTCTCCTGATCATAGTGATGTGGGAAGTCAGGGTAATAATAATAATAATAATAATAATAATAATAATAATAATAATAATAATAATAATAATAATAATAATAATAATAATAATAATAATAATAATAATAATAATAAAAACAAAACATTCCATGGCCTCTAAAAAAACAGTTTGGCTTGCACTTCTGGCTCATTGTGCAACATCCCTGTTTGTTTGTTTCAGTGCATTGCTCGGCAGTTGTCGGAAATAAAAGTACTTTTCGGCTATCGTGGCCAGCCCGAATTAAGTACCATATTTGGATTGATGACCCCGTTACCTCGAATGAGTTTCCAAATATGGACATTATCATTAAATTTGACTAACTTATACAGCAGAAATATCAACACGCATCACATTATCCAATTGAAACAGAGGCTCTGAGTATACTGGAATAGAACAGACTTTGGTCTTTCCCACAGTACCAAGCATTCCAGACATTTGTAAACAAATATCCACGGCCCTACACCATCGCGGGATTGCCAACAGACATGCCCCCCCCCCCCGTCGGGCATGTACTAATCTTTTCCTCCTTTACGGGTCGACTTGGTGCCCAACATGTTATTTCTGTGCGTTATAAGACTGCATATGCGAAGCTGGGATTGACGGGGAAAGTGGGTCGGGGTGGAAACCAAACAAATAGTCATTAAATTATACATGGCCTTTTGAGGTCGTAGCCTAATAAATAGTTCAAGCCATGAGCAGATGAAATGCCGTCATTCGGCTCTGGACAGGGATACTGCCCATAGCTCAGACGATCAGTGTTACTTCACTTACTTCACCTATAAAAGCATTCTTGATATGTTTTCTTTCTCATCGTGAAAGTTTTTTATCCGTTTGAATAACAAAACATAGTATTTGTGGGTTACATCTTACTTGGAAAACTCTCCAGCTTTCCATAGGAATAAACAAAGTTTGATGGTTTTTCTTTTCATCATCCAACTGAAAGATACAGGAAAAAATATCAGAATTTCTAACATCTAACAAAAGTACCATTTACACAAATCAACTGGGTACATTATTACTACTTCCGTTCAGCAAGTAGTGCAATTTTAAGGTTTTTAAAACGCCCCATAATGATTTGTCTGTGGCTTTATTTTCCATCTTATAAGTTTTACTGGTCATCACAATGGGGGGCAACATTTGTTTGATCAACGTTTTTGGGGTCAACCTTATGCTAAGGTCAACACTAAGCTTTGGTTAACAATTTTGTGTTAAACACCATGTTTAAGTCAACATTTTGATCAACATCATCTTCATGTCACTATTTCACAGATCAATACCTTTCTAGGTCAATACACTGTCAAAGCAGCACAAATATCTCAGCAGCATATTTGTCAGCATCATAATATTTCAACGTGGGAGGGGTCGTAAACGAGTTGCAGGAAAAACAAAATACACCACTTGATTAAGAAATCCATTGAAAATATGATAGATAAAGAGGAAGACATGGAGTGAAAAGAAGACATGCAAGTGACTTTGAGAAGGAGGGGTAGAAGAAAGAGCAAGAGGTCAGGAAGAACAGGAGGAGGAGGTGTTGGTTACTATAATAATATATACTGAATAAATCACAAGATAAACCACTGAAGTCCATTCCACAAATGTATCATTGCTCTAGTGAAAAGCGTTTTCCCAAGGAATGTAAACCTGTATCTCATATTTTGGCAAGATCATCTACTGATTTGTCCAGGGATGTGCTCCCGAACTGGAAAGAAAGTAAAAATAAGAGAGAGCCTATTGAAAAGGAAATATTTTTGTTTTCCCAAGGGTTTAGAATGTCAAATGTGAGTCAAATCTGCTGATGTTATCCATGATCACTGGTACACATGGTTGGAACTTGATGTTTCAATTACAAGCATTTTGGGCTGCCCCCCCCCCCCCCCCCCCCCCTACTAACCACTTGCATAACAACGATTGCGCAGTTTGTCTTCTGGCAGTGGTTTGGTACAAATATGAAACGCTTTTGATCTCATCATAGGTGCTGCATGGTTCAATTGTTATAATATGTCAGATTCTTCTTGGATTATATTGTCGAAGAAATGGTCCATCACCATTTGAAATAATTTGATGCGTCATATTTCTTCAACCTAACACGAGAAGGTGTAAAATTGTTAATGGCGAGCACCTAGATATAGTAATTGTAGGTAAACGAGTCCATACACGTCGCGTGCCCTTCTACATTGACTCGCAGCTTTTCCTGTTTTTGACTCTAATTTTCCCTATTTTGAACCAAATAATTGGGATCATCAGTATTGAATATTTTTGAGGGGGTGTATAATGCCATCAGGATCATACAGGCACCAAACTAGTATCTATTCTGGTAGGTGACGAACTGCATATCAACTCTTTACTGCTGGACAAAGCCTACGTCCGATTCCCTTGCTGTCTTTGTTTTTACATAGGGTCACTTGGTGTTGTGATAGGTACACTGTTACCAAAGGACACTTTGTGTGCATGACACACCAGAAGAACATGGCTGCTGATCACAATCCAGATTTCAAATCCTACAAAATTGCCTGAAATATACCACTCATATCAGAACACAAAGACTTTGGTGCTTGTAACAAAAGTACATATGTGGATGCTTTTGTCAAAAGCCTAGACAACATATTCCTTATAATTGTACCAATGTTTGGGCAAAGCTCGACCGTGAAAATATTGACACTCTTAATGAGCTCACTATAAAAATGAAATCTGTCTTTGTTGTTGTTATTTGCATGTAACAGCGCGATTGTTGGAAGGCATTTTTCATGACGTCGCGATAGCCACGTCATGAGAAAAATGCCTACCAATAACCATGCTGCTCCATGCCAATGACAACAACAGAGACAGACTTCATCTTTTATATTTTGTTCATATAAACATTAATACCAGAATTAAATTTGTCATGAATGTTTGTACGTAAAAGTTTTGACAGCCACTGTGAAGGACCTGTGCTTTATCAGTGGGAGGAGCTATGGGCTTGGTCAGCCGCTTGTTACGTAGCAAAATAACAACAGAAAAAACAGAAAGAAATAGTTCGAAATAACAGCTTAATTGTATTACCACAATTATGCAAAAAAAAACATTGAAATAAAGTATTTGGAGGTAATGAGACATTACAATGTCAAGTTTCAAGCAATAATTATAATTTAAATTCCCTCTGAAAGACACACGCAAATTTTCCTGCGGCGGAAGTTCATGTGTTTACACGACGGTGAAGAGGCCACAGTTTGAATTAAAGTTGACCCAGTTTACATGCAGGATGGAGGATTCAACATGGCCATGTGGAACGTGCAGTTATCGAAAGTGGGATTGGCGAAGAATCCTTGATTGTAATCATCTTGCTTTGTAACAGAAAACACAGAGGAAGTTTTAGTGGACGGATTAACGTTAGAGGGAAAGGTTACAGTTCTTGCCAAACAGGAAATCACAACTGGTACCAGTTGTTGACAGGACGTAGAACATGGTGCAACTAGTGTATGGTCATGAGTGTCACGGTCAACCAAGTTAGTGGCAGCACCGAGCTGTTTAATGTCCCCGCCACTCACTTATTACTTTTCTGAATCTGCCACTGTCATTACTGGTACTAGTAACGCTGGCACAAGTGGCAGATTCAGCAGAATCACTTGTGGAAGTGGCCGGGAGATTCAGTGCTGCTTCAGCAAGTTGTCTATCCATTTGCTGCAGTGGTATGCTATCGGCGGTGGATGAAGCCAATTCAACCAACTGGCTTATATCAATTGTGCTGAGTAGATTATCCTCGTCAGAGTCAAATAATCCATCAAATGAACCTGTGACTTCCAGGATTTCCGTGTCCATTTCGAAAGTTCCATACTGCATTGTGCTGACTGTAACCAAAGAAGCGCTTCGCCTTTGAACTAATCACGATGTCTTTGATGAGTCAAGCAGACGATTATTTCAATTGGAAGACAGTATGAGGGCTCATGGGACTCTCACAATTTTTGGTCAATAAAGACTGTTGCGTCATTTTTATTTATTTGTATTGTCTATCTGGACCATTTTTTTTTTATCATATATGAAATCAAATGGTTTACATTTCACGTGCTTGTGTTTATAGTATTTAGTCCGGATTATGTCCACTGTGAGGCGCTTGGATGCCAAGATTGGAATGTGAAAGTAGTCCCCAGTTGACAATATCATTATGGGGCAATAGGCACTGGCACGTGCCATTCTGTATATGATGTTACCATCGACTGACGAAAGCAAAATTTGTTCTTATTGTTTCAATGCTTACAAAAACTCCAAATTTTAAAATAAGGCTTTTATTGAGCAGGCTTTTTCCCAGTTTCCTGAGAAAAAGACCATCAACACATTTTCTAAACATTTCATTGTGCCAAATATATATTTTGGGGATTTAGTATAATCAACAAGATCCTTTGTGAAGAGCTGAAAAGGTGTGAAGTGTACGTTACCCACTCAATGAAGGCAAGAATACGGCTCTCATTCAGTCATGGACCCTACTGAGATTGCTAAAAACTATCCCTGCCTTGCCAAATATGATCCCGAGAATATGAGTTCTTCAAAAAGAACATCACGCGCTAAAAAGGACACAAAAGCACTCAAACAGCAGATAACAAAAGTGATGAGAATAAAGGGTGAAAAACATAGAGGTCATACTGAGCACTCACAAATAGTACAGTTGCCCGAATGTGTTGCACAATGATGTTTTGGGCAGTGATATATCCATCGTGGAGATAGATTACATCTATACAAGTTTATGCAAAAGCAACTGGGAGCTCTATCTGTCCATGTCAAAATGGTAGGACTTTAAGAAAACCAAAAGGGCTATATCCCATGAGGACAATTGTGTGCTTAACCAGGCCTTTGTTAGTGACACCTTAACACAAGCAGCCTCATGGGGTAAATGCCGAAGTTGATCTCCCCGCAGAAATTAAGTTCTTGAATAAAAAAGTACTCCCAAAAGGACATAAAAATGCTGCTAAAACATCCAGGCATATACAGGCAGCAAGACAGGCAACCCAATGGGAAATGTATATTGGAGGGGTTGCAACTAACTGTACTGTCAGCGACCTATGAGAGCATAAGAGAAAGAAAGGCATTAAACACTTAATAAACCTCCAGCCACTCTATGAGATATCAGACTCGAAGACTCTCCATCCATCTGTCAATAGTACTGATGCAGACAAAATACCCATTAGGAGAACTGGCCGGCTGGCATTACATTGAGATCTTTTCATAAAATAAAGTATGGCAAGAAAAATCAGCCCCATCGACGAAAGTGACATGGTCCCAGTGAAGTTAAACCAGCAACAGGTAACCACCCTTCTAGGATACACAGCCGAGTTTTTGAGGACCAGAGTTCCCCTGATAGCCTTGAGTGGTAAAGGTGCCTGTGGGGAGATCATGGCTTGGAGGGCTGGAAAAGACATAGACTACCGCGGGGAGACTGTGGCCATGAGGACAAAAACTTCAATTACCACGAATGGTGATGACTATTACATGGAACACAGTTCCTGAGTATGATTGATACAGGACATGCCCATACCAACCCAAAGAGGAATATTTACGCTAATAAGTACAGAAAACATGACCCATATTCATAAATCCCGAACCCAACAATGACAGCAAAGCGATTCCAGAGTTACCAAAGCATCAACATTTATCTTCCAATACCAATGTGAAGAAACAAATTTCACTCCTGACTTGAGACAGGCAGTCACCCATATAAGGCAACTGGTGGTTTTAAACCGGTTTCTCAACCTTTTAAACATTCTTCATTAACTATAGACTATAGTGTTGACAAAATGTATAGGCCTAACCACTCAAAACCCAAAGTTTTATTATTTCTGCCAAAGATTGAAAGAGACCTGGTAAGCCTATCACTCTTTAGTTCTTCTGACCTGTCAGACAGCTGAGTTTACAGCAAAAGAAGAAAATAGGCCTACATCGATTTTGTGATATTAATGAATCTGGAACATTATAAACACACACTACCTACATTCTAAGAGAACAACAACTTTAAGCCATTTATCTGCAAAGTGTTCAAACAGTCATGTGACGATGTGATAATGGGGTAAGATTAGCGTAGCCTAGTGAGACCTGGCTTATCGATAGTTCCCAACTTTACCAAAATAATAAAAGTATGTTAATATACTTTAAAATAAAAAAACTGGGATATCTGATATACCTGCTGGTTGCAGAGGTCGACCATATGGCGGTGTGAGTATAGTGTGTAAACTTGTTCAGGGTACATTAGAGAACTGGAAACAAGTTCAGACGTTACTATAGCTGTTGCACTAGAGTACAATGCAGGAAACACAGTCCAGATTATTGTTAACACATGCACACACACACACACACACACACACACACACACACACACACATACATACATACATACATACATACATACATACATACATACATACATATATATATATATATATATATATATATATATATATATATATATATATATATATATATATATATGCCTTTTTACCAGTCTATTAAGTATATACAGACAGAAACCTTTATTGAAACTATTGACGTTTCACATTCGATCATATACAACTATTCTAAAGTTGCTCCTGTTGCTTTGATTCGAGATGTAAATTTTCAGTTTTCAAGGACTGTCAAATTGGTACATAACTGGTATAAACAAAGGGGATACTGCCCTCATAGCAACCTTCTCTATAACTTCCTAGAAGCTAATGAGCTACTGACAGTATGTTTTCATTCAGACAGAGTCTGGATTATACTAATTTTTGTCATACTTCAAAAATGTGCACATGGATGGATCCTATGTTTTCATTCTACAATACTGCTTCCCCTCTGTTTAGTCTTGTAAGACCATCCCTCTGGAGCATGGTAATGTCAGTGATCATCTTTAATTCTGCTGCAAAATATTCTTACAACTTGCTTCGAAAGCATCGGTTAACAATGAGAAGTATAGTTTCAGTAGTCGTAAAGAGTATTGTCCTGCAAACTAGAGGAATCCCTGTACAAACTGAAATGTACAATAAGTTACAAAACAATAGGCTAGAGGATCTTGAGCTACTTTACCTACATGGCATTCCTGGTCAGGTAAGGCAACAAGTTGTTGGTGATTGTGCAACGAGGTTGAGTCAGAGCATTCACTAGTCAGCAAAAGAAGCGGGTTGTGTCCAAAAAGAAAATTTCAAACCTAAGAGATATTTGTGTCCTTATTTGTCGCAAATAAGGGACAAAAAGTGATTCTAGTGAAAATTTGTGGGTAAACAATTGTAAGCCATGTGGGGGGATCGTTTTTGAATGTTACAATAGTGTTTAAAAGCTTATAAGGCAAATGTGCCATACATCAGTATCAATTCCCTATATGCTCATGGTAAGTTATCCAGCTTCTTTAATGCCCTGGGAGTTACGGAGTGTGAAATAGTTACCTCTAGTTTGGCTCCAATTTTTTTTAGCATTTTCGAAAAGTATCACGCATAATGCAAATGCCAGATTTATTGTCTCACATATAAAACCAGGCTCCATAGAGAAAATCATTGATTCACTGAAGTATAACTCGTCACCAGGGTATGATAGGATTGCCACTGAACTTATTCAGTTTGGTAAATCTGATTCACTATGTAATCTGCTTGTTTGTGTTTATACTTAGATCGTTTCATACAGTGTGGTCCCTACGATTTCTCAGTTGGTGTCGTATTTCAGATATTAAAGAAGCCAGCTTCTTAATATGACTAACAATTACTACCAATTCCATTCAGTCCTATTTTCCAAGATAGAGGAGCAGATTATGCATCCTGAAGATGATATATGTGCAACTCAGTTCGGATTTAGAGACGTTCACAATACATATTTTGGCTGCAAGCTACTCAATGAAGCAGTATCATATTATGGGAAATATTCGCCAGTCTTTATATGTTTTGTGTATGGAGAGCGCAGCTTTGGTTCAGTATGACGCGATGCCCTTCTATTCAAATTACATAGAATCCTGGCTGCCGAGTTTTGGGTGTTTGTTTATAAAGAGTACAAGTGTCTCTCAGCAGTTATTAAATGGGATTAAAAATGAGGTTAGGAAAGTAAAAAGTACACAAGCTACTTTAGTAAAACATTTTATGTAGCTAAGTAGCATGCCACACCATAACAACTTGCTCAAGACCCTAAAGTTACCCAGGATATATGATATTAGGAAGCACCGAACTGCCTCTTTACATTTCGAGATTTTTCAGGCTTAATTTCCTTCAAGGAACATCTTGGTTTCAAATTTATCGAGTTATATTACGAACGGTACACTGTTCCAGGGGATACTGGTATCTCGGTTGGTCGAATATGGCTTCTCTCCAGGTAGCTGTGCATATGTTTCTCCCCCAAGGCTGGGAACAGTATACCCAAAGGCACTGACGGACACATGACAGTGTCTGAATTTTAGTGATAATTATTTTAAATCATGGTCAGCTGAACACGTCCTAACTTCTTTACTCCTACAAGTGCTTCAAGTGGGGGGGGGGGGTGCAGGTGCAGTTGTGCGGCTGTCCATTGGACCATGCACTTCTGTTGCTTGAGCCCCCTTCCCCCCCCCCCCCCCGTGGCCTTATGCCCTGCTTTTTGCTCATGCCCCAGGACCTAAAAACCTTTTCTTTTTCGTTTTACACTGAACAGAAATTTTACTTCTGTGCTATATTCTTGAGATGTGATGTATTTGACTTTTTTTTTCATTTGCAGTATTTGTACTTGATTGCTTGTACTCAGTGCTTAAGTTTGACTGTACTATATACCCCTAGCTACTTGTATCAGGTGCTTTACTAATTTGCTCCTGCCATTTAACTTGAATTGTTCCTACTATGTGCTTCCGTTTACCTGTAGCCTGTAATTATGTACCATGTCTTGCCCGTACAATGTGCTTTGATTTTGATGTGTTTAATTTCATTTCGGTTTTCCAGTATTGGGGGATTCAATGACTAAATATTAATATAATTAATATACAATAGGCCGTACAATGTAAATCAGCGTACCCTTCGTTCTAATTGCGCATTGATAGACTCTTTGTTGTCGTTCCAAGAACTGTATGGGATCACTTCTGTTTTCACGAGTAAGTTCATATGCAACTTATCATAGTCCCCTCAATTGCATCCTGACAAGCAGTTTGAAATCATATGTATGAATTATTATGTGACTCTTTTTACATATAATATAAGAAGAGGTTTGTGTATTCGTATGTATGAGATGGACGTAAATATATATACAAAATGTAAGCATGTAGGCTTATGTATCATACATGCATGCGTGCTTGAAGACATTTGCATGCAGGCATACGTGTAGATGTATCATAAAGACTATGCTTAAAGTAAGAAATGCATGTAGTTATATGTATTTTAATCTGATATTGCCTTGAACATAAGCACAGAAATACCTCAGTACGCCTGTCCGTCTTGGATGGAAGTGGTTTACTGGGTGCGTCTTTTACTACAATTTTAAATTTATTTCGACTTGACCTGGCTATTCTACATTGCACCTGAATTTAAAGTAAGTGCATGAAAAAGAATTATAGATGTTTAAATCTGCACAAGAGAATGATGGAAGAGTACAGATTTCGAATAATGGCAAATTTCCTCATATGTAGCGTATATAAAAGGAGAGAGAGAGAGAGAGAGAGAGAGAGAGAGAAAGAGAGAGAGAGAGAGAGCACCAGCAGAAATAAAATGTTTAAAAGGGAAAACCAAGATGGCGACGACAAAATTTAAATTAGCCCAGCAGTTGGACAATGTGGACCATCCATATCAACTTACTTCACATGACGGTTTCAGATTCACAAATGCGTTATCGATCAAAAATACCGTTTGGGAAAGCTAAGCAAAAATGGTCAAGTCTATGCCTTGAGCCAAAGGAAAAAAAATGCAAATATTCAAACTGTGGCAAAATATGTTGACTTGGTTCAAAAGATAAAATTTGTTCTATGTTTGAAGGTTAATTATCATTTTCTACTGTAAAGTTCCAACGTAGTTACTCACTGTAGATCACATGAGTGAAAGATTATGGGAAGTTAATTGTGATGCGTTTGCATCAGTGACGTCATGCATTGATATTTACACAAAATCAAATGTGTGTGAGCTATATCTGACTATACGTCAGTCGACGTGGTGCAACCGCGACGAATGTAAACAAAAGGGGCACACAAAGAAAAAAAAAGTCGATGTAGAAAATAGGCAAATAGCATATTTTGGGATAGATACCCAATTAAACGTAGCATGAACAAAATCTTAGATGGCTGGAGAATGATTTCATATATTTTTCTCACAAGGAATCGTTGGTGGTGTGGAGACTCACTCATGGACTGCGGTCACTTGTGATTTTCCCCACCAACAATGAACGATCCCTCGTGAGAGAAAAATAGTCGGGCATGAGTGATTTTCCACACCAACTAAAATCCCTTATGAGACCAAAATTGTAACTCGGGATTGTTGTAGCTGTGAAAGATCAATCGTGACCAACTGTTTTAATAGTACCAAAGCAACACATGCTCATGACAATGAACAAGTGTTTTAAATTGTTTGAATAAGAATATGCAAGTCCAAGAAAGGAAAGTCGAAACTTTATGAAGGGACCTCTCTCCTACTTATGTGTCTAGTATTGAAATTCCCACATCACACATGTATTTGCTTCTACCAGATGTTATACGTTTAAATTTTATTTTTTTGTTATATGCGCTGCACAGGAAAGTACCAAATATTTTTCGAATATACGTAGATGATTTTTTTTAGATACTGTGTGTGCAATCAGGAAAAATGAAGAATGTCTGCATAGATATCTACATTGTGACAACGATGCTTTGCTTCTGCTAAATTTTGTCGATCATATTGCTTTTTTATGGTGCCACTGGGAGGAAGACTAATCTATCTTGACAAAAAAGAAGGACACAATCGAACACCATGCCTCAGGCATTATCGAAGCTGAAGAGGCAGCGTCCGAATTTCAAGGGACATGTCTACATGAAGATAATACAGGCCCAGGCTTATAATGCTCAAATCTGAGTCTCAAAGTGGTACAGCTAACTCATGCCTTGTACAAATGGACTTCACAACAAACAGTGCTCTCCATGTTCAGAATGAGTGAGCCACAAAGGGCCCATTGGCACAGCACAGATGGCAAGACTTAGTGTTCACAATCATGACATATTGAGGTGGCACAAAGTTCAAGGTTGTAGTGTCTGATGATAAAATTTGCAATAAAGTGGAGCATATGCAGTAACAAGTAATATAATTGCTGAAGTTCTGGTTAAAACTTCAACAATGAAGTCTATTAACATTTGGACAGATGGTCAAAGTAGCCAAATTAAAAAAAAAAAATAGATCTTACACATGATCACAGTTTTCCACATCAAATTTAATTTCGCACTTACATGGAATTCCTTAACGACGACGTCTTTGGGGGCAATGCAAAAAGTATAGTCTACCAAAGGATCCTGACCAATGCAGTAAATATGGCATCCACAAAGACCTAGACAAAGGCTTTTTCCACAAAAGACACAAGAGGCGTACAGATCATGAGCTGACAGCAAATGGTGGGTCTTTCATCTCTACCATACATACCTTGGTACAAGAGCAAAATCATTCTGAAATCGCAGGCAATGACATTGAGCATCAAGAAGAAAAACTGTTAGAGTCAGAAGGAACGGAACCACACAATGGGTCAGAAAATGCTAAAGATGGGGCTGGTGTACCAATTGAGGATGAACCTGCATCCAAGCAAAACAAAGTTTTCCAATCAAATTGAGTTTTACCACATAACATATAAATTAAAGCAGACATAAATGAAGACCATGACAAATAAGGAAAATGCCACATCACCTTCACCCAGGCAGATGATCAAAAAAAATACTGGGGCTTGTTTGAAATGTGCCAAATGATCTATTTGGTTCTGTGAAAGTTACATGGAAGAGCATGGACTACTGGATAGCTTTTGCCCATAGAATGTTACAACTCGCAAAATTGTTATGATATAGTGATGATCCATGATTATAACATTTGATATAAAACATCACATCTATGCATGACTTCCGCTTTAACTATCCACTTGGTTGTACTTAAGGAAGAAAAAAAATGGCAGTTACCTCATCAGCAGCAGGAGATAACTGACACAGATGAGTATATTATTATTTAATAATAATAATAATAATAATAATAATAATAATAATAATAATAATAATAATAATAATAATAATAATAATAATAATAATAATAATAATAATAATAATAATAAACTTATTGTCCTAGCTCCAACAGTTGCCTGATGACAATATCCAGGTCTTTCCACGTACGGACATCTTTGATGTCACAATATCGATATGTAATAAGTAAACTACGAATGAAAAAACAAGCACATTGCGACTGTTTGTGACACTCATTTAAAGTACTTCAAGCTTGTTATTTCTTTATAAAACCAGATTAGTCTACCATTTCCTCTGGAAGAGCCATCCTGGGCTCGAAACATCTGGGGAGGCTTCCCATACATCATGCTTATTCCTTGCTTTTTTGTTTGTTCTATCTAAAGTGAATTATTAGCTCAGCCTCCAGCTTGCTATCTTTTGAACCATATGTTCACCATTCCCATGATAGAAGGCCTGGCATAGATCTCGCATGGGTCCATCTGGCATCTTTGACTAACTTTGCTTTTAGACCAATGCGTTGTTCTTCTTTCTTTACGTATCCTTACGCAAGGATGTCAGAAAACCTCCATCAGTGATAGGCCAGCGCCAACAGCAGCCATCCTGTGTTTTTATAGTTACTGTTGTCTTTTGCAGTCATTGCCACAATTGAAGTATACTGCTTTACGTTCCTCAGTGCCTCTTCCTTGTTCAAAATGACGTCTCAGGATTTCTGCTTACAAGTCCAGCAAATTTTTGCCAGTTTCCTTGTGGGTTAACATCCTGGTCCTGTGCTTCAGGTACACAGTGTTTCCCTGTCACTGGGGAGCAGTATTTTCATGTTTGAGGTTGTCTTGCATCATTGTTGTGGGTTCGGTCTTATTGATGGTGATTTTCTGCTAGCACACAATATTCCCTCATCAAGACGGATACGTTCCCACCTCTTGAGAGGGATACCTCTGGCCCAACACATGAGTGGAAGGGCCCCCCTTTTGCCAGTTGCAACCTCCCCTAGCCATGTAGGTCCAGCTACAAGGTAGCTAAGATGATGTGCTTCTTGTGTCACCCATGCACTGTGTGCACAGTGTAGACTTAGTCCTGGTGGGCAGAGGCGGAACAGGTGAGAGCTTTAGCAGAATGGCAAGCTTGTCTCTCACTGGTCACACTGTCAGGTGGACGACTGGTTTTTCATGAAGCCCCAAAGCCAGATCTTTGAGCTGCATGACTCAGCCCCAACCAGGTTAGCCCAGTATTTGTCCAATGTTGAGCCAACTGTTATTGCTAGTGTGGTTAAGCCCAGGTATCATTTCAGCCTGCTCTGGGGGTGGCGCCTAGGCCTTGGTTGCTTCACGTCTTGCAGGAACTTTCATCTTTTGTAGAAAGTACCCACTTCTGTGGCTGCCTTTGGAGGTGCATTTAAATTGTCAATGGAAGTCATCAAGGACTCTAGGATGAAAAGCAGTTTCTTGCTCACTTCAGATTTGAACCTGGATTGGGCACTGTCACCAACCCTGCCTTCCCAGGGCAGCTTTCTGTCTGGTCCTGCCAGAATGCCATGTCAGAGGCCAGAGTTCCATGACACGCAGAAGGGGAGTAGTCACGTCTTTATTTCAACACTGTTTCATCCCAAGTCCCGCCAGTGGTTCAGAAGTTGAGCCTAGGCAGAGGCTTTGCCTTCCAGTGATAGAGTGCTGGAGCCCCAGCAGGGCCCCAAAGCGCCAAAGATTACCCATGATCTTTCCCTGGAAGTGATTTAGTCTAATAATAAAACTAGGTAAGTTCCTAGGATGCTATACCAGACTACATGAGTAGCTGACCCTATCACATGAGTCCTTCAGACTTGTGTAATATGGGAACCTACAAATACAGTCTGGTAGCGCGGCCTTAGGACGAGCTTAGATTTATTTGCAAACAAAGTAAAGTGGCTCATGCAGGCAGCGATAAACAGGATTGCATCCTCAATGCCGCAACAAGTGCATGATTTTCTCCATCGACCCTGCTATCGACAACACCATCAACAATGACATAAACAAGACCTGGTATCTGAAGGGTGTCAGATGCAATTGCTGGGACTGGATTCGAATTTTAATTATTACCTTAAAGTATCTGGCACATTGCCATTGTCGGGTAGTACTTGCAACTGTATAGTTATGGACTGATTGGTCATTTTTGTGCTGACAGATGTGGAATCATGGGAACAACCACTTGAAACAACTGGATGCACATGGTCCTGCCGAAACTGTGGTTGGTTTTATTACTAGGAATACCACAAGCTTGGCACATTCTATGCATCATTTGCAGCAATTTAGCAACACTAATGGGCTGATGTTTGAATCAAGTGCTCTGGTCATTTAGACGCTTTTGATTGACTGCTACATTGAGTGGAGCACCAATACACATGTTCTCAGAGGACAACTGCCAAGGTTAAATTTGTTTTGGAACATAATGGGCATAGGTAAGAAGAATAACCTGACCCCGTTTTTTTTTTTTTTTTTTTGTTTCATTAATTTTTTTTCTCTCATTGAATTCTAGATATTTGATGTTTGAACCAAGTGATCTGATCATTTGGATGCTTCTGAGTGACTGCTACATAGAGTGGAGCACCAGGAACATTAAGGTCAACTGGCCGTTTTGCCTGGTACAAAACAAATATTTTTGACGGGACACCTGTCAGATTTGAATTGGTTTTGGAATATTTTTGGGTGAAATAGGGGTAGATAAGTAGAAGTTTTTTTTTCTTTTTCTAGCTTTTGCACTTATATAAATAACTGAAATATGACCTATTTAACACATTGTCAGAAAACCACATAGGTATATCGCGACTAAATTTTAATCTCCCTAACGGTTTTGAACACGTCCAAAAATAGTTTTGGAGATGCCATTGAAGGTGTACAAACGATGGACGGATCACAAACAAAGAACCATTCAATTTGTGAGCTGACTGACAAGTCATGAGCTAAAAATTTTTTGTAAACTGGTGAGAGATATTGCAGCAAAACCTTGCAATAATATCTCACAAAACGCAAAATATGTTTCTGTCTGCTTATCGTTACAATTCCAATTAATAACAATTTTGATTAGTAAAAATGCTCTCTCCGTGTTCATCTTTTGCTGTATTGTTTAGATTAGTTAAGAAGGGCATGTGGGCAAACTGCAGTATGTAGAAAAGGCAAACATGATATACAGTACACCAAATTACGATGATACAAGGAAGAGTCATTTCCCGACCTTAAATTAGCACACTGTACAATATGATGCATTCATTTTTCAGGCAACCGGGTTTAACAGTCTCTTATATATATATATTTATAAAGAACTGGAAAATACCACTTATAGATTTATATATAAATATTGAAAATAAAACATATTTTCAAAGTGAGACTTGTCCATATTGCATACACTGTTAACAGTACACAGGTGATCTGTAATATGTGGCAGCGGTGATTTATTCATACAAAAGTCGAAATATTATGAACACGAAATCAATAAAAAAATAGAAATATCGAATATAAATATATTAGTGTACACATTTAAATTACAGGGGTACAAAATGTATGCCCATGGAAGTGAGGAAAATAGGAAAGTGCAAAGCTGGTATTGAGCTGCGAATAATGTTCAGTCCTACATTTTACCTATCAAAAAATAGAAGATATGTTCAGTGATGGCTTTTCCATCCCATAGCAAATACTTTGGTCAGTGTAGAGGCAACGAGCCAAGCTGTTTGTGAAAGGAAAAGATTTCTGTTCTCTTACTAAAGAGGCTTCAACTTTACTAATTTAATTTGGTCAGGGCTTCGCATGCAAATTATCTATTATCGAGGAAGATTTACAGACAAGTTGCGAGGCCATTATCATGTTCGGAAAAAATACCTTAGTCGTCACAAGAGGTTATATTGAGGTACATGGTGGTGTAATACTCTTGCAGTGATTGAGCAAAGTAAGACACTACTGTTGGCCCATGGCTAGAAACAGGCCACAGTGGGGCACTGGCCAAAATGAATACAGATTAGCATGAACCATTTGTGTTGTACAGAAAAATAATATTTACGCTTTAGAGGGAAGTATACTGGAGAAACCGAAGAATTCTATTATATTTTTCATTATTCCGATATCAATAAAGAGGGAATATGTACGCGTTTCTATGGGATAAGATATGCCTATCATTAATGAAGGGTACGTGAACAGCTTTGCGTTCTTTTGCATGTTATACTTACTCTCAATACCAACCCCAAGTAAATTTTTGAGAGCTTCAGTAAAAAGAAAGCCTTGGTGGAATAACCATGCCCTTTTCCAATCATTTGTAAAAATTTTAACTCTGCTCGACTGTGAAGTACAACCAAATGACCATCCAAGTGACGGCAGTTTTGATACGCATCTGACCAACTTATGCCGCCTTTGTGAGACCACTGGGTAAAATAATAGGTGTATGGCGTGCGGACGGGCTGGCGACCAGTTACAAACCTGTGGAAGAAAATAAAAAAAATGGCACTCTATTTGCTTTGTATTTATTTTGAAACTAAATCAAGTATAAGTTAGGAATAGCAAAATGTATTGATTTTCCTGACATACGTCTAACTGCCCCGCAATGTAAGAAGTTGAAGCAGGCCTCCAGCAGGGTTGTATCAAAATTCATATATATAGACTTGCCTGGTATTAATGTGCCTATCTGAACTTTCGCCTTAATTATTAGTGCCCCTGGCCAAAATCGCGATTAAGCAACGTATACTCACACACGCTTTGGTGTTAAGCTACCAGTGTTTTCAATGGTGGTCCACTATTTTTTGCGGATTCACAGTTTTACAGGCCACTAAGAAACTACTTTGACAATACTACTCAAGGTGGAGCACTATGCATACTCGCTTGCTGCCCAATAACGTGGAGGTATTTAAACAGAAATTATACATGAAGAAAATTTATGTGACAGAAGGCCTCTGTTGAAACTGTAGTATCAGGTGATATTTTATTAATCACCTTTCTGCTTGTGCAATAACCCAGTGAAAATTCAAGAGGTCTGTGAAAAGCAGAACATTAAAAGTCATAGTTCCCATACAAACAGAGCCCATAAACTGAAAGCCGATGGATGAAATGGCCCTTTTGTTTCTGGTACGGAACATTTATACCCTGTGGCTGACCTGGCCGGTACCTTATCTGTCTGCTGGGCATTTATAATTGCATTTCCATATTCTCCATAATTATCACCCTAACTCATTCAGACTCGATTTCAATGTACTCCTAATGAATTTGTACCGAGCTGCTTTCAGTGGTCAAGCTTCAGATATTTCTGGACTTTTGTGATTTTATTTCGTTATTTTGTGGCGATATCTGAAATAATATGGACTATCTATAAGGACTCTTTGGTGCTTTTCTTTTAAAATATATAGAAGCATTTATGGTTACTGTAGGCTCGAATTTGTAAAACAAAAGTCAAACAAAGCAGTTTCCTCGAAGTTATACCTCTGGATTCTGTTTTAATCCTCTTTGTGTACTGGTTAGTTGATGCAAATATTCTTTTGAATACTACATGCGTCAATGGGGATTGCAATGGAATGCAATTCTTAAAATCTGTTGCAAAGTCTCTGCCCGGCCTCACTTTATACTTTGAGGGGATGGGCCGTTAATGGGCCCCTTGTGAGTTAATGAAAATTAATTTTCATCCAGCTATTTTGAGATAGTTTTATGATTTTTGTTTTTTCGTTATATTTAGGCCAAACCTAACACAAATGGTTGCCAGTTGCTTTGAAATCACAAAAGATCGCCTGTGGGCACTCACTATCATACATAATTACTTAAACAAATGGCGTTGTACTTTTCTCCTTATGTTTTATTGCTTTCAAGTGTTTTAGTGTTTTCCTAAAAGTTTTGCTAAATAACAATTTACATTTTCTTTTAATATGGTAGAAATGCCAAATGGTACACTTGACGGGACCTCTTTTTATCAAAGGATAGTACTACTGTGCCCTGAGTTTTAACTAAATTTCCAAATTCTCTTTGATTAGTAATTGTACACATCCATGTTTACAACAGGGATATGCAAACGCACAAATGCATATGTAGCTATGTCCGAAACAGATCGGATTATCTTAAAGGGGGCAGAGCGCTGTTGTCTTTACAGACTTTTCTCAACAGACCATTATCTGGTGGTTATTGAATTTATAAATGAACGTTGTTCTTTACCTTTAGGAAATTTCTTTTAAATTCTCCCCAAAACAGCTTTGATCAATTGTTGTCAAACATATGGATACTTCTTTCAACCACCTTAAATTTCTTAATTGATGACGCTGCAATATATATTTTTTTTTTTACCAATTTCAATTCCTTATTTATGTGCTTTTTTACTTCTTCCAAGAATATATATATATATATATATATATATATATATATATATATATATATATATATATATATATACATATATATATATATATACATATGTATATAAAATCACTTGGCCGATGGCTTTACAAGTTGCAAATAGGTCCGCAACCTTTTGGTATGGTGGCTTATTTTGTAAATGTGTATATTTTGAATCCATATGCTCCCATCTTATCAGAACGAGTCCACTACTTGCTTAATTCAATCATCATAAGACATTTGCGAACAACGGTGGTGTCAAAGTGCTGTACACTGGGACACTAGCTAAAAAATCAAAGTGGCCCACCAACAATTTGTAATCATCATATTTTTAAAAATGACAAAATTATTTGCCCACATAAATGTATTGTGGTGAGCGACTTCTTCAAAGTTTACATATGTACGTAGTACTAGTTACAATGAATATATACCCACTTATAATTATTTCGTAAGGCTTCTGGCCACAAATGTGTATGGGAGAGATAGAAAACGCGCAACCACACTGTTTTGATTACGATGCTGCTGTCAAGGTTACAAAGTCATATTTCAGGGAAAAAATATTAGTGTATATAATTCTATAGTTCCTCCCTCAACGAGTTTGATTGTGAAATTTCTTCAGCATGATGCTAAATACTCACTGGATGTGACATGAGCTTTCATTCCATCTTTTGCATGAGGAGAACCTTCCGCAACTGAAATATGTACAAGGGTTGGGTTTTGTATAATAGTGACGTGTAATATAATCTAATGACGTTAAGCACATTAGATATGTTTGATAGTTTGGTAAAAAGTTCCCTTGCTTTTGCAGCGATATTCTTAGTTCACATCTGTGTTTCATGTCCATGCCTGAACAGCGTAAAAGTTGAACAAGGCCTAAAGGTTGTGAGATTCCTAATCCAGTGAATAAATCAAACTCCCAAGAAAATGAAAACACACGAATCTTTGTCCATGCCCATATTATCTGGTAATAGACTGGTCTGGTACAAGAATGATTACGAATCTGTTTAACAGTGTCAGAATTTTTATGTTCCCAAGTGTTTGGTAATAAATATCCCCATAACGTTAGGTCATAGCAATGCTGGCATATTTCTTTTTGTAAAGTATCTACTGTCAAAATCATAGGAAACCACTGCTCTTTGCTCATGATGAGAGATACATTTAGAATTCTGAGATACATTGAAGAAGTGTGGCGTGAAACTTCAATTTTGAAAAATTGTAAGGCCACTGGATCCGGAAATATACATTCTGTGGCATTTTTTGTTTTATATAAAGCGGCACTAACTGACAAGTTTGGGGAGAATACCATTACAAGTAATACATTGTGTGAGTTATCACAAACTTTAGAAAATTCAACCAGTATGGAAAGCTTGGATATCTTTCTCAACGTTCTTGCTGGCTTTTTTTCGAACCCATATCCGTGTCTTCTCGATCTAAGATAAAACACTAGTTTTCTATCAAAATATATCATAGGTCCACAAAGCTGACGTAGTTCTCCTGACCCACCATAAAAAGGAAGTTTGTAGAATATGTAGACCATATCTATATTAGATGTTGCTCTTGCATACATAAAACATGGTTTCGTCTGCAGAGTCTCTGTAGAAGGATAAAGTGCCAGAATAGTACATTTTCTTTGAAGTTTGATAGTGTATGCATTGGGTTTTATAAATTCTTCACCATAAGCACGGTTGCGCTGCACTTGTTCGCCATATGGTTGTTTTTTAATATTGAGAAGACACAGCTGATAGATGCTCAAACACTCCGAGATGTGCGCAGAAACCTTGAATTTAATCACATGATTATATGAATATAAATAACAAATTATTCCTATATAGTTTCCTGATGACACAATTGGCACTCCTACTTGCTGCATTCTTTTCTCATGGTACATCTGAGTAACCAGATAATTGCAAAATGGACCTAACTGAACCAAGGGGCTATTGTAAAAGACTATGCCTCCATAGTCACATGGGTTTCCTAGTGGCCCTTCCCATGTGATATTTTTTATAATTAACTTAACAAATTTGTTGAAGGGAGCTTTAAAGATGACCGCCAGCATCTTTGAGGAAGAATGTAGGTTTAAAGCCATAGCTACCTCATATACATGCAGTGGGTAAACTGTATTCAGACATCTGAGCTTATAGTCATCCAGATGCAGACTTCTTAGGAGAAATTGTACATCACCATTCACACTTGTATCAATGTCAAATACAAGTATTGAGATCATGTGTCCTCCAGATACAATGATCTTGCTGCCTGCTTTCTTACACCAAACTTGGAATATAGTCATGTATAAATATTCGCAGTGGGTTCTTGGCCCATTGTTAATCAACATACTCAACCTCTGAGCAGCCTTTGCATTCATTAATATATTCACAATTAATATATTATCTGCTCTGGTCTTGCATTTAATGACCAGGTTCAATGGAGCTCTATCAATCAGATAAGACAATGGATGTAGTCTTCCTTCTCTAAACTTAATTTCCCTTCTGAGGGTACCGTGCTGTGCAACAAAGAAGTAAACAAAATAAATACATGTATATTGATAATCAAGTGGACATATATTTACAACCATCACACTATTAGTCCAAGATGTGTATGATTCATTTTCAAATTTATCACAAAAACGAGCGAGAAGCTTTTTACACATCCCCAAAGGAGGAAAAGAAGTATGGGAACAGACGTCATTTGAATCAGACTTATTAATAGGTAGTGCCTGCACTCCCACATCAACTACATCAAGGCGGTAAATGGCACATTTTTTCCCAGTATAAATTAAATTTCCATAAATGAATATGACCTGAACATGCTGTACGTAGGGAGCTATAAGCTGCCATGTAAATAAATTGCTTTTCAAAATTTTAGTTTGAGGAAACATTGCAAAACGAATCTTTCCACATGGTAAATGTAAAATGCCTGACTCAATTGTTATAATGTGTCTCTTTGCCTTGTTTAGCTCTTCACAATGATAAGATTCATTGGTACATACACATATATGTTTCAATACTTCCACATATAACATACATGTCTTTGAATTAAGCATTGAATCTATACTGTTCATGATAATATGTGTAACATGGAATTCACATTTGTAATAAAAAGTTGGTGGTTCAATAATACATTTAATATATGGTTGGTACCGAACACTAAAAATATAAGGATGCTTTGTTTCATGATACCAAAGTAATAATTGGTATTGAAGACATAACACTATTTCTTGTGATACGAAGTGAACATCATGTGAAGGAGTACTGGTGTGGAATAGAACACTACTTCTCCTGCAGCCATCAAAAATGGTCAAGCTATTTGTTTGACAGCCCTCTATGGTCATTCCCAGAGAGTAGTTCAAATCCAGATACATCTGAAACTGTGTATATACCTTTAGTTTGCCTGTGTATCTGTCAGACCAACTTGAATGGACTTGGAGCACAAAATTGGCCATTGGTAGCGATACTTTTGTTTGATTCAATATTTGCCTGAATACTGTATCACCATACCCACAAGAACGAAGACTATCAAAAAGGGAAGACGAAGAATGCTCTAAACTGGTTGGCTTAATCCACTTATTGTGATAGCTTGTTATACATAAATGATATTCCCTAAAAAACATCAAATACAATGAAATATGCTGGTGCCAATTTGCACACCAACTGAAAACCATTTCAATATGTATAAACCAGGGAGGATTTTCCTTTTTGTCCATTTGAAACTGAAGGCACTGTTGTCTTTGAGAATTGAATGGATGCCCTATGAACAAAGGTGAGGTAAAGTGATGAAATGCAAATCCAACATAGAAGAGTAAATGTTGTTCTTACAATATGTTTGTTAGCATTGATTTAATTCAAAATGAGTCTGAATATAGCAAATGACCGTCAAATTACAACAATTCCGCAATGCATTAAAAACTGCTGTGCTTTGGACAAGTGTGTGCTGTTTTGGTTGTTTTATATTGCCTCCCGCTTGTATCAATTTCCGTGTTACGAAAATAGATTGTGTGAGGTGAAAATGGAATAGGGTCTGACCTGTGGAAATAAGTAACTGGGTTTCTTTTGGAAATTGTCAACCTGCCTATTAACGGAAGGCTGGTACCATTGCCGGCAACTGAGGGTAAAAGGTGATTAAGCAATCCCTCCCAGTAACATCACATGCGAGTAACGTGGATTTAAAAGCACCTATAAGTTGTGCGTATGCATCATCCATAGATTGAACTAGCTGAAAAAAATTAGCTAAATAGACAATTTTACCCAGACAACTAAAATTACTTCCTGACTTGTGGCTGACCATGATGGAAATATTATACCACTATCCAAAGATCCCAACACCATCTGCAATTTGCACAACTGAAATATCTAAGAGGAAAAAAAAGGATGAAAGTGCACCTTAAATAAAACCATACCCTCTGAGATCAACGCCCACAGCAGAATTTGGCTGTTGAAGTTCTCTTCAGATTTACAGCCCATCCCATGACTGGAATCTCTAAAATAAAAATTACCCCTGAAACTCATCAAATAGGGCTAAAACCAGAATCGGAAGATTGGACTTCCATTTTCAATTAATTTTTATCTGCTTTATGAAAGGTATCAAGCTATATTCCTGTGTTCTTTCCGTTCAGTAATTATTCAGCAAAGAGCTGGCATCATGTAAATATTCAGCAAAGAACTGGCATTTTGATACTATAGTAGCTAGCAGTCCAACTTATAAGCGTGTCAGCTGTACATAGTTTGACACGAAAATTATTGATTGTATATGCATAAATCTATTTCTTGATTAACATATGAAGTTCCACTTGATATGACATTGTGGTATGCTTGCCTGAAACTACATCATCGGAAACATTAATGACAAATCAAGCTTACATTCTGTGTCTGCCATGCAATGGTGGCCCTTGTGTAATTGTATAACCGTCAATGATTCATTAGTATAATTCTTAAAGCAACTTGTTGCCCTGTTTGCAATAAACTTCAGATTCACGAAAGATACTCAGTTGAATATGTTGGCAGGGAATACTGGACAAAAGATTTGTCATATATACTGAGCCCTAAAAATATATATTTATGGCTGTTTCTCAGGTACAATAGGTACCGATATGCACCTTACGTGCCAGAGAAACTATGCACAGGAGGTACGCAATGGTCTGGTCTTGTTCACCAGCAGTTGCTAGTTAGGATAGGAAGGTAACCAGCAGCCCCTGGAAAACTATCTATAAGTGACCAACTGTGTGTGCTGTTGAAACGGAAAACAATCTAAACGGCCAATTTCTCTTCGCTGAGTATCAACGAATTTGATAAAAGGTATCGCATCTCTTTTAAGGTGTCAACTAACCTTTCAAAAATCTGCTTCAAATAGGATCAACTAATTTGGCATAAAGAGTTTCCCGGGTGTTCATAAACGTTAAATTGTTGAGATTCTAATGTATCTTAATTGAATTTATGTTTCTGCTATTTTTGACTTCTTCAAAGGTATCATATTATGTTGATACTTGCAACTTTACCTTATAGAATAGAAAAAAAACAACGTTGGGCACTAAGTTTTGTCCTTGTGGTAGATCCATGATTTTATCGAACTAATTTAATTGCGCAAATGAAACTTAATACATATACCATTATTAATTAAGTTAATTAGAATTACAATAACTCATGTTTTCGATTTCTCGAAAGCTGCAGCCATATTCAAATAAAACTATTTTGGATGCATCCCTGGCGGGTTTGAACTTAGTTTATTGTAATTGCCTAACACTAGAGACTTTTGGGGGGAAAAAACATGAACTTGCAAAGGTTTAATCTTCAGCATTTTAATCCGTGGGATCCATTGTCCGAATGTTGTGTGAGTCACAAGTCCTGCTGCCTTGCTGTTGGAAATTCTTTTGCTGCAGCATAATACATGTTGTATATATACAATATTAATAGCGCAGCACCTATTAATGTCTTCCATACTTGACAAACGTCTGTTTTGCCAAATATTTTTGATCGGTGCTTGTTATTTACACAGTAAGATGGATTAGAAAAGCAACTAGCTTATCGAAGAATGGGCGAAACAGCAAAACAGAGATGGACAGGTAGACAGACACATATCCAAACGAGGTGCTAATTTATGTTGGCATTGAGATTGGGCTCTGCATTGTGTATTATTTCGCACCCTGGCCATATCACCAAGCAAGATTTTAAACTGTACAAAGAAAGAAATGCAATCGGGATCTGACGTTAAACACGCAAAAAGAAAAATGTACTATATTGTGGCCAAATACTTTGCACAATTTTTTCATTTAATGTGGTGAGATGTATGACTGAATGCAACAAATGATTGATGTTTGATATGGTGTGTTGTTTATCCCTATTCCCATAGGGTTGGAGGTTATCCAGCCAGGGCTCGCCCATATTGCCAGGACAGTTCAATCCCATTACACTGTAACTCAAACATCGGGAAACTCTCTTTGTATTGGAACCTCACAAACGCAGACATGTTAATGCTTTGAGTTCACGCCACATATGCCTTGGTATACATAAATCGAATTTCACGTCCCTAATAATACAAAGTACAAGTATTTCGTACCTTTTAAACTAGAATAAAGTATGTATATTCTTTTTCAACGCAAAGGAAAAAGGCCTGCAATAAGAGTGCATGAAACTTAATTCTAGGTGAATATGCGAGTTGTTTGTGAATTTCACTGCATGTAGAAAGTTACAATGTGATAAGTTTGAAGCGGTTCTTCATTAAACACATTATCACTTCAAGCGTCTTTAAAGTCAGCTTAAACTTTACAATAAAACACGGTAACAATAATGCGTAGAAACAAACAACTTGGCTCACATTCATGATCATGATATTATTACATTTAACTCTAGCCTTCAACCTTGACTTAAACCTGACAGGTCATTCGCAGAGTGCATAATTTGTGCAGCATGATATAACTTATACATTTGTACTGCTCTCTCATGAACATTATAACATTCATTAAGGTATCTGCCCTCAGACAGTTCAATTAAGTCTCAGTTCAGAACCTCATGGGAAAATAAACTAGGCAAAATTAATAACCCTCCGCTTAAATAATTTTATAGTGTACCCATACTTTTTTAGGTAATTTAAAGATATACACATGTATGTGTATCATAATCCTTTGATTAGATCATGTGTAAAGATGAGCAGAGTTAGAGCCCATGCTTGACTGCACATGGGCTGAATGTGACACAAAGTCAAAAAGTGCACTTCGCAGAAAGGATCATGTGTGATCTTTCCTGTCCCTGTTAGGACCCTCCTGACCATTGATTTTTCTCACCATACCTGTGTAATGTGGCCAGAAACTGTGCCAATCATGGGTACAAAGGATTCGGGTTTTTTCTGTCAGTTATGGATTCGCCATCACTGGTCAAACTGTGAACATCACCATGCCAAGGCTATCCAAAATGGACAGGCAAGAGCCATAGGTCGCATTGAAGCTGGTGAAAGTTTCAGAGCTGTCGCATGTGCAATGGGTGTGAACCACAAATTCATCAATGAGTTGTTGAGAAAATACCAAAACACAAATGATGTGGCAGATTTACCATGCCTGGGAAGGCCAAAGCTGACCACCAGGCAACAAGACCGTTTCATCGTCAATGCAGCACTGAGGAGTAGGAGCCGCACAGGTCCTGATATTCAGAGCCAGCTGGAGAGAGCCAATCCTCACCAAAGACGCACGTCCACCTAGACTGTTCGTAACAGACTGCATGCTGCTGGTTTAAGGTCCCGGAGCATGGTGAAAAAGCTGTTTCTTACCCCACGTCACAAGGTTGCTCGGTTGCAGTGGACAAGAGAACATGTTCGTACAAGACATGCAAGATGGAGCAATGTTCTCTTCACTGATGAGTGTCCCTTTGCCCTCCACAGAAGTGATGGACGTGTTCGTGCATGGAGACGGCGAGGGGAGAGACACGCTGCTTGTTGTGTTCAGCCCACAGTTGCATACGGAGGGGGCAGCATCATGGTGTGGGCGGGCATCTCTGCTAATGGCAAGACAGACCTCGTCATGGGAGGAACAATGACATGCAGAAGGTACATAAAGGATGTCCTGGAACCCCATGTTATTCCATATGCGGGTGCCATTGGAGACAACTTCATGCTGATGCACGACAATGCCAGGCCACATGTTTCGGCTGTGGTTCGTGATTACCTGGATAGTGAGAGTGTTGATTAGATGGAATGGCCAGCATGCTCACCTGACCTCAACCGGACATTTAAAGGTGTTTTATATGACACAGTGATGAGTCAATTTCTGCTCTATTGAACTCAGAAAATGCCTTAACTTTCAGTACAGTCTGTGATAACTTTTGATGCAACCAAGCACCATCTGTGATAACTTCTGATGGGACTCTGCACTCAGTTCATATGCATGTTTGAGCGCTCTACAGGTACTCTTGCGAACTTGTGATTCAGACTTTTTCTGTTTATTGACACTGTGTAATGAAGCGTAACGTCATTTGATCAGAATTTCCTCTACAGATCTACGCTAAAGTGTATACAGAATAAAAGAAACATTGAATATATTCAAAATATGTGTGTGTGTTTTTATATAAGAATTGCTTTTAGTGGAGGGTTATTAATTTTGCCTAGTTTACTCCTAGGACCAAAACACATGGCCAACCTGACAATTTGGATTACGGGGGAATAAATCAAAATTTAAAACTCGGAAAGAATCATCAGGTCAATTCAGCAAAGAACCCCCAAGTTTGTTTGTTTGTTTTTTGTTCTTTTTCTTTTTTTTTTCTTTTTTTGTTGTTGTTGTTGTTGTTGTTGTTGTTGTTGTTTTCTTTGTTGCTGTCTTTGTTGTTTTTTGCTGTTGGTTTTTTTTTAACTAGACAACAGAACCCCCCGATTTACAGCGTAAAATATAATTGTTAATCGCAAACAGCATGGTATAAGTATAAATAATGTGTCTGCCACACTGAAATTATAGTCCACCGGTATCAGGTGAACAGAACCCGCGCGCATAATTGTATCAAGTGTTTTGTTGATACATTTTAAACCACCTGACTAGCACGAGGCCAATCCGTTCTTTCCACCTTGAGTGTAAATCTCACTAATGCAGGCAAGCATCTCGGCAGCTTTGGTACAATATCGTACATACCTGATGACTACGTATTAGTCTTCAGGACACTTGCCCCTTCTCGTTACTTGTACAGAAATAAAACTTTGCAAGCTTTCAATACAATTAATCTGTAGGTCTATTTTTAACGCAATTTCACTTTTTTTTTTAAACAGAATCTTCCAAACGGCCATCATAATCATTATTTCAGAAAAATACCCCCACATATTCATTTCCACAAAAGTGAAACAATATGTGCAATATATCACACTTTCACAAAATGCGAGTACTCATTCTCTCGGGAAAAATGTCTACCAATCCAGTTCATAGTTAGGCAATAAGTGTGCAAAGCATTACGCCTATTAGCCTCTTCTTTAGAATTTTATTTGCCTTTGCTACTGTTAAATTCATCTCCAAAGTGCCGCTCACTTGTATTGAAACAGCAAAAATATACCTTGGGGCAGGGTCAATCAAAGCATTTCGGTAAGCGGTTATCTTTTTTATTCTTTGTTTTTAATATAAATTGCAAGTCGGCTTCCTGCGGGTTAATGAAGATAAACCTCTTGATTTATATGTATGTTAATGGGTATAACAATAGTAATTCATATTTTTTTTAGTTATTCTCTGATACCATCTTCAGTATTCACTTCAAACCGGTGGGGTGTGGCTTGGGTTAAGCCCAACACAGTTAATAAAAATGGCCACATTACAATAGGTTTGCGTTTTAGAAAAAAATCTCTTGTTCATTTTGTTGAAATTCGAAAAAGTGTCACATTTCTTGGTAAATGCCCCCAAATTATATAGGTCCCTTTCCGGTCATCCCTGATCTGACTTTGTTCGACATGTGGGGATGGGCCACATCCCCTTTTTTCCTTTTTGCTTTTGAAAACAACATTTTGTGCATTGCCTGTTTTTTTTCATTGCGACTTTGTAAAATTTGGCCTTTACTGACTTTGAAAGGTCAAACTCGCAATTTGCCTTACATCTCAGTAATGGTGAATTGTAGTCTTATGTTTGTGTAAAACAATAAGAAGAAAGTACCCTTTGTGGTCTCTCATGGTGTTGGTAATTTCACACTTGAGTGACATGCTGCCTTGTACCTCTCTAGTCCACGTTAGTATGCACTGAAATTAAGATGCTGACTGATGATGCTCTAAAAGACAGATAACCTTGATTTCATTCCAAAGGTCGCCAGACCAGTTCACGTTATCTTTCTTGGAGTTTTGCCTTGTCAGTCATACCTTAATGAATTTTTGATTAATATTATAACACCTTCTTTTGATAATCCCTCTTTTTTGTCATTGTAGAATAAGTATATGAATGTGCGATAGAGCAGTGACCCTCTTGCATGATATATATATATATATATATATATATATATATATATATATATATATATATATATATATATATATTTGTGTGTGTGTGTTAGTGTGAACACATATGTGTATATATATATATACATTTATACATGTGTGTGTTCAATAATCCAATAACAATTCAATCACTTGCAAATTTTAAAGGTTACAAAATCACGTGATAATAATTGTTTATGAGTAAATGCTCTTCACTTAAAGCACTATACTTTGCAAAACAATATGATCAGTGACATCACACCCCAACGTGGACATTATATTTGCTTGTACATTTTGAAATTGCTCACACTGATTGGAAAAATATAAGGTCCAGGAAATGCACAACTGTATTCTTTTTACTACTTTACTACTTGTAACATTCGCATGTTATATGAAAGCCACGTGTTTTATTTCAACCCATAAATACACCAGCTATATCTTTTCCAAGAACTGTCAGTCATGAAGCCACCCAATCCTTATGAGACATCAGGTGAGTTATACTGGAGTGATATGTCTGGGTGGGAAAACGGATTTTTTATGAAACAGTCAGTTCATTTTTTCTCTCATAGCAAACTCACAAGTGTGTCGACCATTTTTCCGAATTAATTTTGAATCATATTTTCAGTCATGATGATGATGATGATGATGATGATGATGATGATGATTATGATGATGATGATGATGATGATGATGATGATGATGATGATGATGATGATGATGATGATGATGATGATGATGATGATGATGATGATGATGATGGAAGTGATTTTGAAACTGAAAATTTTGAAAATGGAAATAATGAGATGGGGATGATTTGGGATTTGCAACATGAAGGAATGGTTGGGCAGCAACTGCAACCTACTGCATGATTGACTGGCAAGACCTTATAATCAGTGAACATTATTTGTCAAGATCGAGATCAACATTCAGTCGAATTTCGATCCCGTCCTAGTATGACAGGCAAACATTAACATGACCCATTACATTCGAGTTATGAACATCCATCAAGCCATGCATCTGTCATCACACTAAGAACAGACAACATGCACAAATTAATGATCACTGTCATGTAAAATAGAAACGAACAACAACTTTCAAGGATTTCAAAGAAACTGTACCAAATTTGTGCCATCAGGTGTCAAACGTTATCAAAATCGTCAGCCATCGAACCAGTCGAAATCGAATAAGGTCAAGATAGATGTACACCAGGCATAAAAAATTTAGGGACGGAAACGTCTCTCTCCTGACTTAAGAAAGGTACTAACTAAAGGCTAGTGTTAGTAGTAGCGAAAATAGATTTGATACATTCACCTTTCAAACGTAAGAGGTATTTTGCTCTATAAATATACCATTAAATGGCTGAGTACAATTTATACTCGGTCATAACCTCATTTTCAAATTAGACTTGCATGGGCTAGTATTGCTTAACTTTAGTGGGGAGGGTTATTTTTCTGTGGAACCGTACCCAATACAGCACAATGTATCATATTCTAATTAGAAACCAAGTTCACAATATAATGTCTTAAGTCAGGAGTGAAATTTGTTTCTTCACATTGGTATTTGAAGAGAAATGTTGATGCTTTGGCAAGTCTGAAATCTCTTTGCTGTCATTTTTGGGTTTGGAATTGATGAATATGGACCATGTTTTTCTGTACTATTTGAAAATTACTTCATTGGCTATGTTGTGCTGTGGGCTTTGTTCTCCGACTCATAGTTATAGTGGAGGTATAGTGTGTTTATAATGTTCCAGATTCATAAATATCACAAAAACGATGTAGGCCTACTTACTCTTTTGCTTTAAACTTAGCTGACTGACAAGTCGGGAGAACTTAAAGGTGATAGGCCTAACAGGTCTCTTTATTTTTGCCAGAAGTAATTAAATTTGTGCTTTGGGTGGTTAGGCCTATGTATTTTGGAAAAGAACTAGGGTCTGCAGTTAATGACGAATATTTCTAAGGTTGAGAGGACCGGATTAAAACCACCAGTTGCCTTTTATGGGTGACTGCCTGTCTCAAGTCAGGAGTGAAATTTGTTTCTTCACATTGGTATTGGAAGAGAAATGTTGATGCTTTGGCAAGTCTGGAGTCTCTTTGCTGTCATTGTTGGGTTTGGAATTAATGAATATGGACCATGTTTTTCTGTACTATTAAACAGTGATCAAACTTTTCTTTTAAGTTGATAGTTCAACTAATAAACATCAATATCCTACGGATATTCTTATGTTGTTCCAAAATTCAGGCAGTATTTAAAAAAATAATTTTCGAAATTGTCCAATAACGTATTTCACAGTGCATTCTCGTAGGTCATGCTCAATGTTTTTTTTCGGCTTTGTGCAATAATTTGAGCATAATCAGGAGCCATTTGAATGTTCTGCTATTACTAGTTACGTATGATGACATGCACAATGTTAAATGGACACACACACACACACACACACACACACACACACACACACACACACACACACATGTTTTATGTTTAATCAGAGTATTTGAGGTTGTCGACTAAGCCCCCCCCCCCCCCGATAACAACGGAACAATTGCAATTACAGCAACTAATGTCAAGATTTGCTTTACACCCATTTTATAAACTCTGTCATTTAGAACTTTAATTTGCTGTAAACAGGTATGCTGAAAGCAATTTATATTCCACTATAGAGAACATTCATTAAGCTACAAAACACAATCCTATAGATACTCACCCTCAAGATTAATCCTCAAACTGTCCATCCATTCTTTTTGTATGAGACTTTCCGGCCTTGGTACTTTCCCCAACAAATTCCAAAAAAACACCTCACGCAAATTGTCTATTTCATTTTCTTTCCCAATCAAATACTTGGAATTCTCACTTTGTTGATACCTTCCGGTATTGAAATGCAAAACTTTTGTTGTTTCCAGTCATTTGGTATTGCATGTAATAGACTCTGAAGAATAACTTAAACAAAAAAAAAATCTATATATTTGGATATTTTCTACAGAATTGCTCAAAGTGTAAAGTGATCCATCTTCCTTTTTCAAATCTGCTATAGTCTGAAAACCGATTTCATACCACTTTTTCAAGCAAAAATAGATTGCATTTAATCCTTATAAAAGAGTTGTATCAAATAAATTGTTTTTACGGTCCCACCAGTATCAGGATATGACAAGTACAAATCACACTGTACCTTTTTTCCTCAGACAAAAATATGAACTTTATCCAATGCATGATCTACATCCTTGTTTTGTTTTATATGACATTTGCATATATTATCCCCAATTCCAGAGAATTGTACATTGTTAACTCTTTCCATTTTGTGTGAACATCCGACTGAACTAACCTTTTCACCCAACATACTCTTAATCTCAAGTTATGGGCTAAAATGTTGGTTATCTTTTATCCTCCATCTGCATAAGTAAGTATAAACATCCTTCTGTTAGTTTATCCTTATTCAGTCCACTGCATTGAATATTCAAATAATATGTTTTCCTTAAGCTTCAAAAAGTCTTTCCCTCTGCATCATGATTTTTCTTTTTCTTTTTTTTTTCTTTTGTATTGGAAGAAAAGGTGGACGAAAGCTTAATGCATACGTAAAAGAGGTTCTAGAAAAAGTGACTAAAACTTGTGCAGAGGTAGTTAGGTAAAACAAAGACCCACCAAAGTAGAACTGTACAAAAGCTTGTAGAACAGTCCATTGCAGAACAGGGCACACGAAATGATGAGGAATGTTGCAGATATAGTTGATAAGAATGTCATTAAGGCAAAATGGAAAATGCAATTTTGTGTTGTATGGTGTGCCAAATCCGATAGGAAGAACCGGGGCTGCAGTAATAGCAAAGGATAACCAGCAAAATAATAAGAATATCAAAAAAGGTAATATAAAGTGATTAAAATATCGAAACTAGAAAACATAAGAGGGAAACGATAGACTATGGTTGAAAATGAGACTAAGCAAAAACAATTTGGAACTATGCTCCTATCCAATAGTTCAGACTAGTGTATAGTATACATTCGCCCATATTTGAATCCGATGGAGCTGGTGGAAAAAAAGAAACGTAGGGATGACCTCAAGAGTAGAAGCGAAAAGGTTGATCAGTAGGATATGAGATATGGCAATACCACAATTACTATAAAATTAAGGGATACAAACTGAGATGCAGGCCTCAAACCTAACTCAACCAAAAATGAAACTATCCATTAAGGACAGGTAAGACACCAAAAATAAACCCCACTTTAGTCAATCCTAGCTCAAAATGTATTTGCGTTGGGATATCATATCATATATGTGTGTACTCGTCATATTCCAAAACAATTATTTGTCCCGTATTTGGGTGTCTGTGATGTTAATTGTTGAATAAACAAATAAAAGTTGACCGCAAATCACCCCCCCCCCCATGAATGTCGATATAAGTCACTTATTATTTGTGATAAAATCATAATTAGACTTGCATACTAATCCTGAAATATTGGCAGCAAAAAACGATCCTGTGATTTTTTAGGTTTGGTTTTGGTTTTTCTGTCATCCATCCTTAAAGTTTGACATTACAATTTTCCCTTTGTTTTTCAGGATGTTCATTTTCCTCATTTCATAGAAAAAGTACAAAGCAAAATTTTTAAAAAATCACTCAATTTTTTTTAAGGTCAGACATTACAGAATCAAAAGCCGTTGACCACATTAAATTCCGCCTAGCCGTTTTCTTAGAATAACCATTCTTAGGAGGGGCTCTTGTCCTATTAATCTTTCTGAGAGAACAAGCTTCAAAGGCTTTTGGTGTTGATCATTTGCCTCTGAAACAGTACCCTTTGCTCAAGTTGAGATGACATTTGTACAAAACGTAGTAAACATCGTCCCTTAACATTTGAGGAGGTTGTCAATCAATTCTTGGCCAATCACATGAATAAAAGAGGCTTTGAAGTATGGAAAACATTACTCAGCGATCTGTCAAACGGTGACAGCGACAGTCTGGTTTCAAAGTGTGACGTCATGGAGGCAGCCCCTCAGGCCCCATGACATCAAGCCTGGCAACAAAAGTTGTGGGCAACAAAAGTTGTGTTGCCTAGCTTCGGTGGGGCGGCCTACCACTGCTTGTGGTCAGTGCATGGATGGCGCATTTGGTCTTCAGCCCCCTACCTTTTCATACCCTTTTTTAGGGATAGTATTTTATTTTTATTTACTCCTATCTATATGCTTTATGTAGTTAGCTTGCTAGACTTATTTGTACATTTTCCTTAGTTAGCTTTTCATTATTTTGTAGGTATTTTCTCAGTGAGTTTCATTTCCTTCCCAATCTGAGTTTTGTAACGCTATTTTATGTGTTTTCTCTGCTGTAACTCTTTGATATGCTTATTCTGATGTGTTTATTTCTACTATTATTTCCTCATCCCTGAGGCTATGATATGTTAGCATGTCTGTATCTTTTCCCTGACCACATACATACTTTCGGCATGCCGCCTAATTTCGCATTGCCGCCCTGATACCACTCTCTTTTTGCCATGAGCCGTTGCTACCTGCAGCTACGTGACAGGCTGTTAAGTATGATTGACGGGTGGCATTGTTCCGTTTGCGGCTGAAGAAACCAAACGAATGACACATGGACGTTCAGATGTCCACATGCCTGTGTTGTTTTGGGCGTTTCTCTAATATTTCTGCTTTAGGTAAAAGCTTGAAATTTTGACAACTAATCTCAAAATCGGCTATGTAAAGGTTTTTAGTGTCTTACCTGTTCTTAAACTTTAAAGAATGCCTATGATAACCATATCGTTTTATTACTGTACTATATACTATTCCAAACCAATTTCCAAACAAATGTGAAGGCTGTCAAATAATAAAAGCTGATACTCCAGATACAATAATGATAACAGAAACCATTCCAATATCTCAAAAGGTGATGTTAAAAAATAGCAAGGCCAAGCGTTTCAGATTTTACTACATAATATTATATGAATGATAATACAGATGAAGCTAATCTATGTGCTACTGGAATAAGTGGTAAATAGGATTCTGAGTATGGATTTAGTACAAACAGTAGAACGTATATGCCTATCAGTGATTTTAATGGACAGCAGCGTTCGGATGCAAAACTCAGAAATAATGCTGTATTACAATTAGTGTGTATTTATCGAAGTTCAGTCGAAACAATACACAATGTGCCAATACTGGGCCTTTAGTACTATGGCCTATCGTTGGAGGATGTATATATTCGGAAGATGTAAATTAAGAAGAAATGACTAAATGAAAAGATACACAAAGCTGCGGGACAAGATGTATGGTATGCACATGTCTCATGAACATACTAAACAGTTATATGAGCCCTGAAGAATGCAGAAGTCTTAGATTTGGAACAATTGCTACCAGTACAGGGACCAGTGGCGTCCAACAAGGATCTTCACCAGTACCTGTACTCTTTATGATATTCATAAATAATATGCCATCAATATCGCTAATGCTGGTTAATTTTTGCAGATGATAGCAAAGTTTAAGGCTCGCTTGCAACAGACGCAGACCTTGAAATAATTCTAGGTCAGCTTTTTTACTTGGCTCATTGGGCAGATATTTGGTAGATGGCTGTTAACGCTGATTTCTGCAAGTGTATGCATTTAAGGGCATGACCCTCCCCCCCTTCCAATCATGTTTAAACAATGAAAGGGAAAGAATCAACTCAAAAAAGAGTAAATTTATCTTGTGGTTGTGACTGATGATGACCTCAAGCCCCATGTTCACACATGCTTTCGTAGCTGTTGCAGTAGTCAAGAAAGCTTTTCACATTCCTTCAGTAATAGGCAGGAGTTTAGCCTATCTAAATGAATTGACTTTGCCCCTTTGTACAAAGTTTAAGACCTTTCCCATTTGAAGTATGAAAATGTCATTTGGGGTCCGCATTGAAGATTAGATATAAAGAATGTGGAACGTGTGCAACAAAGAGCAGCAAAAATGGTGCCCTCGATTTGGCATTAATCATACCCACCGCGGACGAAGGAGCTAAAATATTTCATCTTGGTACAAAGGGTCTAAAAGAGAGGATATGATACAAGTTTTTAAGATAGTAAAATTATCGATAAGTTAAACTCACCAAAGTTCTACCCAGCCGAATTAGCAGAAGTCAGCGGCTGAAATTTGTAAAACTTTCAAGCTAAGTGTATCAATATTTTTTTTTGACAGGAATGCTACAAAACATTTGATTTTTTTTTAATTTTTAGGATCTATTTTCCAAATATTAGTTGAGTAAGCATAAGTCAATTTTACACAAATTTTGTGTAATTCTTTGTGCAGAATAAGTACGACCAGAATATAAATTGATTCTAATGATACATCGAAACGGTAGTACTTTGACAGCTATATGTAGTTGACCAAGGCTTTTTAGAGAAAGCTTGCAGTGAACTCTGCACATGTCCTTTTTTAAACGTTCCTACGTGTCCTGTTTTTCTGGAATATTCTTGGTCCATGATTTCTATAAAAAACCGGCCTGATTATTATGAAAAGGTGTGTAAGTGTTTCATATGTCAATTTCCTTCCATCACCAAAGCCTAAACTTCTGTCATTAAGTCCAAAGAAACGGCAGAATTAAGTGTTTTCAACCTTGTGTTCCTCAGAATTGCAATAGTTACATAAAATACTGATCAATTTGTAATTTTCAATTGTAGTTTTGCCTACTGAATCTGTTTCTAACTGAATAAGTAGTTAGGCCCACAAATTGGAATTTATGTTTGATGCACGATATCAAAAAGAAAATATTAGAAGACTGGCAATATAACACCAGATTATCCGAGCAAAGGTTTCTAAATTTGATTGTTTTGTTGGTAACGTTGCAGTAAATATACTTGTTTTGATGAAATTTGATTAACAGAAGAGGGAGATCGATATTCGTCAAAGTGTATTTCAGAATCAGTGCCCTAGGCTTATGCTGAACATTTTTCATTCCTGTTTTTTTCTATGATCAGGATTTGTTTATAGAAGCAATTTTGAAAGCCCAATTTGCAATTTATCAATGTTCATGGTCCTAAACCTTACTCTGATTTATCAGTAATAAGTTAACTGAGTTACAAAATTAAAGAAATAGCAATATCAAAAACAAGTCCAAAATAGGAGCTAGACTAGACACATTGCCTGGCATATCGAAAATCAAAGATCAGGGACCAGATTCTGCAGACCTATCCACCATGCATCAATGGCTCAAAGCTAACATAATTCTACTTCAGTCTGTATGTTCACAACCACTTCTTGGTTGTCGTTACCCTATTCTAGAGTCCAGAATCTATGCACTCCATAAGCTAATAAGGCCTGTTTAAATGTGGAAATACTATTGTACATATTGCCCACGTTTCTCTGCTTAATTTTGACCTTGGTTGCATTGACCTAAATATAGCAAAAGATCTTCAGTGGGTAACTACTCAGGATATATTTTGGAGCTTGTACCGGCACATGTCTCTCAGAGTCGTTGCTCCTTGCCTAAGCTAGATAATCAGCAAAGATAACCTGCATAATAAAAAATAAATATGCACGTGGCAAATGAGGAATTAATAAAATAAGGGAAGTTTTGCTTATAAAGTATAGACCCATATCTTTTACATGGATTGTGAAGCAGGCCAAACCTATATTAATCACTCTCCATGGCACAGATCGTGTTGTATACTTCCTACCTACATGTTTGGTGGAAGAAACCAAAGGACTCGGATAAAACCACCGTGCCCAGTCAGAGTGGTAGGAACTCTTTCCACATGCTTCCCCAGCCGTGAATCTAACCCGGGCTGCAGAGGTGAACGGCGAGCTTATTTTTGCTTATAAATACATTCAGAGATTCAGATATGAATATAGAATACCCTTCAAACCAAGTGTAATGAACGGAACAAGAACTTTCCGGTACTTCCGATCAAACGATATATACATATATATATATATATATATATATATATATATATATATATATATATATATATATATTATTAAGTTTCTTCATTGTAGAAAAAGCTACTTTCATATAGACGTAATTTCTGAAGCTCAAATGATGACAGTTGATCCCCGGATAGTAATGCATACAGACCAAAACATTTTCATTTTATTGCACCTTTCGCGCTTTGGGAATGCAAATGAAATTAGTTTACTGCATTACATGCCATTTCATTGCTGGCCGTGCATAAAAATTAGTTTCATTATTCCCTACAGTTTTTCAGAGATTCCAAAAAACATTTTACACATGTCTTCAAATTGTATACAACAGCAGCCTACTTAAATTTTATTGAATAGGAAAAAGAAACAAAAGCACAGATAACACACAGTTACCATTTTATTTGACTTTGGTTTCATGTATCTACAATGTGACCCTATGACGAAGGTCGTGCATAATGTAAATCGCTTTAATTTAGATGTATTCTTGGTTTGGCTTATATCACTGATGGCACAAAACCACGAAAACAGAAACACAGTGAAATAGCATTTTAATAGTTTGAATAGGAATTATGACCATAATGGAGAAACTCAAACAACAGTAAAATGTCAAAAATGCAAGGAAGCGCGAAAATTAAAACACGCAAAAAATGTAACAATTTACAATATCCTATGATTGGTCCCTAGAGTCTGCAGAGCTGACAACCGAAGCAACTCCACCCTTGGTTAAAACATTCCAAACAAACATTAACCAGCTTCAATGTCAACGACCACAAGTTCAAGCAGCAGCATCTAAAGGATAGCGACACCACAAACTCCCACTACACCATGGGCTAGAAAAGGATATTTAAAAAAAAAAGTGCTCCATGCTACTCTCGAGTAGGCAAAGTACCTTGCCTGCAAGATCAGAGGATCTGCTTTGACTGTTCAAATTTACATCTGGCTTCTGTATATGATTCCAGCTTAGCAATCACATACGAGTAATGACTTAATTGGCAGAATCAGACCAGATACTGGTCAGTAACAAGAGCAATGTGCAGACTTAAAAAACGAATGATGATTGTGATTATACCATCACAACATGTCTTGAAAACAATACATCTATGAGAATGAAATGTTCTTATTTGAAAATGTATATCGACTCGAGCGCTGGTGTCAACGTAATCAGCAGACAAACATGAATCAATTTACAAAAAAAATTCAGTGATGACCAATAGATCGGCAGCAATTTTATTTATCTGTTTAGTCCCTCATTTGGTTCTTTAATTGAATTGCAGGTTCATGGTCACAATGTAGGTTGCGATACATTGATGGGAAGGCATGTCCTTGCATCAGTGTATTTTCCCCAAATGGGTGGCGATTAAGAGTTAGAGCAAGCACTTGGGCCCATAGGCAATCCTTGTCTGGTGTCAATGTATTGAGCACTAACAGGAGTTCCACATACATGCTATCCCATTGCACTGCTGTGACTCCATTTGAAGACGTGGATACCAAAATGACTTTAATGCATACCAACACAGGGGTGGACGAAATATCAAATTCTTGAAGTACGTCATCAGCTTCTCAGTTAAAAGAACGCCATGGCCTATTATGTTCTGATAAACACCATATTCCACCTTCATTTTATGTACAGCGCCTTTTGGTTAGTATGATTAGCTCCTCTTGATTGCAAGATTGCTTAAAAATGAGGTATCGATAGCTGAATCTCCAATTGAAGGTACCAAGGCAACTGGTTTGCATATAGCATCATTTAGATAACAGCATTACATCAGTGTCATGTAGTGTCTGTTACACATTTGGTAAATGTGTTTTAAAGTGGTCATTTTCCATTTCAATCTGTAAAATTTCGATGATTATTTCCCTGTACCACAGTGTAAATTTGGGGTGACGTTGGTGGTATTGCATTAAATTTTGTGCACATTTTTTATATTCTACATATGTATACCAGAGTGATCAGGTTTAATGGCCAAGAAACAAGTACATTGTCGCAGCCATGCCCACATATGTAGCTCTGATGATCACGCAAAATGGAACGCACATGTAGTTGGTAAGCTATTGCATAGCCAGCTTTATGCAAATGACATGCTGGTCTGCCTTGAGTACGTTGATTAACAAAATGTGCTCCGTGATGTGAATGTTCAGTGAATGGCAATCTATAAATAGCTCCTTTCCTCATTGTGCAAAAACTGGTTATCCTTTGATATGCACATTCAAAACAGATATAAATCAACGCTGCACTCCTTATCATGCTGTTTTTAAGGTGCAATAAGTGCAGCGTTGTTGCACGGAAAATGCAGGAAGTGACACAATTCATGTCTGCTTATGGGATCACGGCACTCTACTAAACCTCTCTTTTTCTTTCACTTCAGTTTGAAGACCAGGCTCTTCACTGCTTTGGTGAATCATTTACCAACATTGGACACATTTAATTTGCAATTTAAGAAAGTGTTAATTTATTATCAGTACCATAATTGATATCTTTATTTTGGCATTTAATGATAATGTAACAGGGATGAAAATGCAGTCCTACATTGGAGAGATTTAAAATAGAGGCACAGAAACGGGACAGAGAAAAGAAACTAAAAAAGCACGTGGAAGTAAAAACGGGGAGAAAGTATATATTATTGAATATGTGCAGTAGCTGTGTGGTGTGCCATTTTGATACATCTGTAATTCCCTTCATCATTTATCAATGAATAACATCATAAGTCTTTAGAGATGCCTGGGAACTGTTAGAATGAAATTGCTTATATGAAAATAACGATTTTGAAAGGGTTCATGCTCCAGATTTGGAAAAAAATGTCATGATGTAGCTCACTATAAATTCATTCTGTCCTGATGATGAGGCAGAATGAAACGATCTGATCCTTCATGCATTACAAAACATGCCATCATGCATTTTCGTAGAGAGTCTATCTGGGCTTGGACGAGAAAGGCCAACTGTTTATTTTGTACTATTATGACGTTAAATGCAAGATATTGTGGTAAAACACCCATGATGCATGGACCTCACATGCGTGTGCTTTAAAGTACTTTTTGCGTGCAGTGTGTTTGTTTACCTGGCAAGGGCTGCCCATCACGGGTGTTATAAATCATACTTTAAGTGGAGAACTATGTTAAAAATGCGAAAAGAAGCAGCCTCATCATCATCCTTTCACTGGCATGTCATTTTCTAATGACAATTACAACCTCAGCCTAGCTTCAAACTACTGTCGAACTCTGAACAAGGGTGGCATTCCATGGCGCTTTATCAGTGAGAAATTATTATGAGCTTGCTTTCCTAAAATATCTCAGTCCGACACGGGTGATAAGCGTTCTCAAACACTTTCGTTTTCATAATGGTTTAATGAACAGTTAAACCGGAATTTGAATGTGGTATTGATGAACGAGAAGTCCTGAAAGTGACCATTTTAGCTCAGCTGATTTCTCAGTCAGCTAAATTTATCTTACGGTCCTTCTTCAGCATCATTCCGTCAATAATTCGCATTTTCGACCTCTTCTGCAAAAGCAAATTATTTTCAAATTTGCTGGGTATGTGTCTGAACCAAGTTGTTCACATTGTTACAGTTCAGTGATTTTTGGACTTTTGTGATTTTTTTTTTCGCGGAGGGGGGGGGCACGATGGTTGGCAAAATCTTATTGAATAACTTCCTGGGTCTCTAGACGCTGCATTTTTCTCATTTTTTATGAGCTTATGCGCTTTAAGGCTATTTAAGACTTCTCCAAAATTTTCACCCAGATTGTGCTAAAACTTGGTTGAAATATAGCTGATGACAGGGCTAAACAATCACTAGGTGGTGTCACGTTGGATTCCATTAACATTTTTTTTTTTAAATTCTGGAATGTGTCGAATAAAGCATGTAATCCGTTTGGGAACAATGTTACTCAATGGAGATTGCAATAAAAAATTACTTTTGATTTCTGCAAAGCCATCCATCCACAAGATTCACTTCAAATTGGTTGGAGATGTTTCTTAGGTGGCTGTTCACCTAGCTTGTTGAAACGGTCAAGCCCCAGTGATTGTGGGAATTTTGATGATGATTTTTGGCCACGTATTCCAACCAAGTCTTAAGAAATATCGGAAGCTGCCATGCCAATTGCTTTGAAATTGAATTAGAAGACTTTTTAGCTGTTACTATCAAGCGAATTAAGGTTGAATATCCACGGTTTTAAAGTTTACTTTGCGGGAATAAATTCATTATAATTATAAAGAGCACAAACTTTACTCAGTTTTATTATGTGTTGTCATGTTACATACTTCTAGCTGATCATTGCATTTAACAAGATGTCACAAACTCAGAAAGCAAATACATATTTTTTCTTATGTAATAAGGTGCACCTTATTTCCAAGTACCAAAGCCATTGGTTTTCTTTCAGAAACAGATGTTACCTTTGGAGGCATTCAAAATAGAAGAAAAAACATTGGCCACAGGCTGCGTCAGTTTGCTTGAGAATGGGCTGTAATCTTGTTTCTATCGCAGACATTCAGTAATCAAATTTCCGCGTTTTCGTGCAGGAATTATGCGTGTGTTCAGGGGTGTGACAAAGAATATAGTAAATCAAATGATTTACGTGATAATTCTTGCAGATAACCCAATATAACAATAATGATAATAAAATGTTGTTGTTGTTGTTGTTGATGATGATGATGATGATGATGATGATGATGATGATGATGATTATGATGATGATGATATGTTTGTGGGGTAGCTTTTCACTACATGGTAACTCAGAACCACTTAAAATTATATACTATTCTTATTAATGATGGTGTGTTCTTCATGCGCGCACACGTGTGTGTGTGTGTGTGTTTGCTTTGCTTTGTTCGTTTTTGTATTTTTCCATCTTGTTTTAATTTTCGTTTGGTTGTTTGCAATTAGAGATATGGTAACTAGATATTGCGTAACATGTCATCTTCATCACATGATATATTTTCATTCTATCTCATTGAGAACGAAGAATCACGTGTAACAGCAAAACATTGGTAGACTTAATTTGAACAGTAAATATATACCAAAAAAGAGGACATGGAATTTCGTACATGGTGACCACACTTGGTTTCAAGCATTTGAGACAAGACACAGTGGTGGAAGTATGCCCTTAAGTCTAATTATAAGTCTATTTACTCTGTCAGCAAGTAATGTTCAATTCTGGTCTTTTGAAGCAGAACAGCAGCCCTGCCTTCCACGGCAGCATTATTTTTTTTCAAAAACCTGCAATTTGATTCACAAGAAAAATACACTGACTAAAGGCGTTTGCTTTTTGTACATCATGATACTAATTACTTAGGACTTTTAGGCTCTTCACAAAAATAATTATACATTGATGCATGCATACATACATACATACATACATACATACATACATACATACATACATACATACATACATATATACACACAGACACAAACACACACCCCTGTATACATGGATACATACATACATACATACATACATACATACATACATACATACATACATACATACATACATACATACACACATACATGCATAACGACTTATCAAGAAAACACTGCACACAAAAGGTAATATCACATATCACGTTATTACTTTACCTGTATCAAATAGGGAAGATGCAACGTGATCAGTAAAGAGACATTTATTTCCGTGGGTACCTTTACATGCACATAATAGATTTTGTGTCTCTGGGTGTAATGGTAAATATAAATGAATATATTCAATTCATTCTGAGGGTTCATTTGGTTTGCATTAAATATGAAATTCAGTTTTGACATAATTGGTGAGAAAATATGGTTAGCCGTGCTTGTTCCTCAGTCAAAATGAAAATTTTGAATGAGCTAAGTGCCTACAAATCCCGGTAGTGTGACTCAATGGGACTTTGCATTCCGCATGGGACTGATGTTACTTTCAACAGTTGCGCACATTGCAATTGGTAGCGCACGTTTTAAGTGCCGACAGTTCCTACTCCGAATCAATGTCAATAAACGGCTGTGTGAAATTATTCTGGATGAAAAGACAAACATAATTGTGGCAAAAATGAATCTAGTGTTGCCTTTAAAGCAGACTAAGTTCTATTTTACTACACTACCAAATATGCAGCTTATGTCTGCTTTTGAGGCAAGAGCCAGTGATACAGTAGTACCTGCCATTACCATCCCCCGTGGTCAGCAAATACCTGCTTATAACGACCATACTTTGCATACACGGACATTTTTGTAATGATTAATGCACTGGGGTAGGGGACCACCTGCAGGACGCAACCAGTGGCCAGAAGCAAAAATACACATAATACAATTAATTTTTACTGAGAGAATATCCAGTTAAAAAACAGTGACAAACCCAATTATTTTCTGAATCACATATAACGAAAACATAGCTGTAATTCATTAAGATACCATAATTCTTGTGGAAATAATATTCCAAACAATTACAATAATTTAAAGTGCATTCCACTTGGAAATGCACGGTTCTCTCTCTCTTATTTTTTTTTTTTTGCTTTGAAGTCAAACCGCACTGCACCTTGTGCATGTGGTGCCATCCTTGGGGGGGGGGGGGGCGCCTACTACCAAGCCTTTGTTTTGCACAAAAAGACAACTGAACAGTCGCAAAAATATTCTGAATACATTATTTACTATCGTGACCTTAATCTGCCAGCTGTCAAGTTCGTTGTTAACTGTAAGGAATCAAGAAAAATATGCTCCTAGTATATTGCAAGTGCACAGTTGAATCTGCCATTTTAACGTTTCATTTCAGGCCAAATTACTGCACCATAAATTTGGTGAACTCTGCAGTGAAGCACTTGGTCTGGCCTTTGTTGATTAGCTATACGCAGACATACCTGTGGCATTGTGTTGCCATCTATGTTACATTCGATTACATTTAAACTAACAGGTCTTAAATTCATCATTGTTTCTATCATACTACAGTTATACAATTGAACCAAGAGTAATACTTTCATGTAATTTCAGTGAACTCTAGACACTCACCTGCTTTGGATTTGTTGATTAATATCAACCAAGTCAATAGCTGGCAGATATTAATATATGTGTTTTTTTGTTTGCCTTTTATTTTGTATTTGATGCAGTGTGCATGTTCATACCGAAAAAAACATTTGTCCTACTGAGTACAAATCAAGTTTGACTTGTGGACAAGAGAAAAATGAGAAAAATATGGAAGTCACAGTAGCATTATTTCTACTATGATTTCATAACAAAAAAAAAGTAAATGAACATCTTGGATCACAACTGGAAGTTGTAGTCAGTGTGACTACGGATATGTTGCATTGGAATAATCTTTGTCATAAATGTGAAAGACAGTTTCAAAATTGAAAATGCCAGAAAAGAACAAGGTGATATGATAATTAAATATCACCAAATACAGGATGAGATTGGCATAAAAATAACTGTATATTCTTGTGAACGATTGAGTACTGTGACAAATCTTGAATGCACAACTCCCATGATTACACCATGCTTTCTCCCTAATGACTTAATTATTTAGATTCAGATGTTGTGCAATTAATATCACTTCCTAGTGTGCTATTGTGCATACACATTGTTTGACCAATTTGATCTGTGTGCACCATTGCATGCTGGGCAGCTTGCCCATCCAAAGACAGGAGAACTTTATGGGGCGGAATTCACAGTGTATATGGACCATACACCTCTGTACTCTCTCTATACTAAGAAAATGTTCAAAACCATAATATAATGCTGGAAGGGTTTCCTAGCAGAGTTTGGGCATAATTAAGATATGTTCAGGGTGCTAGGACCATAAGGAGGCGCTAATGTTCTGATTCTCACCTGCACAAGAAGTTTCAGTGCTGGACATGACCGATTCCGTCGAATCCCATGCACTGAGTGGCATTGGAGCAACCAACTTGTGTGGTCAACCAACAGGAGAAAGTGACAACGCAACTGAGTGACATGCCCTTACCCCCATACGTGATGCAGGTAATAAGCATGGGAGTGGACTTCCAGCAATCAGTTCCATACCACCCTTAAACAAATGGGAAGGTAGAGTGAATCAACCCCATTCACACCTTTCTATTTGATGTATGGTAGAAGGGCCAGATTGCCATTGACTAGTATTTGGCACAGGAAGGTACCCTTCAAGATTGTTTAAGTGACCTCTCTGATGCCCTTACATTGGCAAAACAAAATCCTGCTGACTCTTGCCATTATGATTTTAAGAGAGCAAATGCCAGAGCTAATGCAGATGAGTTGATCCTGGGAGGGTCTCTAATTCTTAAAGCACAGGAAAAAGGACATTTTTGACATATTGGGACCCCATGTATGAAGTAATTTGAATCCTTGGCACACTTTGTTTGATTCACCACAGTCAAGGTTTAGCCAGTCAACAAGTCTTAATGAGTGCTGGTTCACTCTAGTATGGTCTAGAACAAGCTAAACAAGAGGCATGTGCATAATGCCTGGTACAGTACACGCATGCCTATGGGAACGCCTTATGCTTTGATGGCTGGAGCAGGCCCTGACCCAGCTGACTGGTTTGCCCTGCTGCCAATGCAAGAGGTGAATCCTTGAGAGAATAGCCATCTGACAGACACCTAGAAGGACATGTGGACACGCCCATGCGGTGAGGAGTGATGAGGCACCACCAAAGAGAGTGTCTGACATGGAGGATAATATAACCTCAGAGATTTCAGTGGTGGAAGTTCTAACCAGACCTCTGCAGCTAAAGGAGCATCATGTTACCAGTGGCTAAGGCATATGCACTATAATTGTAATAATAGACCTGTTGCCAAGACTCAATCACATAGGAAAGAGGTTATAATCCTGGGCCTGTGCCCCAGCGGCAGGTCCGAGTGAAGTAAATACTGAGGGTTTGAAAGGATAGCCTAGATGCTTCAAAAGACTACAGGCACATAATCAACTATCTGCACAATGGCAGGAAATAGAGATAGAGTGGAAAGGTCAATGCTTATAGGCTCTCGAACTGGCAGCATATTAATGTGTTTTGGGATTGTGTTGGCAGTTACATCACATCTGTAGAGCCTCTGCCATATGGAGCTCTTATTACCAAGATCAATCCATTACACGTCCATTCAGCAAAATGGACCACTCTGGAGGCAATTGATGCACAACAGAACATTGCGCTGCTACATAATGTTAATAAACTGATAAACCAGGCAGACAAGGCAGTAAAAAATGTTGTTTTAAGTACTAGTGAGTGCTGCTCTTGGTTAGGCCAATTGTGTTCTTTGAAATCTTATGTATTAAATTCTGATATGAAATCTTGAGTTCCTACACGACCATGTTTGAGAAGAGGGTCGTTTGGCGTTTCAGTAGGATAGACCACACATTTTTTGGATTGGCCATAGATGGAGGTGCTGAGGAATGTTGCAAGGCCATCCTTAAAATCAGGAGCACACAGCAGGCAGTGGTCCATCAATTGAATGACCTCACTACTGTGTTGAATCAAACCCAAAAGACAGTGAGTTGGCATATGTACCGCATAAAGCAAATTTCCAAATTTACTACTAAAACTTTACAACCGTATCCTAATAGTATGTTGATTATCATGAACTCAACCAACAGGCTTGTTTTTCTATTGGGACGGGTATTTCATTTTGATAAAACAGTTTTGTTACTGAAACAACTAACAGCTGCTTATGTCCAGGCAATTCAGCGATAATGTTTCGACAGAAAAGCATCTGGAGAAATTGGCTGCCCGACAGAAGATATGCTTTAGTCATAGCAACGAAATGAAATTTTAAAACAAGCTGCAACAAGTGCAACTTACCGGGTGAAGCCTTCCTAGGTCCATCATGAACATGCCCATGTGCATCCTGTGTGGGATGAGAAGACTATGATTTATGCAATGGAACTGTGCCTGATTGACACCAAGACATATCACCATTAGAATGATGCAACATGGCGAGTTCTTTACAATGAGTCAGGCTTTTTCATTTTAGTTGAAGTGGACCACTCTGACATAGGGTTTAACTGTGCAAATGGTGACATATTTCATCCCTCAGGGTGTGAAGAATATAAATCAAGGGTGCGTCCCACTAGCATACACCTTACAGCCATTAGGTGTAATTGAGTGTGAACCTTAATCCCTATGAAAATTAAGAATTCCCAAATGTGCAAGCTATGCTTAAAAAAACAGAACAATGACTCCCAGATAACTGGAATTAGTTATGGAGAGTATGTTCTCAGTACATTGGGACAATCTGTACAAGTCTGGTGCACAGGGATTGCAGGTACCAGAAGAAACACTGTAGGAGAGGTCTTCTTAATAAAGGTCCCCACCATGTGAGTAATTTCACGTAATGGATGGCCACTGACAGGTCTCGTAGAAAGGATTGGACAGATTTCGGTGTCAGGACTTATGGTACTATTGCGTGACTCCAAGCCACCCAAAACATTGCAATAATGACTGGCGTGGAGTGATCGACCCACCCTGTACCCTGGCAATTAAATTAGGAAAGGTAAAAAACAAAGGCATAATTGTACTGTAAAACATCACACGTGGGATACCATCACTTATAGGTTGACTACAGGACACCAAAATATGGCGAGATTTTTGCTTCCGTTTTTAGAACTGGTGTGACTGACCCCCATTATAATCTATAGACTGGAGGGCTGTGTGAGCGGCCCGTGTTTAGATGACCTAAGCTTGTTCCAAACTTCAAACCTCTGTGACCTAGGGAAAAGGTCACCCATCTTTACATGTAACCTTGCCCTAATAGAGAATATTAATGCCATATAATATCAAAGTCATACCTCAAAAACTTCATGACATATTATGCAAAAAGCAAATTCTACAGCAATAGTTTTATGACTTTGAGAAGTAGCTCAAGGTTATCCGTCCAAATGAACAGAAATTGCAAAAATATATCTAAGGTACACTGCCACCAAGTTTGAAGTAAATATGGTATACTGTTTTGGAGAAGTAGCTTAAGGTTATCAATCCCCACACATAAATTTGCCCTGATAGAGGACTACCATCCTGTGTAATATGAATGCGCTAACTCAAAAAGTTCTTGATAATGGCTCTGTTTAATCCAAAATTACTGAAGTATGACAAATTGAACAGACATGGTAAAAATATATCTAAAGTACACTGCCACCAAGTTTGAATTAAATCCACCACACTGTTTTGGAGATGTATGAAGTCAAAAATGTGAATTAGCATTAGAGTCCCCATTGACTTATAATGTAATCAATAGGAAGGGTTTATTTACAGGCGAGTACCCTCTACAATTAGTGAAGCCATCTGTGCATCTAGCATCCATTTAGCCCAAGGCTGGTCATGTTCTATGTCTCAGCATGGGCATTAAGCAAACGCACAACCTCCTCCACGAATGCAGGGATAAAAAGAAACTAAAGGTGCTAATATAAATTAAAAAAAAAAAACTTGCAGTGCCACGTGCGTGATAAATTAACACCAATGGGTCCTTAAAGATATCCTTGTGTGATTTAAAAGAAATTGCGTGAACGGTTTCGGACGAAAAAAAAATCCATATTTGCCCCAAATGAGAACAAAAATATACATTATAAATACAAAAATCATTGGTACGTGTCCACGCGAACAAACGTGGTGTAGCCCTAATATAGCAACACTGTAAACCCAGCTGGCAGTTTCAGAGAAAAAGGCACAAATAGCAAAAACACACAAAAAATAATAAAACAAATAAAATAAGAAAGAAAAAAAAAGAGAGAGAAAGAAAAAGACTGCATGGCCAGCTGGTTAAGAAATTAAGAGCAGAGAGTGTTCCTGTTCGATGTCAAAGTAATTGGGTGAGCGGTTTCGGAGATTATTCAAGGTTTACCCAAAAATAAGAACAGACAAGAGGGCTATATGTGGGCAATGTGAAAACCTTTGCTCAGCTGATCTAATCTTCATAAAATTAAAGTTGCAACTGCATGCACCTGGGTTGAATTTTGGCTGAGTGCATTTGATATTTAGAAGGATTTCTACGATTTTTCCGCAGTAATATTCATGAAAAATACCAATTCTCGCTGAAGCATGAGTAATTGAAAAATATTTAAAAAGAACTATAAAAACGAACATCCCGATTTGATGGAGAGAAATCATGATGTTCAGCATTAGAATACAAACATACAATCAAAAGGAATTGTCAATTAAGATATCAATATCCTGATTGAAAAAAAAAATGCTAAAATCAGCAGTGTACATCAGTACCACGAAGTAAACACCTTTACTTTACCCATTCACAAGAGACATATCCATATCCATGGAGTGTCAGCTCAGTGTGACTGCACGTTCTGGAAAAGAAGTCGAAAAGAGTGAAAACACACAATAAACATAACAAATAGAAAAAAAAAAAAGGATTGCCACCTGGTGACAACAAGATCTAACAGTGTCTAGGAGTGTTCCTGTGTGATATTAAGGCAAGTATATTAGTGCTTTTTAGAAGCTTTTTTTTTAACTCAGCTGACTTATCAGTCAGCTAAGGTTTTGGGAGGGTCTGTAGTCCGTCCGTCGTTCGTCCGCCGTCCGTCTGTCCACAATTCACATTTTCGACCTCTTCTCAAAAACAGTCGGCCAGATCCACTTCAAACTTGGTGGATATGTGCCTTGGGTGGTCTCTACCAAGTTTGTGCAAACGGTCACGGTCCAGTGATTTTTGGATTTTTAATGACTTTTTTGTTCTTTTTTGGGGCACATCTTAAAAAAATCTTTTTATTCGAAACCGCTCTTCCAAACGCTTTGATATCATACAAAAACACTTTCTGGGATTTCTAGTTCTTACTTTGTTTACCAGGTGGCGCTGCAATTTTTTTTTTCTTTTTTTGGAATTTTTGTGTGTAATAGCTATTTTTGACTTCTTCTCCAGAACCGTCACTCAGGTTAAGCTGAAACATATGGTGGATATGATCCCTGAAGAAGGGTCAAACAAATTTGTTCACTATGTGGGAATGCTACAGATTCCTGATTTTTAACGATTTTTTCAATTTGGGTACTTATCGGTCAAAGCAGCTTTGCTATAGATTACTATGGAAGTCTATGGGAATTCTAATGCTTATTCACATTTTCGACTTCTTCTTCAAAACCGTCATCGAGATTAACTTCAAACTTGATGGCAATGTACTTTGGGTGGGTTTCTACCAGTTTTGTTCAAATGTTAATGCTCCAGTGATTTTTGGATTTTTAATGAATGTTTTTGTTCTTTTTGGGGGGCAAATCTTAAAAAAAATCTTCTTATCCAAAACTACTCATCCAATTGCTTTGATATCATACAGAAACACTTTCTGGGGCTTCTAGCTCTTAATTTGTTCAGCAGGTGGCGCTGCAACTTTTTTCTATTTTCTTAATGATTTTTTTGTGTGTTATAGCTAATTTCGACTTCTTCTCCAGAACCGTCACTCAGGTTATGCTGAAACATATGGTGGATATGTTCCTTGTAGAAGGGTCAAACAAACTTGGTCACTCTGTGGGAATGCTACAGATTCCTGATTTTTAACGATTTTTTTTTTTTTTTCAATTTGGGTACTTATCGGTCAATGCAGCTTTGCTATAGATTACTATGGAAGTCAATGGGCATTCTAATGCTTATTCACATTTTCGACTTGTTCTCCAAAACCGTCATCGACATTAACTTCAAACTTGGTGGCAGTGTACTTTGGTTGGTTTTCTACCAGTTTGGTTCAAATATTAATGCTCCAGTGATTTTTAAATTTTTAATGAATGTTTTTGTTCTTTTTTGGGGGGCAAATCTTTAAAAAGTCTTCTTATCCGAAACCACTCTTCCAATTGCTTTGATAGCATACAGAAATACTTCCTGCCACTTCTTATTCTTAATTTGTTCACTAAGTGGCGCTGCAATTTTTTTTCTATTTTTTATGAATTTTTGTGTGTTATAGCTATTTTCGACTTCTTCTCCAGAACCGTCACTCAGGTTATGCTGAAACATATGGTGGATATGTTCCTTGAAGAAGGGCCAAACAAACTTGGTCACTATGTGGGAATGCTACAGATTCCTGATTTTTGACGATTTTTTTTTTCAATTTGGGTACTTATCGGTCAATGCAGCTTTGCTAAAGATTACTATGGAAGTCTATGGGCATTCTAATGCTTATTCACATTTTCGACTTCTTCTCCAAAACCGTCATCGAGATTAACTTCAAACTTGGTGGCAGTGTACTTTGGTTGGTTTTCTACCAGTTTTGTTCAAATATTAATACTCCAGTGATTTTTGAATTTTTAATGAATGTTTTTGTTCTTTTTGGGGGGCAAATCTTTAAAAAGTCTTCTTATCCCAAACCGCTCATCCAATTGCTTTGATATCATACAGAAACACTTTCTGGGACTTCTAGTTCTTAATTTGTTCACTAAGCGGCGCTGCAATTTTTTTTCTATTTTTTATGAATTTTTGTGTGTTATAGCTATTTTCGACTTCTTCTCCAGAACCATCACTCAGGTTATGCTGAAACATGGTGCATACGTTCCTAGTAGAAGGGTCAAACAAACTTGGTCACTCTGTGGGAATGCTACAGATTCCTGACTTTTAACGATTTTTTTTTTTTCAATTTGGGTACTTCTCGGTAAATGCAGCTTTCCTATAGATTACTATGGAAGTCAATGGGCGTTCTAATGCTAATTCACATTTTCGACTTCTTCTCCAACACCGTCATCGAGATTAACTTCAAACTTGGAGGCATTGCACCTTGGGTGGGTTTCTACCAGTTTTGTTCAAATGTTAATGCTCCAGTGATTTTTGGATTTTTAATGAATGTTTTTGTTCTTTTGTTGGACAAATCTTAAAAAAATTGTCTTCTCCTGAACCGCTCACTCAATTGCTGTTATATCACACAGAAAGACACCTAGGGACTCCTTGCTGTTAATATATTCACCAGGTGGCGCTGCAGTTTTTTTCTATTTTTTTATGTACTTTTGTGTGTTATAGCTATATTCGACTTCTTCTCCAGAACCGTCACTCAGATTAAGCTTACACGTGGTGGATATGTTTCTTATGGAAGGGCCAAACAAAGTTGTTCACTGTGTGGGAATGCTGTGGATTGCTGATTTTTAATGATTTTTTTAATTCGGCTCCTTTGCGGTAAATGCACCTTTCCTATTGATTACCATGTAAGTCGATAGGCATTCTAATGCTAATTTACATTTTCGACTTCTTCTCCAAAACCGTCATCCAGATTTACTTCAAACTTGGTGGGGATGTACCTTGGGTGGGTGTCTACCAGGTTTGTTCCAATGGTCATGTTCCAAAGGAACTCTGGATTTTTTTTTTTTTATTTTTTTTTTTTTTTTCAAAAATGTCTACAAAAGTTTTAATAGGAAAGTTTAACATGGGAATTTCTTGTAATGGTCATTACTTAAATAATATTGGCCAGACTTGCTTTAGACTTGGTGGGGATGTGCCTTGGGTGGAATTGTACCATGTTTGTTCAAATGGTCACGCTCTGTTGATTTTTAGAATTTTTGTGATTTTTTTTTTTTTTTGTTCATTTTTGGGGCAAAGCTTAAAAATTCTTCTCCTCTGAAACCACTCACCCAATTGCTTTGATATCGTACATAGACACTCCCGGGGACACCTAGTTCCCAATTTGTTCATCAGGTGGTGCTACATTTTTTCTGAATTTTTTGTATGGTTTTGCTATTTTTCACTTGTTCTCAGAACCGTCCCTCAAATTAAGCTGAAAGGGTCAAACAGTTGTTTACTAGATGGCACTGCTTTGGATTCCTGATTTTTAAGGATTTTCAATTCGGGTACTTATCGTTCAATGCAGCTTTCCTATTGATTACTATGTAAGTCAATGGGCATGCTAATGCTAATTCACAGGACAACTGACACGAAATGTACTGTTTACTTGATAACTTGAGATCTGTTTGAGTTAGCTGCAAATGTTAATTATTCTGTATGAAGGTCATGCTTAGACAGTACATGAATGACTTTGACCTCGCTTGTGGTTGAAAATGAATTTTACTCTTCATTATAACTTATGAACTACTTGAACTTTGATGTTGCACATGTAAGTGTTCTTCTATAAAGGTCAGACTTACTCAGAACATGGTGTCCTTGATCCTTCCCCAACTTCATAGAGCTGCAATTGTGATGAATGTCAAGATCAGCTGAGGCATGGGCTGTTCACACAGCCCTCTTGTTTAAGAATTGCCACCAAAAATTTCATTAAAAAAATCCAAAAAACACTGGAGCAAGACCATTTGAACAAATAGGGTAGAGACAAACCCATCCAAGGCAAATTTACGCCAGGTTTGAAGTGAATCTGGCTGATGGTTTCGGAGGAGAAGTCAAACATGTGAATTGCCATTAGAATGCCCACTGACTTACACAGAAATCAACAGAAAAGATGCATTTACTGATAAGTATGAAAATTGACAGAGTCGTTAAAAGTCAACAATCTACAGCAGTGCCACCTAGTGAATAACTTTGTTTTACCTTTTTATAAGGAACGTATTCACTAAGATTTACAATAATATAAGTGAAGGGCTGGAAAAGAGGTCGAAAATAGCAAAAACACACACATAATTAAAAAAAAGTAAACAAAAATCGCATCGCAACCTGGTGAACAAATTAAGAACTACATGCCCGAGGAGTGTCCCTGTGTGATGTCAAACAGTCTATTGTTTTAAGAATTGCCGCCAAAAACAAGCAAAAAAAGGGGGGGATCCAGAAATCACTGGAGTGCAGCAATTTCAAGAAATTTAGTGAAGACCCACCCAAGGTTGATCCCACCAAGTTTGAAGGTCTGGCTACCGGTTTATGAGAAGAAATCAAAACTGTGAATGGAGGTTGGACAACAGACGTATGGAGGACTGAGCCTCCTGAAAGCTCAGCTGACTGACAAGTCAGCGGAGTTAAAAATACCTAAAAAAAAAATAAAATAAAAAGATAAATAAAACTACAAAAGTGTCCAAAGGGCACAGATGCCCCACATTGCCCCCATCAACATTGGAAAGAGGAGCATGTAACTGGTGTAATATTTCAAACATATTATGAAATATTCACAGCGATAGTTATTGTAAAGCACAGCTTTTCATATATTGATTGATGTTTCTATCGAATTTCATAGATATGCCTCAAATACTTCATGAGCCGCACATAACACAGGTTTCATAAGAACATAATACTCATTTTCCCGGACTGGTCATTTTCACTATGTTAGTTGATGTTTGTCAACCTTCCATTGCCTCTGTCAGCATGGGAAAACATAGCATGTAACTCGTGTAAGACTTCAAACATATTGGGAAAACTTCACATGGATAATAATTATATGACCATAACTTTGCATACATTGATTGATATTCCTGACAAATTTTATGGGTATATCTGAAATACTCCATGTGCTACACATGGCACAAGTTGGACAAGAACCGATACTCATTTTCCGGGCATTGTCATTCTGACTAAGCTTGTTAATGATTATCAACAAAGGATAGTTTACCTGAGAGACAAACTAAACAGACACTGGGTTAATTTATGAAAAATTTACACGGTTAATTTACCAAATGTACAAAAAAAAGCCCCAGGTGCACATCTTAACATATTGATAAATTAATCAATTAGGTTTCATAGCCGCGTATAAAAACTTCTTTAGATAACCACAACACAAAATTGACAAGTACAACGTCGAATCACGTTTCACTAATGAGTAATTTATGGTCAAAGGATAATTAATCCAAGAGGTAAACAAAATCCCAGGTGCATATTGGCATATACTGATTAATGTTCTCACCCAGTTTCATAGATGCACCTCAAATACTTTATGTGTTACTTACCACACAAATTAGACCAGTCGAATGTCCAATCAACATTTCCTGTAAGTTGAATAATGATTAATTTACGCAGATCGCAGAGGCAAACAAAACCCCAATTGGCCGTATGCACAAAGAATTTAATGTGATCCAAACTTGAATAATTTAAAGTGGATGTAGTTTGGGCCCTAAATTCCTCAATCCTTGGCTCAATGTGCAATCAAAACTTCAAGGTTTAGCTAATTCATGCTCTTGGCTATAGTATGAAGTGCAGAATTTACAGGTTCATTTAATTAAATCAACCTTAGTTTTATCGAGCACTTATCTTTGACCTAGGATTAAAATCCCGATTCAATCAAGATTGAGTTAAGAAATTTAAAACTTTAATTTCAAAGTTCATATTACAGCCGCGAACGTAGATTAATTAATCCTGCAAGTTTAGATCAAACATTAGGCCAATAATTCAGCAGTTCAAGGCCGAAAAAACAGGTTGACTTACATTTTAGGATTAAATTCGGGATCAGATTTAACTCTTTATGAATACAGCCCCAGCGGCACATCCATTAGATGTTTCTTCAAAGTTTCATGGTTGAAGCTCAAATACTTTTTGCGATACATGCGACAGAAATGTGACAATTCTAACATCGAATCAGTATATTCCTTATGCTAATTAATGACAAGTTAAAACTGTATAATTAACCTAAGAGACAAACTAAACCCTAGGTCCACGCCTTCATATATTGATAGATGTTTTCACTAAGTTTCATCTCAAATGCTTTTGGAGGTATGCGACAGTTTTAATGTTAGACAGTTGGGCGGACAAACAATGGCGAATCTAAAAATCACTGGAGCATGACCATTTGGGCAAACTCGGTAGAGACCTACCCAAGGTACATTTCCGCCAAGTTTAAAGTGATTTTTTTCTGACAATTTTGGTGAAGAGCTCAAAAATGTGAATTGTTGGCAATGGACGAAAACCATAACATGAGGTCAGCTACTGACAGGTCAGAATAGCTAACAATGTGAACACGGATGAAATCCTGCGCTCAAACATGGTTGGATTTGACCAACATGACACCACTTATGTAACCAGAGGGCTGTGCGAACAGCCCATGCTCAGCTGGCCTAGGCATTTATCACAATGGCAGCTCTGTGAACTTGGGATAGGGTCAAGGTCACCCAGAGACTAGTAAGTCTGACCTTTATAGAAGAACACTAACATGTGCAACATCAAGATCCCAGTTCAAGTACTTCTCAAGTTATAGTGAAGAGTAACATTCATGTATGTTGCACTGTGACCCCAGAAATGTGGTCAAGGTCACTCATGTACTGGCTAAGCATGACTTTCATAGAGAAACATTAACATGTCCAACATTAAGCTCTTAACTCAAAACAGATCTCTAGTCATGAAGTGAACAGTTAATTTCGTGCCACTTGTCCTGTGGCCTTGGAGATGAGGTCAAGGTCCAAACATCACTGGAGCATAACCATTAGCACAAAATAAATAGACACTTATGAAAAGTACATCCCTGCCAAGTTTAGCACAAAGCTGGCTAAAATTATTTAAGTTATAACAATTACAAGTTATTCCCATGTTAATTTTTCCTATTAAACTGTTTTTAAAGATTTTTGAAAACAATGATAATAATAATAATAATAATAATAATAATAATAATAATAATAATAATAATAATAATAAATAGCTGGAGCATGACCATTTGAACAAACTTGGTAGAGACCCACCCAGGGTACATTACCACCAAGTTTGAAGTGAATCTGACAGACAGTTTCTTCCGAGAATTAAAAAATATGAATTATTATTATAATGCATTAGAATGCCCATTGAATTGCATAGTAAACAATAGAAAAGGTACACTTACCGAAAAGTACCCGAATTGCAGAAATCATTAAAAATCAGGAATCCACAGCAGTTCTAGCTAGTGAACATCTTTCGTAGACCCTTTTACAAGGAACATATCCCCAAAGTTTCAACTTAATCTGAGAAACGGTCCAGGAAAAAAAGTGACAGTATCAAAAAGTTACAAAAATTCATAAAAGAAAAATGAAAAAAAAATGCAGCATGACCTGTTGAACAAACTAAAACCTAAGATTCCCTTGAAGTATTCTTATGTAATATGAAAGCAATTGGGTGAGGGGTTGCGGAGACGATTTTGGAAGATTTGCCCAAAACGAGAACAAAAAAATCCTTAGAAATCCAACAATCACTAGGGCATGACCATTTGAACAAACCTGGTAGAAACCCGCCAAAGGTACATTGCCCCAAAGTTTCAACTTAATCTGAGTTTGAAGTCAATCTAGATAAAGGTTTTGGAGAAGAGTTCAAAGTCTGATTTAGCTTAAGAATGCCCATTGACTTACATGGCAATCAAACAAAAGATAACAGATAAGTACCCGAATTAGGAATCCACAGCAGTGTCATCTAGTGAACAACTTTGTTTGACCCTTCCACAAGCAACTTATCCACCAAGTTTCATTTGAATCTAAGTGACGGTTCTGGAGAAAAAGTCAAAAACAGCAAAAACACACAAATCATCCTTAACAAATTGAAAAAAAAGGTAACGACACCTGGTGAAAAAATTCAGAACTAAAACTTCACGAGAGTGTGCGATATCAAAGCAATTGTGCAAGCAGATTTGGGAAGAGTTTTTCAAGATTTGCCCCCGAAAACAACAAAAAATTCATGGCAAAAAAAATCCAAAAATCACTGGAGCGTGACCATTTTAACCAACTTGGTAGACACTCACCTAGGGCACATCCCACCAAGTTTGAAGTGAACCTGGTAGATGATTTTAGCAAAGAAGATGAAAATATGAATTTTGGACTACGGATGAATGGACGATGGACGGACGTTTCTTGTATGTTACACTTGTGTACTAACGATGGCCCTGAAGTGAGTGTTTAAGGTAATTGACTATAGTCACCTCTACACCCAAGTGATTCTAATGGAAATATCACATTTGTGACGTACCCGAAAGCGTCAGGCAGATTTACTGAAAGCTTGGTGGGAATGTACCTGGGTGTGAATCTCTACCGAGGTGGTTCAAATGGTTATGCTGCAGCGATTTTGTTATTTAATTATTTTATTTATTATTTTTTTTTTTGATAAACTTTTTTTATTCATTATTATTATTATTATCATCATCATCATCATCATCATCATCATCATCATCATCATCATCATCATCATCATCATCATCATCATCATCATCATCATCATCATCATCATCATCATTAGTATTATTATTATTATTATTATTATTATTATTATTATTATTATTATAATTATTGATATATTTTTGGGGGGTGGGGGGAGCAAATCTTTTTAAATCTTGAAACTGGTCACCCAATTGCTTTGATATCATACGGACACGCTGCTAGGGACTCCTAATTCTAAATTTGTTTACTAGTTGGCGCTGTTTTAATCCATTTTTTCTATGTCTTGTGTACTTTTGATATTTGCAACATGTTCTTCCGAACGGTCTATCAGATTCACCTGGAACTTGGGGCATTTGTTCCTCGTAAAAGGGTCAAACAAAGTTCACTAGTGGCACTGCTGTGGATTCCTGATTTTTAACGATTTTTTTTTTTTTGGAACATGCACGTAAATGCACTTTTGCTATTGATTATTATGTAAAGCAATGGGAATGCTATTGCTAATTAACATTTTCGACTATTTTTTCTTAAACTTTAAAAAACAGATCCACGTTACACTTAGTGGAAATATACTTTGGGTGGGTCTCTACAAAGTTTCTTTAAATGGTCATGCTCCAGTTATTTTCTAAAGATTTCTTCTTTTTGTTCTTTATGGTACATCTTAAACAAGATGATCATGATGATCACGTGCACTGCTGGCTGAAATCTGCATTTATAGTATTACAACACATGCGCTGTATTCTGTATACTTATTTACATGACCAGTGGTACCAAAGTTTGATATATAATAACAGTCAAAAAAAGCCTTATAAAGGGGCTCATCAGGAACTGTCCAGCTCGGTTTTGCTTATGCGCAAATGGCCGTAGCCGGTTTTTTTATATATACCTCTAGGGTTACACGAACATAGTAACCGACGTTACGCAAAAAACGAAAAAAAGAAGATAAAAAATTATTAACATCTGTATATAATTAATCCTGACTTTTACTGCCCGAAGTTTTCAGCAATTGTCGTCAGCCATTCTGGAGAAGCAGTCAAAAATAGCCTTAACACACAAATATTCACAACAATTAGAACAAAATGAAACATATCCATATCATTTTCGTAAAATGTTATTATCTGGAGTCTAGTTATATTTGGGTGACTTTTTAAGCAATTCTGCTCAGCAAGTCGCGAGGAGAAGTCAAAAATAGCGTTAACACACAAAGATGCTTTAAAAATACAAAAATATTAACGAACCCCAGGTGACCATAAATGTTATAGAAAAGCAATTGGCCAATCAATTCTTCACATGAAAAAAAAATGTTTTCTTTTAAATTAATTTAAACATTTATGAAAAATATAAAAGAAAATATTGCATCATCATCTTCCTCGCATACTTGTACCGGTCTTCCTCAAAAATATCCATGTGCAAAAAAAAGGAAAAAAAAAAAAAGAAAAGAAAAAGAAAAGAAAAGAAAAAGAAAAGAAAAAAGAAAAGAAAAAGAAAAGAAACATGTTGTGGAAAAGATAATGGCTGAGTGCTACTTCTGAAGACTCTTCGATTGTAATTTGTTCATTTTTGTTGATCTTCTCAAAACGTGTCCTTCAGATCATGCCGAAACTTGGTGGAAACGTGCCTTGTGGGAGGGGCAAAGGAAGCTGTGCATTCGGTAGCATTGCTGTGGAGTCCCGGTTTGTTTGTTTGTTTGTTTGTTTGTTTGTTTGTTTATTTACGAAATTTTCAGTTTAGGTACTTATCAGGAAATGTTCACATTCATATTGATAACTATTTAAGTAAATAGAGCTTTCGGTTTTGTGGCTGAATGCATACATTCCTGTTGATTACTATGCAAGTCAAATGTGGATCGCAATTTTTATTAACATTGTCTCGAAAATAAGAGGCCAGATTGACTTCAAACTTGCTGGGTATGTTCTCTGGTATGTAGCTACCAAACTGATTTAAATGGTCATGCTCCAGTAATTTGTATTTATTTGTTTATTTGTTTGTTTGTTTGTTTGTTTGTTCGTTTGTTCGTTTGTTCGTTCGTTCGTTCGTTCGTTCGTTCGTTTACTTACATACTTACTTACTTACTTATTACTTATTTATTTATTTATTTATTTATTTATTTATTTATTTATTTATTTATTTATTTATTTATTTATTTATTTATTTATTTATTTATTCATTTATTCATTTGGATGGCCTCTCCTCATCCCCACAGTGACAAGGTCACTTACATGAAGTTTACTGTTCAGTTGATAATTAGGGAAATTTTGGAGCTAGCTGACTTGCTAGTCGGGCTGGAAGTATGACTTTGATGTTAACTAAAGTGCATGTCTGCTATAAGAGCTACATACATTTTTTAGCGTGTGCATGACCTTGATGTATTTTCCAAGGTCACAGGGTCACTTTTTTTATATTTTTTCTGTTCGTTTAATAACTTTAAATTGTATTTTAGCAAGGATCTTGATGTTGCACAAAGTAAAGGCCATCTATGTATGCCACATTTAGAGAGAATTTGCGCGACCTTGCGCTTATTCCTTAAGGTCAAAGGGACTCTAATGCAAATCTTAATATTCAGTTGATAACTATTTCAGGCATGACTTTGAAATTGCATATAGCTGCGGCCCTCTATGAAGGGCATATATAGCCAGCACATGAGTGACTTTCACTTAATTTCCAAGGTCATAGGGTCACATTTGTGAATTTTTCTTGCCACATAACTGTAAGCTATTCGTGCTTGGACAGTGGTGTTGATATAATGGTGGCACTACTTGAGAGCCAATCTTAGAGTACATGGGTGACCTGTATCCTATCCTCAAGTTCACAGGCCCACTAGTGTGGTGAATTTCAAGGTCAGCTGAGCACCGCCTGTTCACACAGGTATCTTGTTTGCCTTTTTTTGTTGCTACATTCGACTTCTCCGGCACCGTCCTTCAATTTAAGCTGAAACTGTATGGATATGCCTTTGTGAAAGGTTCAAACAAAGGCATTCACTAGGTGATACAGCTATGGATTTCTGATGTTAACCATCTTTTCAACTCATATACTTTTCGTTACATGCACCTTTCATGTTAATTACTATGGAAATCAATGGGAATAACATAGTAATCAATCTAACACTCATTAACATTTTAATGGATTTTTCTTCAGGCAAATCCTACAAATATTTCTAAATGCCATATGCACGCAGCGAAAGCTCCACACAAGCCTATTCAGTTGCAATGTTGATTTTGTGAACAAGTTAAGGTCAGCTGAGCACCCGCTGTTTGTCTTTAAGCAGCCCTCTAGTTGTTTTCTTGTTGACAGTCGCGGTGCATATTTCATATAGTCATTTGCATGTGTACGAAACTTTTCTGATGAATTGTAGAGTAGTGTTTATACAGCGGAGAGCTATACTCTTCGCAATGTCGGTTTTTTTGTTTTTGTTTTTTTTTTTTAAAGAAAGAAAGAAAAAGATATGTCACCTACAATGTTTATTAAATGTTTGTTTTAGCAATTATTCTGTTGTATTATTATACAGAAGTGTTGATTCCACAAACTCATAACAGACATTCAAGATTCATATTTCATGCTTTGCATTTCACAGGCTCTTGTTCTATATTCCTCAAAAGACCGAATTTTGATAAGAAATGGTACAAAGGCACAGAATGACAACGGTAATGTGCATTTTACACATTACTGTCATTTTGATAATGAAGTGCGGCTTTAACCCAATCCAATTATTTATACATTTCCCCGGAAGAATCAGGAAAACTTGTGGCATAGCCAGAAATAACATGTTCATACTTTTATGTCCGTTACATGTGACCTTATGAGTCCAAACGATCACCAAATAATAATAGGTCTGTTTCACACTGTGTCAATAACTATTCAACTTTATCTGGTTTTTAATACCAGCAGGTTATACACTACCGTTTTGGTCCTCTGAGTTCATTCAAAGTTCGCATACATGACACAAAGATGCTGCTAAGACTGCATATTTGTCCCTCGTCTGCTCGCTGCGTTGTTATCTTGTATGTGCAAAAAAAGAAAATGAAGACGTTACCAGTTCATTAACCGGTTTGTCTCGCCGCTGTCAGATGACCCATTTGAAACTATTAACTCTTACTCTTTTCAAAGCCGTTATCATATACTGCAGCTGAAATGTGTTCACACAGAGTTAAGAACGTCAAGACCTACAAAAACAAAATAGCTGTGGATAAGGGTTAATTCGGCATTTTGGGGTAGATTTTGGATACAGTGGTTTTGAGAGCAGTATCATATGCTATTTTTGGCCTGTTGATACCAGGCTAAAACTTGGGATGAAACACGTAAAAAAACGGGGCCAAAGATCACAAAAAAAAAACACACAAACAATAAAAAAAAAAAAACAGAACAAAAAACGAAAGAACAAAAAAAAAAAAAAAAAAACACACACAAGAAAAAAAAAACCACAAGAAAAAAAAAATTAAAAAATTAAAACCCAGAAAAAAATGAAAAGGAGTTGAAACCATGCAATTTGGAATAACTGACTTTTTTTGTTTGTGGCCCTCTCAAATTGGATATGCACGTGGAATATATTACAAAGTTGATCAGTACGCTTTGGGTGACCCGTAATCAGGCCAAGGTCGTTATTAATTACCAATTATTCTGGAACCAAAATGCACTAAGTACGTACTTTTCTATATCCTAGACTTGCAATCACCCGTCTTCATGCTTGGCTTTGTACACCTTGAATGAAAGGTAACTTGTGTCAATATACCTGACAGAGGAATTTGCAGATTGAATGAAATTGTGAAAAAAAATACAAAAGTTCAAAAAGGGAAAGAGAGCGGGACAGGTGAGTACTTTGGTACTTTTTGTAAATAACCTTTGTTTTTTGGATTTTTTTTTTATGTCTCAGATTGGAAGGCCATGATTAAATAAACACAAGCCTTTATTTATCGTGCTTTAAATGACCAATAATGAGGCCAAGTTTATCAAAATGAACTGAACATAGTTGCATTGTCTCCTCTGAAGAATGCCTCAGAATTATATTCCCTCTCTAAGCTGATCACAAGTTATGTGTATGCTGGCAGAAAATCAGGCAAGAGTCAATCTTGAAATGATGTATATTAACTCCAAATTTGTTGAGGCAGACACCTGGTGGCAGATCAGAGTAAATCCATACAGAATTCCTCCAGGGAAAAATCAGCTACAATCTCCGGATTTTCAGCCCGTCACATTGTGAATTGGTGAAACTGCAAAACCTGCCACTTCAAGATTCATGGAACCTTTTTTATCAGGATGTGCAATTTTGTAATGAAGAAACACCAATCTCTGCTCTGAGTGACACCCCAAGTGCTCTGGTAGGGTACAGTTATGGCCACTTGTACATGCATTGTGTTCAATGAAGACTTTTCTTTTTGTGGAACATTTCTGTGACTGGATTTTTCAAGTCGGATTTATATCTCTGGATGTGCATAAACTCTAAACGAGGAGCCTGCAAAGGTATTTATTGCATCTAATATTATCTTTGTAACAAACTTTTATGCATGGCTTCCACAGTGTATAGAATACGCGCGACAGGAACATTTCTGTGCCAGGTACACCAGAAACAGGTAAATATCTAGAAGAAAGAAAAAATGCAACAGCTACACAGTGACTCGGGCAGTGCTAGTTCTATCCCCAGCAGTTGAGTAGATACAAAAAGGATAAAAGTTTTGCCATCAATTAGCTCTTCTGAAGAAAGTTTTGTGGAGGACAATATTACCCGCCCCCCCCCCCCCCCCCCCCCGTCCGAGCTCAGTACAGAGGTCACTATGTCTCTAATCGGTGACTTAACGCAAGTTATGCTTGACTCCATGGCAGTCCTAAGGCACGATATGCAGGTCCTGAAATCAGATATAGTGACAGAAATGAGAACAGAAATACAGAACATAAGGCTTCTCTTGGCGAGTAGTATCAGCGTCCGGAAAATCGAGTCACTGAGTTAGAGAAAAAAAAACTGGAATTCGAGTTGGTAAAAGTGGGACAGGAGGGCGAGAAAGATATCAAAGCTTGTAATGAGCGCTCAGATAAATTCATTTGCAAAACTGTTGACAATGAGCAGCACGGTCGCAAATCTAATATTAAGATATACGGTCTCCCCAAGGAGAGGCATGAGGATTCCAGCCAGGTCGTTTTAGACCTCATAAATACCAAGTTGAAAATTACCCTAGCAGAACAAGATATAGATGTGGCCCGCCGTCTTGGAGACTAGAACCCGAGAAGTATGATCGTTCAATTCATACATAGGGATGGCAAAAATCGTGGTCAAAACTCGTCACCTTTTAAAGTGTCCTGGAATAACAATAGTGGATGACCTCTCACCAGAAATGACCCAAGTGTTCAATCATGAAAGGAACGATGAGACAGTCAAAGACTCCTGGACCTCAGATGAAAAAAGTTTCGTCAAACTTCAGAATGACAGCATATGGAAAATTAAGTACGGACAGAAGCTTAAAGAAGTCATGGGAGGCTTCAATTAAATAAGTGTACGTGGTTGATGCATGCATAGCATTCACTCCTTTCCACCTTATAAATTGAGCTTACATAGAGGCTAAACTGTTATATTCAGGTGTCTTAATGAAGCTGACACTGTATGGACTTACAATGTTTACAGAACCCATAGGAGAAACAATGGACTAGAGGGGTTAATATGCACCTGCTCTAACCCACCTCTTGGGTTAACTTCTGGCTGATTATGTAATCAGGCATTCTTTTATTACGTGTAGTTGAACATTGGTTTAGATACATGTCAGTTTGTCCACATAATTGGATTTTGACCCACTTGCCTTTATGTCCCTTTTTAGTTTTGCTTCTGGTTCCTTGGCTGTGACATTTTCTACTATGACTGTGCCTTCTTTCAGACTTCCTAGTCAATCTGGTTCAAGTAAGGCCATGTAACCTTCTTATTTCGATTGATAGCCATTAACTTTTGTGCCCCTTCACAGCACATGGATAATATTATGGACTGTATAATTTGGTTCGCTTTTTTTCTTCTTTTTGTACAGTAAGAGTCCAGCAATAGGGATCTCCCGTCCCATGAACATCATACATTCTTTCGATTATACTTTTTTTCAGAATGAAAACATCAATACACTTGTCTTGGTAAAACTTGGCTACTACTAAATTTTATTATCAACTGCAACACATATCTGCGGAAAGTTCATTGTAAGCTATTATTTTCACCATGTTTTATGCAAAAGAAGTGTAAGATAATATGTTTTGCCTGACGAGACATATATCGTACTTTGTTATGGTTACACACTATATATATATATATATATATATATATATATATATATATATATATATATATACATATATATATATATATACATATATATATACATATACATATATATATACATATATATATATAGTGGAATCTCCCTATTAAGACTGCCTAATGGACTGAAAAATGTGGTCTCAATATGGGAGTGGCCTTAATGGGGATATAAGTTAAGAAAAAACAAAAATGGGTCAGTACATCGGTGATCTCAATATAGAAGTGGTCTCACTATGGAGGTGGTATTAATTGGAGGTTCTACTGTACACATACATACATATATATATATATGTGTGTGTGTGTGTGTGTGTGAGAGAGAGAGAGAGAGAGAGAGAGAGAGAGAGAGAGAGAGAGAGAGAGAGAGAGAGAGAGAGAGAGAGAGAGAGAGAGAGAGAGAGAGAGAGAGAGAGAGAGAGAGAGAGAGAGAGAGAGAGAGAGAGAGAGTGTGTGTGTACTGTGGATCTTGATGTAATGAGCAAGAAGAGTGTTATGGTTGCCTTGCAATGCATTTAAAATTTCCTAATATTTTTTTTATTTGTACATCACCATTATAGGAAATACCTATGGTGACTCACAAGGCTGGTTCACTTTTATATATATGTAATACTTTGCAATATCAACACATGGTACAACATTTTTAAGTTAATCATTGAGATTGATGATTAAGATCACCCAGATCTTCGCTGAAAGGTCGCAAACATGCCTTATTTTAGACCTTGTATGTTGTGGACACCCAGTGCATGAACTCAATGGCTTGTGCAAGTTTATATCCATATTATATTATTAGTTACATGAGTGTAAACATGCACACCCACAGTGTGTTATTATAATCTACAGTACATGCAGTTTCTTGTGCTCCATCAGTACCATATACTATATATCCGAGTGATATATAACACTTTAATAATATAGTTCAAATACATTTCTACATCTTATAACTCGTATGCTGCATCTTGTATTTTCCACTTGTACTACATGTTATATATTGTACTAATATATCATTATTGCAAACATGAAATGAAGTGACAGTTGAATGTATTTCTGCATCTTTGATAGCCTGTATTAAATATTTTGTCTTTTTCTTTGTCTACCTCTAATTATAGCGATGTTAAAAACGGCCGGAGCATTATAGAAATGTCTTGTTTCTTATGAGCCTTATATACCCCACACTGTTTTTTGACTGCTGTCAGTAATAATTCAATGTGAATTGTACGTGAGCATGAGAAGCGATCTATTATATATCTTTATAGTATGCTCGCTATCCTGAACTCAATAAATACCTCTGCCATCTTTTTATAACCACGGCCAGGGACATTCATAATGATTTGAATGATTTCTTAAGGTTGTATATATTTATTATACTTCACGTACACAATACAGGTACACCATTTTGTAAGAAAGTAAGAAGAAAAAAGAAACAAAGAACTCAACGATGATACATAGTATTTACAGATGGCATGTGAATACTAACAACTTATAAACGATATTATTCTACACAAAGACTTGTAAGGATATCACCCAGTCCCTCTCTTGCAAATCCAATTAAACTATTTTTGTCTTTAAGTATATCCAAAATCTTTATTACCATGTGTATCTTTTCATCAAATGTACTTTTCTTTCGTTCTGCCAACATGTGTTTTGCAATGTGATATTGAACATTTCCGGATATTAAACCTAAAGAACTTCTAATTAAAGTGTAGTTACTACCAATTATTGTCAACTTATTATCAATGCAACATTTTGCAAGAAAGGAAACAGATTCATTGCCTATATTTACCATTGTCAGTATCATTTTCAAAACTCTCAAATATAACATTTCTTTTACATATACTGTGTTGGTCAGGAAAGGCAAAATTTTTGTATGGGTCATTACAGGGAGTTTACACAAATGTCTTACACTCTTATTCCAAGCTTTCAGTATACCATCTATATGTTTATCTTTCAAATTCTATGCCTGTGCTCCATAAAAAAAAATTATAATATGAATTAAACAATCTCATCATGAGCCTATGACCAACATTATGAAAGTAAGCATGCAATTTGTTCACCGAACTGTAAAAACTACCCCTCTTTTTCGATATTTCTATTTCCTGAGACAAGTTAAATGATATCCAATTTCCTAAATGTTTCACTTTTGATACCCAGGTTAACTTTTGACCGCCTAAATATAAACAGGACTCATTATTCCGCATTTCAACTTTTGAAAACCTAATACACTGTGTCTTGGATGGATTAAATCTCACATCAAATTCCTCACTAAATTTGTCGCAAATATCCAACATTTCCTGTAAACCTGAGAGACTTAGATACATTATAGTCATATCATCAGCATATGATATAGCCCCAAAGTATTTACGGCCAATCCAACAACCACTGCCATTTTCCTGTAATCTATTTAGAAGAACATCCATATAAACTGTGAATTGTGAAGGAGATAGAATTCCACCTTGACGTACCCCATTTGTGGAGTTGAAACAGTATGATTTTGTATCTTTCCATTTTACACTAATGTTTTGTCTTGCATACGAATCCTTTAGCATTTTTAAAATGAATGGGTTTACGTTTCTATCCAATAACAATTTAAAAAGACGATCATGTCTCACTCTATCAAAAGCCTTGCTTGCATCAATAAAGCAACTAAAGACATTAGAATTTCCAAGAAAGAATTAGTTAACTATGTGTTTCACAGTTAGCGAAGCCAAAGTAGTCGAGTGCTGATCTTTATAAGCAAATTGCATATCAGATGATCGAATTTTATCTCCTTTCTTCTCAATAACTACCATTTCGAAAATCTTCAAAATGTATGAACATAATGTAATGCCTCTATAATTTTCACTTGAACACGTATTTCCTCTTACATCTTTTGGTATGGAAACTATTGTAGAATTAAGTAAAGATTTCGGGACATAAAAGTGCATTATCATACTATCGAATAAGCATTTCAGTTGATCGTGTAATATATTTCCTGCATGCAAAATATGATCCGAAAATACAATACCATAACTATCTGACTTATTACGCTTTAACATACTTACCGCTTTCTGTATATCCGAAATATCTATTTGAATGAGCTGCGACATGTTTCTATTTAATCTTTCATCAATTTCAGGATCAATTTCTTCAATTTCATTCCTATCTGATGGCACAGAATTATATAATGTTTCATATTTTTCTGCAAATAAATTTGTTATTTCCTGTTTTGATTTTTTTTCCGTCACTACAACAGGGATAATTATACTGTACTTTATTTGTTTTTTCACCTCAGTCCAAAAGTCTCGATAATTATTCTTAGTTATACTCTCTGCCATTTTATTTTTTTCTCAACTCCTCATCTCTGTTGTTTAACTTTCTTATAGCATAGTGATATAATCGTTTTGTCCTTTTCATTATGTTATACACTACACCTTGACCAGGTCTATCACAACTGCACCACAATTTATACCAAAAATTAGCCTCATCTTTAAAATCCTTAATTTGGGTGTTCCAGTACGGCTGATTGTGACCTTTTTTCTTTTTATGTGGGAAACAAGAGTTTGACTTGATACAACTGTTGATTATACTTTCACATAATTCATCGATTTCTAGCAAATGTGCATACGAATTACACCCAGCATTTTCACAGATACTTGCATCACATGTTTTTGTCTTTTCAAAATGTTCATGTAACCTCATTCTATAAATATTTACATGTTCCTGAGTTGCTTTTTGCCATGCAATACCTTGGTTGTGGCAAGAGCTTTCTGGAATACTCAACTTTTGTATATCCAAGTCAATAACCATATATATGGGATCGTGTGTTGAGAAGTTGAGACCGTCCTGCAGCGTATCAGCCGCATTTACTTTATACAGCACATTCATTGATACAAAAAAATGGTCTATACATGAAACTCCATTTGGTCCTTGATTTGTGTACTCAGGAAACCCACGCTAATTTCACACAGAAAATAATAAATTTCTCTCTAAAAAATCAAGCATATATGTTGTATGTACATTATTTCTTCTAAAATCAACATTCATATCACCACCAATAATAATATAAGTAGCATCTGTTCTACTAATCACATTCTCAATATCGTTACACAAATTCACAAGCTCATCTGACAAGGCCGTTTGAATGTGTGTGTCATTTGGCATGTATACATTTATCAGCAAGACTTTGTTAGTATCACACACTTCCATTGTCAATGTATAAACAAGATGATGTCATTGAATTTCAAGCTATCCTCTCTAAATGTGAGAGGAAAAGCAGATACATTTAGGGGAGATCAATGTTCCATTGGTTGCGGAAATTTCATCATGGTATTATTTTCCTACAGGAAACGCACAGTAGTTTGGACACACACTTAATATGGAAAGATGAGTGGGGTGCTCCTATTGTTTTTTCTCCCATTGTGGAACCAACAGCAGGGGTGTAGCTATTTTGATGCCCAGCAGCCTAGATTATAAAGTAGACAAGGTCACTACAAATGACAATGGTCGATACATTATTTTAGACATTGTTATAGAAAATACCCGTTTTGTTTTAGCAAACATATATGCCCCGACTAAAAACATCCATCGTGAACAGTGTGATTTCTTAGATGATATTTTTCTTAAACTAGTGGACGTTTCAGGTGAAAATTTAATTGTTAGTGGAGATTTAAACACAGTGTTGACTTCTAGATTAGATAAGAAGGCAGGCAGTTTTGAAGCTGCCTCAAAATACATACGGAGTATAGGTAAATTATGGCAGGAGGAACTGGACCTTGTTGATATATGGTGCCTCCACAATCCAGATACGTTTATGTTTATATGGGATTCCAAAACAGCTCCAATTCAATGTAGATAAGACTACTGGTTCATTTCTCCTTTTCTGACTCAATATGCTATTGACAACATAATTAAACCATCAATTAAGATGGACCATAGTCTCATCTTTTTACATCTACATGGTTTTCTATTTCAATAACAAGGTCCAGGACTCTGGTAATTCAATAGATTTTTTTTTTAAAGGATAAATGTGATACTCAAGGTAATTAAGATTTTGTCATATCATGCAAAGAGAAATATGCAGACTTGGAAAACAAAGGATTATAATATGGGATACAATGAAATGCAAAATTCGAAGTTTCACGATAAAACATTTTGAAAGGAAAAAGAAAAGGGAGAGACAAAAAGAAATTGATTTAAAAGCAGAATATGATGCCCTGTCTATAAAAGCAAACGATCTTTCTGATACTGATAACACTAGACTTCAAGAAGTAAAAGCAGAGTTGATTGAAATAAATGATAAACAAACAAGAGAAGTTATGATTAGGTCAAAAGCCAAATGGGCTGAACTTGGTGAAAAAAAAACAAATATTTTTATGGCATAGAAAAGAGAAATTCTCAGAATAAACCCATTACCAAACTAAAAACCGATTACGCTGATATAACTGATCCATAGTTAATAATACAGGAGCAGGAAAAATATTACAAAAACTTACATACAAGCCAAAGGCTCAACAATGTCAATGATATACAGAAAAGTGCCTTCTACAAATTAAATGCAACAAAATTAAAGGAAGTAGAAGATCAAAAGTGTGAAGGCCTTCTAACCAAGGAGGAATGTAAAGATGATCTTAATTTTGTGGAAAAAAAAGAACGATTCCAGGTTCGGATGGTCTCTCACCTGAATTTTACAAATACTTTTGGGCTGAAATTTGGGATTTAGTAATTGGCAGTTTAAATTATGTATTCATAACTGGTAAATTATCCATAGATCAACGTAGAGTCATATTTTTAATACCAAAGAAAAATAAAAAGCGAGTTTTTCTGAAAAAGTGCCAACCTCTCTCTTTATTAAATACATATTACAAAATTTTCACAAAAGCACTAGCAAGACGTTTACAGAAGTATTTGCCTTCCCTGATCAATTGCGATCAGTGTGGTTACGTAAAATTGGATTTATTGGAGAAAATGTTAGACTAATGGCAGATGCAATTCAGTTAACAAGTATAAAGGATATGCCTGGATTCATAAAAATTTATTTTGAAAAAACATTTGATAACTTAGAGTGGCCATACATCAACAAGGTATTAGATTTCTTCAATTTTGGGAAAGACTGTAGGAAATGGATTTTAGCTATACATAATGACGTGACATGCCCTGTCACCAACAACTGTCACACTTCACAATTTTTTGGACTTGGTAGAGGAGTACGACAAGGCTGTCCCCTGGCCCCATTCCTATTTGTGCTCGCAGTTGAATTACTGGCTGTTTCAGTAAGACAAGAAATCAAATATTAAGGGCATCGAAGTTGGAGGTGACAGTGTAAAAATAAGTCAACTTGCTGATGACAGCATGTGTTTAGCAAGACATCTGTTACAACAGTTCCAATGTTTCGAAAGGTGCTCTGGATTGAAGTGCAATGTGGTTAAACAATCGCTAGATGGATTGGTTCCTCCAAATATTCACCTGGTAGTGATCTGCCTGTTTTGTGGTGTAATGATTCTTTTGAAGTCCTCGAAGATGAAGATGAATAATTGATGATTAAATTGAATTGTGACTCAACACTCCTATCTTTTAGAAAAAAATTAAAATACGGAAATGAAGAAATCTATCACTAATAGACAGAAATTTTGTCTTGAAAAGTTAGGCAATTTCAAAGCTGATATATTCTTGTTCATGAATCCGTAAAGAAGAAAGTTTAGTAAGAGGTTCAACTTTGCCAAAGATAAAGGCATCTGTTATGTATCAAGGTATTCCTGATGGTGGTATGACGTTATTACACCTCAAAACACAAATACATGCACTTTTTTATAATTGGATCAGACGTTTATTTGTTGGAAAACATTCAAAATGGAAAAGTTCTTTTCCAGGAATTTATACGACATATTCAAATAGAATATATTTTCTACAGAAGATGTTTCTTAGCTTTTGATATAACACATTTACCTCTATTCTACCAGTAGTTAATAACTGCTTGGCAAAATATTGAGTCTACAATTATTCTTAACACAGAAACAGACTTTATGAAATGCTGTGGCATAATAACTTCATAGTAATTCAAGAAAAACCTATATTTTTCAAAATCTGGTACAGGAAAGGTGTTTGATTTATACAGAAAATTGTATATGATCAAGGTTTATTCATAACAGAAGACCAAAGTTAAATATTTCTTCAAACTTCCTAGAGTATTTGTCATTGCGACCTGCCATACCAGGTCATTGGGAAGCTTTAATTATTGCTGATCACCTTAACATCCAACCAGAAGTTCCAGTCATATTCACACAGAGCTCTTAAAAATATTACTGACATACCTGGCAAGGAATTCTATTCGATACGGGTACAGTCAAGCTTTAAAGATATCCCAACGTGTAAAAGCAGATGGCATGAAACTGTTACTTTAATCTTTGATTGGCCAGAAATCTTTAGAATATGTTACAGAGGCAACCTAGAAACAAGGCTACAAGCTTTTCAAATTTCAATACTTCATCTCTTTTGTGAATCGTAAATCTAGGCACAAATAAATGGGTCTAGTGGATTCAGAAATATGTGATTATTGTACTTATAAGGACACGATAATTCATATATTTATAGAATGTTATCAGATTCAAACTTTTTGGACAGAATTTGAAAATTGTTGGAATAGAACTCATGGTAATGCGAGTATTACCTTGTCTTCCATTGGTATAATATTTGGTCTTTTTAAGCAAAAAATGTACTGAATGATTGTATAATGCAAGGTAAGTTTTTATTCATAAAGAAGCATGCAAACAAAATGATCTCTTCTTTATGCATTCTCTTGCATACTTAAGACATAAGGCGCAAACTGAAAAACAAATTTTGTGTGGCCAATGCAAACTTGATTTATTTGAGAAGCATTAGGAATGGTTGTGTCTGACATAATATGTTTTATCTCAAATAAACATCGAAACCGTTGGTGTCCTACTGGAAAATATATACTCTTTATTGAACGTATATCTTAACCTTGCAAAATAAAAATATAATGTGTCTACCTCATCATATGTACCTGTGAAAAGCAAAAGGGGCAGTGCAATAAAAAAAAACCTCCAAATTTGTTTCTTGACCCTCAAAATGAAGAGAGGCTACCAAATATGGATATCATACTAAATTTTAAGCTCATCCGATACAATTTTAATAACTGGTTACAGCAGATATTTCTGCAATCGAATCCACTGGATATATGTAAAATTGCATGCGTGTGACAATACCTCAGGGGCTTACTGTAATTTTCGATATGGACACCACACAACACGAATCCAATTTGTGATAGTAACAAATCCAATTTGAAGCTGCAAGAGCAGGTCTAATGTTAGTTTGCAATAGGTGACTGATATACAATTTCACTTGAATCACATTTGCAGTTAATTATAAACGTGAAGATGTCTTGAGTGATAATTTACTGCAAATTATTTGTCGCGTAAATACACATAACTGAGGTCAAAGAAACCAAGATGATAGATACGATGTCACCAGCGTCATCCTTTGGCACAGCAGCTAGCGATCATTTCAAATTATAAAAATTTCAAATTATAAAAATAATAAATTTGAGATGTTGAGCTAGGCTTTAAGTGCTGAAATATTGAAGACATGTCACATATTATTTATAATACTTGTCAATCAATGTGGAAAACCTCAGAATCACAGATCAAGGAATAGTTGCCGTAAGATGCAATCTCATGAAATTTGAGGACATCTTAAAGCTCTGATGCTATACTGTAGGACAACTGCAATTTACACAATCAAAAGAACATACATTTTACTGCATGTCCATGCAGTCACCACAACATTTGCATGTATCAGCGCATGGTAGTTCGTTATTCCGGCACTTGCATCTTTTGGTTGTGCACCTGGTAGAACATGCACAAGTCATTAGCTGTTCGCATGATGCAGGGAGAGGAGTAATGTAGGTTTCAGGTTACCCTCTGTAAATTTCCATTCAAATGATGTAACACACAGACGATCTGCCCATGGTGAAGTTGCTATCAGCCAGAAAAATGCTGTATAGTGTGCCTTTTTAATATGACATCTAACAACATCACTTGTTCGTGCAAGATTTTCAGAGTGTATTGCCTTCTTGAATGATGACACCCATGCTTTATCAGTGGTTGTTACACCAGCAACTTTGTACAGCTTACAAATGAATTCCTCAGCATTTGTTTTTGTTTTTGTTTTTTTGTTTTTTCTTTTTGTTTTTTTTGTTTTGTTTTTTTTTTTTTGTCGTCATGGGTTTCATGCCAAAACAATGCAATGGTTGGTTATGATTGAATAATACAGCGTGAGCTGTTGTCTTGCCATGGTTAAATAGAAATGAAATGATGTCAGATCCTGTCAGGGAAAATATGGTGTAGGCAGCATTGCAATTGAGGGATTTCACAAAATATGGCGCGGTGTTCAGAAGCTTATTATTTTTCTTTTAATACAAACAATCACAGTAATGCCCTCTCTCTCTCTCTCTCTCTCTCTCTCTCTCTCTCTCTCTCTCTCTCTCTCTCTCTCTCTCTCTCTCTCTCTTTCTCTCTCATTTATTATCAGATAGTCAGGCACTCTCGGTAACTAATTGTGTATTTATTTCAGCCATGATAAAATATTGTAAGTACATATGCATATACCTGCATGATATACACAATTGTTGTGATGATGTGGCAGTATGGTCCCATATATTCCATATATTGTATGTAGGTTTTGTCTTTTTAACCCTTAAAGTGTTTCATTTGACACCGAGATAACAGGGTTCCTCTAAGCAAATATTCGGTGAAACTTCTGAATTAAACCTAGGCTTGCAGGAATTGAATGAAAGGTCGCTTCGTGAGGAATTTGAATCTGAAGTTAGTTTTACAGTGTAGGTTCAAACAGACATATATCTGGTTCCAGTGCTCTATTTGGATTCATAGTGCCCAAAACACTTTATAGAGTGTGATTGGATGTACTTTTTACCAGTGGCATGCATCTATGGTATTTTTTTAGAAGTATGATTTTTTTAAAAGTGCCATGTAGTACTTTGTGTTTTTAGTTTCATTTATCCTTATTTTATTAAATCATGCTTCTTACCCAGGACATCAGCAAAAGGACTTCCAAAATTGCAAAGGTCTGGCTGCATTTGTTCTGTTTTTTGTTTAATTCTTTTTTTCAAAACCATTTTTTTTTTCAAATTCAAGTGATCAAGGCTATTTGTTTGTATGTAGGGTGGATAAAGGAACAATATTAATATAAACAACGTGGTGCTAGTAAGAACATTGCCCTGACATTAACATATCGATTTTTAATACTGGAGTAAGAGTGTGCAATATATGTTTAGTACATGTAAAGTCAGTATAACATATGTTGTCTAAATCACCAGGGAAATGTCACCTACATATCAAGAATTAAAAGCCAAAAACACCTCTGTCATTAAGACACTTTTAATGCAGCGTGTAATATTGTGTATTCATAGCACTTTGATATTTCTGTTCAGTGAGCAAAGAGAAAATTAAACGTGTGCTTATATGAATGGTCCAAAATAATGTATCTTACGTGCTTATAGTAAGGTAAGTCATGACTGAAGACGCTATCCCATTTTCATACAGATGCCTAGATTGCAGTCAGACTATTTTCTGTTTTCTGTCTTCTTCCATGTTTATCCCAGAATATCCAATCATAAAGTTGGGTCTTTTTTGCAGGGTTTCTAGGGTATTAGATTTTTAGTGACAAAATAGGCAGACCCTGCAAATAGAGCCTCATTTTGTCATAACCTGTGGGCTTCCGCTTCATCCGCTGGACCCACAAATGATTTCTTTTTTAAACGTCTGTGTTCATATAATTTACAAATAGACCAGACATATTTAAGGCTTCTAAAATGTTTCTCTCGGCATTGTGTCTCTTACACAATGGTAGCTAAAATATATGCATCCATGGGTTTCAGTATTTAAAAAAGGTAATGTGAGGTAGGATGGAAAAAATAATGTACTGTTATGAGCTACTGAAAAAAAATTGTATGTTTTAATATGGATCATCTTTTTCTGTACTATTTGCAAATAATGTGTTTATAATGTTCCAGATTCATAAATATCACAAAAACGATGTAGGCCTACTTTGCTCTTTTGCTGAAAACTTAGCTGACTGGCAAGTCGGGAGAACTAAACGGTGGTAGGCCTAACAGGTCTCTTTTTATTTTTGGCATAAGTAATGAAATTTGTGTTTTGGGTGGTTAGGCCTATACATTTTGGAAAAGAACTAGTGTCTGCAGTTAATGATGAATATTTCTAAGGTTAAGAGGACCGGTTTAAAACCACCGGTTGCCTTTTGTGGGTGACTGCCTGTCTCAAGTCAGGAGTGAAATTCGTTTCTTAATATTGGTATTGGAGAGAGAGAACTGTAGATGCTTTGGCAAGTCTGAAATCTCTTTGCTGTATTTGTGGGTTTGGAATTAATGAATATGGATCATGTTTTTTGTACTTTTTACTAAAATGCATAGCCTCCCCCCCCACCCCCCCACCCCGATTCTAATGGTTCGTCCCTAATGAAGTAATTTCCAAAACAAAATGAATTAAAATCCTAAATGGAAAAAAAAAATGGAAAATGTTTTGAAGCACGTGTACTTTGTTTACATATTGAAATGTCCCCCAATGTACTTTCATGTAGAAACACTGGCTTGTAAAACGCTGCTGACATACGCAGAAGAGGGTCTCTGTTCTAACTCTAGGGGAGTATGTGTCCTGCCAGTCTCTCTCGCTCTTGCACCCAATGAGATGCTTTCAACACGACTTCAAGCTCAGGGATAATTTTATTTTTCCAAGTACAATACTTTTATCGGCTATTCTTCCATCCCAGTGGAAACTAGTTCAAGGCAGTCCAGGATGACGCAGCATCCTCACAATAAATTGTATAAGTTGGTCACAAGTTCACCAAGACAACAATAAAAGATTAAAGTTTTAGATCTTACATGGCAATTGTCACGTTCTCGCCAGATAGTTAGTACATAGATTACAAATCTGACCCTTGGTGACCTCAACTTCTGACCGCAGAGTGATTACAAGTTCAACTACACAGAATGTTTTTCTGACGGGCAAAATACAAAATAAATTGTTCTCAAAGATCAAACAATTTTTTCTACAGTAAGACTCCCAAATGGGGGGGGGGGGGGTGTTATGATGTTGTGCACTTTAAAAATGGCCAAGAAGAAGCCTAAACTCTGCCTATAATAAAATAAATGGGCTGCCAATGACAGCCTGTATGCAGGGACTTTTGCCACTTGTTCTCGCTTCATGCTATAATTCACATTACATCTCTTTTTCAATTAATAAAATGTTGGATCAAAACAATAGGCTTCTTCGACACAAAGCACCAGTAGGTCTGCCATGTTCCTGAACTCTAATTTGTCAGTTTGACAACTTGTGACCTTGTGATACTGTTTTCTTGTTGTACCGCTACCATTATAAACAAAGTACTCTCGTGACTGCTTGTATCCACATCAATGCAGTGACACTTTGAACTGATCTCTGATCTCATTACTGCTAACATAAATACATGCACAGCAACACCCAGTATCTTATTAACCCTTATCAATCCTGCCTAAAATAAAGTTTCTCAAACATTATTATTAAATTTATTAATAATTTCAAAATGATAGACACTGTCTAATCATTACATACGCCCTATTCTTTTTAGTTTTGAAATTCACTTGAGTTTCAAAACTTCAACATAAGACTGCATTAATATTTTACACTTAAGGCTGTACAAGCTTAGTTTACATCATGACCTATATAATGACCATTGCATAATAATAGAAAGACGAAAACAAAACCGAAGGAGAAAAAAAAAAAAAATGATACCGCCTTCAACAAAACAATTTGCCACACCCGCCCTATCCTTTTTAGTTTGGGAATTCCAAAACTGGCATCACAAAACGCAACTAGGATTAAGCTCGCCAGTGTATTTTTATTGCAAGAGAATACACAAACTCGTGGGCTTGTTGAAAATTAGATGGAATCACAAAATTCAGTGGCAAATTATTTTGCGAGAGTATACATAAATTCAGTGGGCTAGGATTATGCAACATGGAAACAATCCCATGGGCTAGAGGGAAAGCCTCGTGTGCCATAACCTGAACCCAATCCCTAGACATGTATATATGTATGGATATCATAAGACTGTATATCCAGAGAGTACAAACATCCCCAAGAATATGCCGAATATAAAATAGGTTAGCCTATGAGAAGTTAATAGGCCCTAAACAAGTGAAATTAACCATTAAAGTGTTAAAAAAAAAAAAAAAACACTTGGTACACTTGCATACATCATATCCCCCTGCAACAATACAATTGTGCAGTTCATAATCAGTAACCATGTTACTTCGAGACGTTACAAATTCATGCATTACCCCGGGTACCTCTGCAGCTATATAATTGTGCAGTTCAAAATCAGTAACCATGTTACTTCGAGACATTACTATAGGCAGGCATCGTTACTCATGTACCATATATATATATTTTAAAATATGGCGAAAGAGTGTCACTACCAAAATAATAATAATAATAATGATAATAATAGCCAACCTTGTTACCCTTGCTAAACTTCCCCCCTGTAGATATGGTGAATAGAGGGTTTGGAGAGTGTTCTCAGGCACAGCTCACTCCCCCAATGTGGTGAAAAGTGGCCACTTTCCACCCACCGAGCAAGGGACTGCCCTCAACACCACGTGACGACTAGCCCAGTGCAAGTAGGAGGGAAGCTGTAATCCCTTTAAACACACTTCTGTGTAGCACAGAATTTGAATATATTTGAATTTACATTAGGGTATAAGGGCATGTCTGTGGCTGTTTCAGCATCCTGCATCTCCTTAGATGGGCAGGAAGGGGCAGGCCGCACCATACTGGCCTCCACAGCCATTTGCCCCTCCGATTGGCCCTCAGGTATGCGAGCCTTGGCCAACCATATTTGAGCACGTTCCTTTATTTGTGCTCTATGACGCCAAAGTATGCATCCAAACATTAAGATGAAAAGCAGTAGAATGGTTAATCCAAATAATAAGCCAAATGATATTCGGCTCCCCACATGTGTCCAATTGAAAGATTCAGGAATTTCCAAAAGGGGGCCTAAAGGTAACTGAACATGAGGTGATACCTGGGACAAATGGGGTTTGTTCAGCAAGGTGATGGCTTGATATTCAGGTATTATATCAGTGACATTCATGACCTGCGGTGCTGCCACCCGCATGGCCGCCACTGATACGTGACCAACTCTTTCAATGAGGCCTGTTAATGTCCATCCCTTACCTGCTATTGTACAGGTGGCCATGACCTTTGCTAAATATGTCCCCGCCTTGACAGTCTGTCTAGAGGAGGGACTACCAATACATCGTGTTACAATAGTTTCACCCCACGTCACAATAACATATTCCCCATAACTTATTTCAGTAATCTGTGTTAAATTGTGATGTTTTCTGAGCTCAACATGACATGCCTTAGATTTATCCAGTGTCCTTGCAATTAGGGCCCTGGGACAGCCCCATCTGCTGGTAGTATACAATGGACCTGTCCTACACACCATGGGCTTCCATCCCGAACAACCTACAGGGTGGAATATGTCGCCCGTTTCAGTGTTTACCCCCACGTCTTTCTCCTCAACCATTATTTGAGCTGCATAGCCCTTGCTCTTGTATGGGACCGGCCAGGTAACTATATTGTAGCGGTGATAGGTCTGCCTGTCTACCAATGGTAGCTTGACTCTATAAATCAGGGTATCCCCACCCCACACGGGGTAGACATGTGCATGTTGGTAGTACCAGTGAATTTCCTGAACAGGATATGTGGCACTAGTGGTTGCCTTGGCCAGGACATCCTTTAGCTGGGTGATGGGGAGAATGTCCTCGGTTAGCCTTCCCACCTCTAGGGATGCCTTCTGACGGGAATATCTCTGTACTGACCTAATATATGAGGCGGTGACATGTTCCAATAATGAAATAGTTCGCTCAAACTGAAATGCTCTTTCCAACAGAAAAAGCCGATTGCTAGTTCTGTTTAACGTTACCAGTGCTAGGTTCAATCTAGGCACCAACGACCTAGAAATAAAGGAGGCAATTTGTTCTATGTTGTGCGCATTGTAACCAACAGCCTTTTGAGTCTGATTGAGTACAGTCGTTAATTGGTTCACCTGGTGAACTATGACTTGCTGCATCGAGCGAGTCCTGTCTACTGCTTTCCGGCACTCATCAACACTGCTGTCAGTGGCCAGTCCGAACAAAGTGTGTCCTATCTCGCCAAAAATATTTAACAAGCCACGCTTAGTTCGTCCGGGCAATGCTGGTCTATCTTGGGTAAACTGATGACTACGAATGTATGCCCTCAAGTATCGTAACCTGCCAAGCCAAGCTCGGTAATCCAAGGAGGAAATGAGACCACCATGTGAAGCCCTGGTTAATTGCGTGATGAGAGAGGACATACTGGACAAAAGAACTGGATCATCCTGTGGGGCATCAATAACAACCAACACCGTCCATTCGGCTGATTGAACTTGTAGTTGATCAACCTTGGTAATTAATAGGCCATCAGGTAAGGGCTCCACGGAGGTCAGGCTGGATTTCACCATCATTATAAGTATGAAGCAGCCATAGCAGCGGCTAAGTCCACTGCTGCAAGTCGCTGGCGCTTCGCTTCCTCTTCTGTAAGTGGGCATCCTGTCGCAGGTCGTTTGGTTACTACTGAAGGGGATGGGGAGGCACTTGGCCTTAAATGCATGGTGGAATGGAATCGTCCCTGTGACCTTGTATAATATGAGTGGCTCGGTTCTGGTGCTAACTGGTTCTGAGCGGGCAGTGTGCCAATGGCCTGACCACCTGAGTGGAACTCTGCTGGTTCCAGTTCTGACTGGTTTGATCTGGACACTGGTTGCCCTTGACTTGGAGGATTGCACACTGTCCATTTGCGATCTGCACCTCTCTGCAGTCGCATACTGAGGGAGGGTCTCTGATCCGACTGGTAAGGCCCACTAGGCACACGCTCAAACCTAGTGCGACAGCTAAATGGGTCAGGGGCAATATTTGGATCATCTGGAAGGGTTGATCGTTGGGTATTCAGGCGGGTACCATATTTATGCTGGAAACGTGGCACTCGCGGCTCCTGTGGAGCCGAGTTAGAGTTATGGCCATTAAAATCCAGTGTCTGCTCCCTATTACTCTCTGGGGTCTCTACGGGCGGGTCATCATGTGGCTCATTTTGTTGTGCTTCCCCACCAACAGCACCCTCCACATCCATGGGTGGTTCATCCACAGGTGCAGGGTCATCATGTACTGCAGCTGTGGGCTCACTGATGGGGCTGTTATCTGTAGGGGTTTCGTCTCTGATCGTTGGGGCCAGGCTAACTGGAGGCACCCTTGTACTACGACGGGCATTCCGAATGGGCCGGGGGTTAACCTTATCCCAAACTATGTTAGGGTCGACTAGCAACAGCTTTGACCTATTAACAGTTCGTACCTTACCTGTATGCTGATGTTTAACCCAACACACAGGACCCCTCACCCTAATGACCTCATACTGGGGGTCCCAATCGGATGTAAAGGTCAATTTTTCTTGTGCTTTCAACACAACACTGTCCCCTGGCTTAAGTTCCCCAGCATTTGCCCTTGCATTAATCCTGTCTCTGTTATGCTGCCGGGAATCTGCCAGGTTTTGGCGTGCTGTTATCAGGGCATCGGACAGGTCACTCAATCTGCCCGATAGGTTTGTACCGTCTGAAGGTGCATTCAAACATTTTGTTAGGGGCAGGCGGCCACGCCTGCCATACATCAAATAAAATGGGGTATACCCAGTTGACTCATTTACACTGTGTCTGTATGCCATCAGGGCATTGGCTAACTGATTCTGCCATTCACGGGCATCATTGTTTACCAACTTAGTTAACATTTCCTTCAATGTGCGATTGAAACGCTCGACCTTACCATTGGTCTGGGGATGATAAGGAGTGGTCTGGCGGAGTTCAACACCCATGTCCTTAAGAAAAGTCCTAAAATGGCCAGATGAGAATTCCAATCCTCTATCCGCGATCATCACTTCACTGACGCCATGTCTGGGAAAGAATTCCCGGGCTATGGCATCTTCCACAGCCTGTGATGTTTTATTGGGTATGGGGATGGCCTCCGCCCATCCACTCAAATGATCCACTAAGACCAAGGCATATTTGTTACCCTGTTGAGTTGGAAAGAAGGGCCCAATGAGGTCCATGCCTACCACTTGCATGCAATAGGACGGCATGGGCATCTCACTCATTGGTGGCCTTTCTGAGCGTTTCTGTGTGACAGTACAAGTTGGGCAATGCCTTACCAATTGTGTTACATCTTTGCGCATGCCTGGCCACACATAGGCTTCTCGGACTCTGTTCATAGTTTTCATTACTGACATGTGCCCTACATCCTTATGGCACCTCTCTATAACCTGATTTCGGAACTCTGAGGGTAGCAAAAGACGAGGATACCACGGGGATGTATCAGTAGGGCGTTTAATAGAATACAGCAACCCATTATGTACTTCATATTCAGAATCCATGGCTTCTGCATCAGTGAACATGGAGGCAAACTCCTCCAGCTGTCCCTTACGAACATTCTCAACACATAACAGGTCGGCCTCTAATGGAATGCGATCTTGTGCACCCTCACCACCTATGGCATCTGGGTCAATCCAGTCAGCAGTGTCCAACACAGATACTTCCACTGGGGGAGGAACACGGCTGAGCATGTCTGCTCTAACATTTCTTCTGCCCTCGATGTACTTAATAGTAGCCCCAAACTCGGCCAGAAACACTCCCCAGCGCTGAATTTTGGTGTTTCTCATTTCTTTAGTAAAAAAGGGAGCGCAGAGGCTTGTGGTCAGTATACACTGTAAACTCGGCCCCATATAAATAGGCGCGGAGTTTATCAATGCAGTAGACCACAGCATAGGCTTCCTTTTCGATTGTGGACCATTTACGCTGGGTGGTGGAAAGTTGGTGGGAAATGTACTGGATTACCCTTTCAGTGCCTAGGTCATCATCTTGCACCAAGATTCCCCCAATGCAAGTGTCTGAGGCATCAGTATACAATTTATACGGCTTGTCTGTGCATGGGTAGGCCATGACCTCACCCGACATTAAAAGGTCCTTGAGACTGTCAAAGGCCTGCTGCTGTTCAGGCCCCCAGACAAAGGGCTGATGTTTCCGTGTTAACATTATCAAAGGTTCACTTATCTTACTGTACCCCGGAATGGTTTTAGAATAGTAGTTCACCATCCCAACAAAAGACCTTACCTGTTTTACCGTTGTTGGCGGTGGCATTTCAACAATTGCCCTGACCTTGTCAGGGTCACTGTGTATACCGTCAGGAGTTATGATATAACCTAATAGTTTTATCCTTGTCTCCCCGAAGTGGCATTTGGAGGCCTTGAGTTGCAATTTTGCAGCCCGCAGCCTTTCAAAGACTGCTTCGAGGTCCCGCTTATGTTCCTCGGGATTCCTGGATCCAATTACAAGGTCATCCAGAAATACCCATACACATTTTCCAAGTAGGTCAGAGAGTGCCCTTTCCATCGTTCGTTGAAACAGGCTCGGCATATTTGCTAGGCCAAAACATCCTACAGTAAAATTGAACAATCCTCGATGGCAGATGAACGCGGTCTTGTCCTGGTCACAGGCCGCGACCTTGACCTGGTTGTAAGCGGCCTTAAGGTCACAGACGCTAAATACAGTTTTTCCACCCAACTGGTCAAAAATGTCTTGAATGAGGGGAAGTGGATAGCGATCCTTGACAGTGATTTCATTTAGCTTACGGTAATCCACACAAAAACGGGTCGTCCCATCCTTTTTTGGAACCAAACAAACAGGGGATGCCCAAGGTGAACTACTGGGCACAATGACACCATCTGTCAGCATCTGATCTATACAATCATCTATTATTTTTCTCTTAGCCAAAGGTGTTCTATAAGGCCTCTGTCTTATAGGGGCATGGCCGCCGACATCTATAGTAACTTCAGTAAGAGGGCATTGCCCATAGGGCTTACCGTCCTCATAAAATACATCTCGATTATCCCTGATTACATCTAGATACTCAGGGCTAGCTGTTCCACTAAAAAACTCCAGACCCAGGTTTGCAGAGTTTGCATCAAATTCCAGCTCATGCGGGTACTCACATGACCCTGGATCATCCAATGACGCGATGGTTGAGGGTTTTTCATATGGCTGTAGCATCAGCTTCCGGCCCTTCCACCACATGGTCCACTGGTCATAATCCAGGACGGCCCTGCCCGTTGACATGGCGTTGTCACCTAATATGCAATGGTGGATAATACCTTCAACAACAAGTACAGGCAAGTTACCAAGTTTATCAAAATTTACTTCTGTCTCTCCATAAACCTTTATGGGCTTACCTGATACATTAAACAAAGGGGGAGCAGGTTTCAATAATTTGGGTCTGCCAGTTCTCTCACAGATTGTCCTAAACACGTTATTATGCAGGAGTGATACACTGGCTCCAGTGTCAATTAAGCACTTTATCTTTATTCCACTAAGGCTAATTGACAAGCCCAACCTGGAGCCAGCAGTGCTCACGCCTGCTGTGTCTAGTTTCCCTGCTGTGGTTGTTGCGAAGGTCGGTTAGCCGCATTGCCTCTGCGACCTTGGCGCTGACCTTGAGGCGGGCGCAGGGGACAGCCCACAGCATAGTGTGGACCCCCACAGGTGTAACAGGCAACCGGAACTCTCTGAGAATGTCCCTGTTGTGGTTGCTGCATCCCTTGTGGCTGGAGGTCTTGGCCCTGTTGATTTCCACCATACTGCATCTTTGGTTTACGCCCTCTATTCTCCAATTTGTTGAGCCGTGTAGACAGGCTGTCTTGTCCTTTCTTTACCTTTTGAAGGGTCTGCAGGATCTCTGCAAGGGCATCAGGGCTGGGTGGTGTTGCTGCTTGTACCGCCGACGTATCCATTGTTTCTTCTCGTCTCAGCCCTTGATATCGCTCTAGGCCTGCCTCGATGCGCTCTGTAAAAGCTAGGGCCGCATCAAGGGTTTGTTGTTGCAGCTCCAAACTGGCCTTTTTGGCCAGGTCCGAGCTCAGGAGGCCCTTTAGATAGTGACGCAGAATGATACGATCTGCGTCTGCTGACCTTGGTGTTGGGTAGGCCCGCTGAACTGCCTCCCGGAAACGTCGATTATATGAAGCCAGGGTTTCTCCTTCCCGTTGGCTGAGGCGCTCCACATCGACCCTTAGCTTTTCATTTTCATCGGTCGACAAGAAGGACCGTTCAATGTGTGCCCTCAATTGGTCCCATGGGACCTGGTCCCTTTGTACTGCTTGGGAGGACAAGTATCGTTCGATCTCCCTACGTAAAGCACCACACGCTGTCTGGCTCACAATATATATTAGACCTCCATTGTCCCCTGCTAACTGTGGCTGGAGGAGCTCAATGTCATACAAATAATTACGCGTGTAAGCACTGACTTCACCATCACAAGGGGTTATCTGTTTACACAGCCCCTTCAGCCTGTCCTTTCTTTGTGAGATCCGCCATTGGTTTTCTTGGGCGGTTAAATGTTGGGTCTGGTGTGCATCTAGCCCAGTGACTAAATCGCTGATGCCTTGCATTAGCCCAGCCATCTGATTGGGATCCATTTTAATAAATGCTAGTTCACAATTTAAGAGCCCAAAATTTACGAACAATTACAGATGCTGCCACATGATGGCGATGCTCTTACTCTCCATATTCTCAATCTTATCCGTTGTATAGAATATTGTCTCACACTACCATGCCCAGCAACTGCAATGTGTCCACGTATTTGATGAGTCAAGTATGTTATCTCCTGCACTATGTTTGCCTGACCTGCCTTAAACTCACAACTTGCACACCTTGCGATATAAATATATATGAGTCCGCAATGTTGAAACTTTACATGGGATCGCAGGCTTCCATAGGAATCAAAGTGTCTTTGACAAGGTGTGCAGAAGAAACGGCCCATCAAGATGGCTATGATAACAGTTAAAAATAATGCCGTTGGTCAATAACCTTGCTGTTGCAACAATAAGTTCATTAAAGAAATTATTATTGGACAGTTCTGCCAATTACAATAAGCTGGGTCAAGGCAAACTGTACCATGCGACAAGGTGCTCAGTTCAATCCAAATATGTCTTTGAAATTCGACTGGATCCAAGGTTGAATGGCCGCAACGTAGGCAGATAAAATGAGAGTCTTCCACTTTACAAATCTTTCCAAAGTCCACTAAATTCAATGTTGCCATGTAAAATAAAGAATGTCACTCTTACCAGAATGTCTGTAGAAAATGTAGTAAGAATGGGAAAAGTGGCCCTTGCTCCTTGCCGGTGGCTGCCACTTGAACTTAAGCCACCGACTGTCACCAGTAGAGACGGAAATGGGTGTCTCTACTTCCTCTGATCCCCTCCCGGCAGCACACACACTCCACTAAGATGAATCCTGGCAAGCTCGCCAAATGAAATGTCCCCCAATGTACTTTCATGTAGAAACACTGGCTTGTAAAACGCTGCTGACATACGCAGAAGAGGGTCTCTGTTCTAACTCTAGGGGAGTATGTGTCCTGCCAGTCTCTCTCACTCTTGCACCCAATGAGATGCTTTCAACACGACTTCAAGCTCAGGGATAATTTTATTTTTCCAAGTACAATACTTTTATCGGCTATTCTTCCATCCCAGTGGAAACTAGTTCAAGGCAGTCCAGGATGACGCAGCATCCTCACAATAAATTGTATAAGTTGGTCACAAGTTCACCAAGACAACAATAAAAGATTAAAGTTTTAGATCTTACATGGCAATTGTCACGTTCTCGCCAGATAGTTAGTACATAGATTACAAATCTGACCCTTGGTGACCTCAACTTCTGACCGCAGAGTGATTACAAGTTCAACTACACAGAATGTTTTTCTGACGGGCAAAATACAAAATAAATTGTTCTCAAAGATCAAACAATTTTTTCTACAGTAAGACTCCCAAATGGGGGGGGGGGGGGGGTGTTATGATGTTGTGCACTTTAAAAATGGCCAAGAAGAAGCCTAAACTCTGCCTATAATAAAATAAATGGGCTGCCAATGACAGCCTGTATGCAGGGACTTTTGCCACTTGTTCTCGCTTCATGCTATAATTCACATTACATCTCTTTTTCAATTAATAAAATGTTGGATCAAAACAATAGGCTTCTTCGACACAAAGCACCAGTAGGTCTGCCATGTTCCTGAACTCTAATTTGTCAGTTTGACAACTTGTGACCTTGTGATACTGTTTTCTTGTTGTACCGCTACCATTATAAACAAAGTACTCTCGTGACTGCTTGTATCCACATCAATGCAGTGACACTTTGAACTGATCTCTGATCTCATTACTGCTAACATAAATACATGCACAGCAACACCCAGTATCTTATTAACCCTTATCAATCCTGCCTAAAATAAAGTTTCTCAAACATTATTATTAAATTTATTAATAATTTCAAAATGATAGACACTGTCTAATCATTACAATATGTTACCATATATCCGGTTATAATAGCAACCTTTCCGCCTTTTTTTCATTTTACCTCAACCTGCACCTTGGCATTGTAGTCAACATGATGGAGGCGTTGGACAAACCCACCGGAGCCCGAAAGTTCACTGTTTTGCAGCAAACGACCACATTGGTATAGTAGTGTGTGAATTGTTAAAAGGCATAGGCCTACAAGCAGCGATAACCACACTGTTGCATCATCCCTTAGGACATCGTGATGGAAACTAATGTGTACACCTTAGGCCTACATAGCTCGTCCAGGGGCTCTACTCAGAACACAACCTACTGACACGGTCTCCAGCCTGCCGCTGGTACAAGAGCTCTGCTTGTACAGACTGCAGTCTTTATTTATTCGGCAAGGCAAAGGCGTGGATGTTCAGGGAACGATACCGACTTCGTATCTGCTCCCTTCTCAGACATTCAAGAGGATCCTCTCGATTCAGGAAAACCCTGTCACAGCGAATTAGGTTGTGGTTTCGGTGCTGCACAAGATATAAGATAGCCGCCATTTTGTCTTTCTAAGACTGCTAAGACCCTTGCTTACATTTTCATCTTAAAGTAAGACGGATCTTGCCCTTAGATTTTTTTATGAATGCGGCTCACACCTGACAGTAGGTTTTGTGCTTAGAATAAGTCAAACCTTGTGCTTATTAAGTTTTATGAATACGGCCCCAGGTTTGTTTTATAAAGTGACATCTTTAAAAGAAAAATCTTCATGTAGCAGGTTGGATGTGTAAATCTTCAATAAATTTGAGAATCTACATGTATAGAGTAAAACCAATTAAAGAAACAATGATCACAAGCCACAGCACGATGAGATAAGTTGATTTTGTAGAAATTACTGGAAACACATTCGAAACATCATAGAATAATGTTACTGACACAGCAAGGCAAATGAGACTCTTAGGTCTTAGGCTCACATTTTTTGTGTGAAAGCATTCACCAAATTCTTGATTTGAACGGTTGTCAAGCTTTAAAGGTCAAATATCCTCTGAATTAGTTCTCTCATCTTTGAAATAAAATCTTCATGAGTGCAGAAAGTTGACAGGTTTGAATAAGAAACTTGGTATATATATATATTTTTTTTTCATTAAAAGGATCAGCTGTGTTTATTGCTGAAGCACCTTTAGTGAGATCCAATAAGGAAGTAAGACCGAAACAAAGCCAACTTACCACCAACAGAATTATAACATCGGAGAACTGGCCCACAGCAAATCATGGCCAAAGGTGCACTAAAATTATGTTTGAGCTACAATACTGCCTATGTTCATACAGTGAAACCAATCTGAGAAGGAATGGCGAAGAATCGCAGTCCATTTGAAAATAAGCACTCCAATGTATAAAAAGAAAACTTAAAAGCACCAAGTACCTATTCAACAATGAAACATCATGCCACAATCGACTCCTCATTGCATAATACTAGCATGAAGAAATCTTGCCCTCACGTGAGGGATGGTGCACTTTATGACTCTCGTTTTAAATGTTTAATTTCTATCTATGGTTACCATCCAATACTCTAAAATTATATATTGCCTGAAAGAAAAACATAACACCAAGTAAGATTCTGGTATGAAATGCAAAATATCAGCATTTCAGTTGAAATTTTAACTTTTGCCTTAATTTAAAATTGCATTTTAATAAATAAATTCCTTTTAGAGTGTAAAAAAGCCTAGACAGCTTCCGTTAAAACTACATTTTAATTCTTTGAAAAAAAAGGCTTGGTTCTTATTTCATTGATATTTAATATTTTAAAATGAAGAGTTTAACTTCAAACATTCTTTAAATTTTGAAATAAAATACTTATCCAAAATTACAATATGGTTTTGCTTCCATGTTACTAGTTATTTCTGACATGTCTTCCTCTTGCGCTATTTTTATGTCTTGCCACAAAAACAGTCAAAATTCTAGAGCTTTATATAAACAATTTGAAATGCAATTTCTCCACAGATACAAAGTTTACGTACATATGTGTTGACCTTTACGTGGGTCTACAGTGTTTGAAATCGATCCTCTTACACTTTAAATACAATCTCCACCACTGCAAATAGTGAATAATTAAAGCCTCAGCTCTCATAGTTTTTGAGTTATCACTCATAAGAAAAACAAACAAACAAACTAAGAAACAAATTTATTGCAGTGACCATGTGGCCTTTATTTATTTATTCATTTTTTATTATTTTTTTTTTTGGGGGGGGCCACGTACCATTTTCACTTCGTCCCTACGGTGCACTACCAGAGGGTGCAATATGGACGAGGTAGTTTATTATCCTCAGAGAAAACTGACAAAAATTAATATGTGATCTTCAAAATGAGACCAAGGTCAGCAAATGGTGCACCAAACCTACCTAGATAGAAAAAAAAACATTATGTCCAATTTCAAAGTCCAATCTAATGTTTTTTAGTAAGGAGCCTGAAACCAAGCTGAAGTTGCCATCCTCCCCTTTGAAATATTGATCAAGTCACCCACATGACTGAACTAAATCAGACCGACAGTTGTTGACAGTTGAAAGCTGAAAAGCTTTATTTGGTATTTACTTCAGTACATCAGTAATATACACAATACAAACATATTCATATTAAATTGGGAGAGCTGCACTAAGATTCCGAAGAATCGCTGTCGTGCAGGCCACCTTAAGGTTAAATTATGATTACTACCATACACTGTACATACACTCCTGGCTGAAGGAATAAAAGGTTATTGCAGTTGTTAGACCAAGTGAAGATAATACATACATATAGTAAATAGGGTTAATTATTAATTAGCATTATTGGTACAGATATAACAATTGACAATATTCCAGTTGGTTTCATAGTCATCAATGATGTATTTCCTTGTATATTGGGTAAAATCTTTGAAGGAATGAGTATGGATTATTGACGTGACAATCTCAGGTAACTAATTTTCATTGATTAGATGAGGTATTTTGTGTCTAATAGACAAACGACTAGCTTTAGAATTGGTGACTATTACTGGCATAGTTGTGGTTAAAGTGGGGATACTATGTATTTTTGCATTATATCTTCGTGGGGCAAGAACAACTCTTCTGGGTCTCTCAGTCTGCTGTGCTTGATTATTGTTGAATAAGTTATGGAAATAACTTTTTAACATATTATTTTCATATTTGAAATACAATTTCATGCAGGACAATTTAAAAAAAATGTCTGTAACTTGAAGCCAAGTCTTTTAAAGATAGGTGATGTGTGTGCATTATATTTGCTTTTACTAATCAGCCTTACTGTTTTCTTTTGCAGCTTGACGAGTCTCCTACAGGGGTGAAAACCCCATGTTGTTATCCCATAATTCAGATGTGCCAGGAATAAAGCATTATAAATTATTTTTAGAATGATTTCGGGTAGTAGAATCTTCAATTTGGCTAGAATACCACATGTCCGTTATTAATTTATTAGATATAAGAGTGACATGGTTATTCCAAGGATGATTGTGGTCAATTAAGACACCCAAGAATTTGAAACTTTTTACTCTGTCTACCTGTTGATTGTCAATTTTTATGTTTGGTATTTGTTCTTGGGATATCTGTTTATGTTTTGTATGGAAGATCATAAATTTAGGTTTGTTAACATTCAAAGATAATTTATTCACAGCTAGCCAGTCATTAACTTTAGTTAATTCTTTCTTTACATTGTCTGATAATGAAGAGTGTGATGATGCATCATCTGTGAAATTACATACTGTCCTTAACAAGTAAGTGTCATCACGGTACATGATTGACTAAAAATTAGCTGTGTGTAGGTCATTTATATATATTAAGAATAACAGTGGGCCCATAATTGAGCCTTAGGGGACTCCAGTAGAAATTTTCTGTGATGGTGATTTGATATTTTTAATTTCAACGTACTGAAATCCGTTACTTAGGTACCTCATGGACCACTGAAGCTCTGTATTTACGATTCCATAATGTTCAAGCTTTTTTATAAGTGTATTGTGATCTATAGTGTCACAGGCTTTAAAAAGGTCCAAAAAGACAGTAATTGGAAGTTTCCTTTTGTTAAGATCACACTTTAGTCTATCAAGAAGTTCTTGAACAGCTGTTTTCGTTGAGTGATTCTTTCTAAAGCCGTATTGGTGATTGTAATCAAGGCATTTTCAGTGAAATACTGGACGAATGGGTATGGACCACACGTTAAAAAACTTGAGAGATAGATGGCAGGAGAGATATGGGTCTATAATTATTGAAGTCATGTTGATCATCTTTTATGAAAATTGGCATTACCGTGGCTATTTTTAACTTGTTAGGGAGGATACCATTTTTTAAATATTGGTTAATGATAGCAGTTAGAGGTTTACTTACGGCCTCTGAGCTGAGCATCAGAAGTATGAGGGATATGTTATTTACTGCATCACTTTTTTTAGGGTTGAGATGGGATATTACGGTCTATATTTGATCTACATCCACATACGTGAACTGGAAAGGAGAATTTGTATTGTTTTTGTTTTTTTTTTGTAGATATTGTCGAAAAGCTTTTTTTCCTTCAGTTTTAATTTTCCTTGCCAGGGTTGGACCAAAATTGACAAAATAATCATTAAATTTTGATGCAATGTCCTGTGTATCCTGTATTTGTTTATTGTCAATATTAAAATACTTAGGAAATTGTTTGTGAGTGTTAGATTATTTAGGACATCTTTAATGGTTTTTCCATGTATTTTTAATATTATTTTTGTTAGTTATTAAATTCTGCCATATATAAGCAGATTTTGCCTTACGAATCATCGATCGGGCTTCATAGGAGCATTATTGGAGCCTTCTACATAGATCATCATACCTCTCATTTTCTGGTGTAAAAGAGTGAACTTTCTTATAAAGCATATGTCTATGTTTCAGTTTGTTCCAGATGTCTTGGGTGATAAATTTTGTTTTTGGTGTTTGTATTGGTTTTTTTTTTTCTTTTTTTTTTTCTTTTTTTAAAGGAAAGGGTTTGTCAATCATGTTATATAGTTTGCCTGAGAATTTTTGAGCATAAGTCAGCTGAGGATCTGCGTTTATATTATTATAAATAATGGGAACCCATTCTCTGCTGTTTAAATCTTCGAGGAAGTCACGAGTAGCATTACCTGTAAAAGCTCTAAAGTGTATTTAATGATTATTGGTATGATTAGTATTTGTATTGAAATTAATGGCTGACATTGTGGGCATGTGATGTGATAATATATGAACTTAAATTCCCGTGTGAATAGGATTGCATGAATTTGAGTTTTCACTAAAAATGTTGTCAATTTATGTGGCATTCTGTTTAGATAATCTGGTAGGTAGTAAGATATTTTGCAACATGATATATTTAGTGATAAAGTCATGAAATTTTTGATACTTTCCATTTATGTTTACTTTTAGTAGATCAATGTTTTAGTCCCCAGCTAGTAGAAGATAATTATTCTGGTTATCAATTTTGTGAATTATTGGGCAGTATTCCTGCAGGAAGGACTCAATAGCTCTATGGCTATTGTTTCCTTTGGGAGGTCGATGTATTTTACCTAATTTTATTTCATTTTTGTTACTGTCCTCAGTGTCAATAAAGAGACCTTCCCAGTATTGGAATTCATTGAAATTCCATTGTGTCATAACACTTAGATTATTTCTTACATATGTGATTCAGCTCCCCCCCCCCCCCCCCCACCTTTTTTGAGCATTCATTACTATTGTATTGTGAATACATGTTGTATTGTTGTAGTTCAAATTGTTCAGGGTCACAAGTCTCGTTAAGCCAGGCCTCTTGTATACATATTACACTGAAACAGGCATCCGTTTCGACAAGGCATTCTATCAGAATTTTGAATTTATCAAATTTTGTGTTCATTGACTCTATATTGAGCTCAGAATTGTAAATATGTTTTTATTTCTAGTTAAAAACTCCTTCAGATCCTCAACATTAAAATATTTTGTTTTTGCTCCTGGGTGCTGGATTTCAAAGTATTCCAGGTTTATATATCTGGATAAATCATTTTCATCCACCCCACCTTTGTTTCTTGAGAGTTCTTCACTTGGGATGGGCATTTATGACTTAAAATGTAAAGATGGTTTAAAATATACTCTCTAGCGTTTTTATCCCCAACAGTCTTGGAAGATGCATAGTACAATATTGCTGATAAAAATGTACCATAGAGTCTCCACATACAGGCATAGGGAACGATTAAAGTAATACAGAGAAGTGTAAAGTCATGCGAAATAGCAAGACAAGTAAGATCCTCGTTGATAAACACACTTTGCATTCCCTTGGATGACAATTTAGTACTTTATAAATATAGTCTGTGTTTGTCCCAGTGACAGAGAATTTAATAAGTATGGGCCTTTTTTATCAGTTTGCTTGTTTCCTTTTCTCTCTGCGGTGAATGTACTTGTGAACTGAACTTCTAGCTAAGTTGCCAGATCATTAATGCTTTGCTCGATGACCTCATCATAATTTGTTCCGTTAGGCTGTTTACCACAAGGTTGTTATGCCTACCAGTTGTAATCATCTATTGGCCGACCGATTTAGCCCTTTCCTTTACGAGAAAGTCTAGTAGGACATCATGCTTTCCGACTTCCGCCTCAACATTACTTAAGCTTGTCCTGACAGGCTCTATTTTCTCATCCAGATACGTTTTTAGCGTATTTTCAATTTCAGGAACGAGAGCATCTTGTATTATTTTTATTGTATCAGGACAACTAAGAGCACGTTGTACTGCAAGTCCTATTTTTACAGATAGACTAGAGGTTTTACTAGTATCACCTCTGTCTGACTCAGCTGACTATTTTTTTTGCTGGCCTCTTTTAAGTTTCTTTCCAGGGTTCTCTCCTAACAAGTTTTCGTCAGACATCGTCTCTTGTATTTCCAAAATTGAAGTTTCGCCAGAATAACCTAGAAACAATTCTCCCGACTCTGAGTCAGCAATAAAGACCTCTGGAATAAAGAAAAATGAGTCATTACTACTTTCACACTCAAGTTCAACATCCTCTTCGCTCGACATTCATACCACATGACAATATTTACATAGCAAGGAGCTAGAGTTGTGGCTGTCCACCCTCAAAGATGGGGAGATAAAAGTTGTTAGAAACAGCAAGCTCCCTCCATAGTTGTTCAGCTTGATCCTCACACTCAAATACACATGCTGATATGTTTTGTTGTTTTTTTTGTCTTCATTCACACAGAACTTCCATATGTTAGACAGATTTAAGGCAGAGCTTGAAAGTTTAGCTTGTGGCCATGACGGCGACTGAATACAAATCTGGAGGCTGCCCAGATGAGCCCGTGTGATTTCAAAGTAATTGGCAAAGCAGTTTAAAGAACAAGTCTTTCATTTTAAACAAATCAAATGGTGCAAATGCGTTATTTGTTTTAATCATTAACCAATTATATCTTAACCTGATTTGACCGACCTGCCTAAAAATATTCTCACCCATTTGGAATAGGATATGGCGAGTAGTTTTTGGGGAAAAAAATCATGCATTTACTCCACTATCCCCATATTGACATGAACTTTCGATATCAAAACTTAATCCCAAACCTCTTTGTATATCAGGAGTATTATCAAAACCACTGGATGGGCAGTGTGGTAAAGATGAAGGAAAGCTACCCCCTTTACCAAGCTTGAACGAGAAATCTGGCTGGCAGAATAGGAAGAACAATTGAACCTTTAAAAATAAAAGTCATGATGTTTTAATGAAATTAAACTGAAGTATGTTTTTTTTCACAACAAAAGGATCATTGAAGCACGATCACTGATGTAAAAATGGCAGAGAATGTGGACAACATAGTTGATACATTTAAAACAATGTACACATCAATTTACCCACTTGATGATCATATTAATGTACACTCCTTGTGATCATTATGTAATCCAAAACATCATTGACAATCAGGATAATTTAGCAGCATTTATTATTAAATACATTTTGTACCAAAAAGGCTATTCCACGAAAACTTGAATGAAATTCATCAGGCCGTTTTGGTGAAATTAAATATTATGTTAATGCAACAAGACAAAAAAAATAAATAAATAAAAATAAAGCGCCACCTGTTGATTATATAAAAAGGGTACCCAGGGGTGTCGCTGTACACCTTCGATGCGATCGTATAAGTGGTTTCAAAGAAACGGTTGTTAAAGGTATTGCACTCATGTCAAATGCATATATATATATATATGTATATATATATGTATATGTATATATATATATATAAATATATATATATGTATATATATATATATATATATATATATATATATATATATATATATATATATATATATATATATATATATATATATTGTTACGAGGTGGCTTTACCTAGCACGTCTTGCGCCAACCTGGCCCTCAATAACAGAAAGAAAATAAAAACGCTACACTTTTACTACCGTGAACAGAAAACAAAGACAAAACTTTTTGTTCAAATATATATTCACTCACATTTCACACAAGAAAACGCAGCATGATGGAAACTGGCAGTTCGTCTATAATGTCCATACATAAAGTGGTTGGCCGGGTCTGGTGTCCTGGCTTGTCCAATCAACCTCCGGGCTGCAACTCAAAATCAAAGGGCAGTATCAGAAAAATAAAATAAAACCTAGAACATTATCTTGTAATTTTGTAAAAACCCGTTTTATAGGTCAGACCCAAACTGTGGTTTTAGTTTTTTTCAATTTTCTGGTCTTATCAATTACCAAAAACAAGACGTATTAAGTTAAAGGATTTGTTGTGTAATCTCACGACAAACACTTGACAAATATCACACAAAACACCACATTGGAGAGCTTGCAAAGCTCTGACAAATATATATACACTGGTTTCCTCTCCAAAACTGGCTACATCAGTTAATCAGTGAACCGCACAAGAGTCACTGATACAATAGTGGAGCACACAAGTGCTCAACAAATGGCTTAACTCGAAGCCAACCTTACTGAATTGGGGAAACACGCAAGATTCCCAGAACGAAATAAACTGGAGCACACAAGTGCTAAAAAATGGCTGAACCACAAGCCTAAATTACGTCAAATGGGTGGATTCTACAAGATCCACAATAATACATATATATTGGAGCATAGTGCTCTCAACTAATCAATACTTGCTCTGAACGCCTGGCCGCAGCAGGAACACTACCAATAATTTAACGTGCGCCCCGTTCACTATGCACACGGATTTCGGATGTCTGACACAAAACAGCAGTACACAGCCCTTTTTATTTGGGAGAGAAGGCCCAATCCTGTCCCCACTGTGATCGCCTTTCACTGACTGAACCCAACAGTTAACCAATCAAAAGCAAGCAAGATCGGCGATCACTCAACACTTCCTGGCATGCTGACACTTGGCATTTTAACTGTTTAAAGTTCAAAATGTGCTTGCTGCAGCTTAATTCCGCAGCCACAATATACATTTTATACAACAAAATTTAACTTTATGGTTTTAAACTTATCACCACATAACATACCTCCCCTCAGAAAAATTATGAAAGTTCATATTGATGAACTTTCAGCAAGTCTAATGACTAATCAATGATGATTTTCCAGTCATTGACCTACAGCGCCAAAACACAGTTCAACAGTTTGAGGCAATCACCAACTAGGCTAACCTGTCATTCTTAAGAGGTGCATACTGAGTAACTGTGCGTGCAAAGTAAAAAAAAAATAAGCCTCATAAGAGGAGCTTCCACCTTTTCATCTTCAGGGCGACTCTGAAGCAAGAAAAGCACAGTTAACGAAGCCATGTTAGTGTAAAGAATAGAGTGAAACTAACCTATCACTCTTTTACCTACGACACCTATTTAGTTTTGGGTGATACTCTCAGTATTTTATGAATCATCACAATGTCTGCTGAGATAATCAGATATATTATTTTCTCTTCCTCTGATGTGCCTGATTTCCAGGTTGTATTCCTGTAAAAATAAGCTCCACCTAGTGAGTCTTTGATTCTTGTTTTTGAATCTATGCAAGTATTTAATTGGGTTATGGTCTGAAAATACCTGCACAGGGAAACAACCTGTAGACATGTAAATCTCAAAATGCTGTACAGACAAAATCAAAGCCAGTGCTTCTTTCTCTACAGTTGAGTAGTTTCTTTGATGCTTGTTCAGCTTCTTTGAAAAATATGCTATGGGATGATAAACCTGACCTTGACCCAACTGCGAGATCCACGAACCGACCCCAACATCACAAGCATCTACAAATAATCTGAACTGTTTACTGTAATCTGGTACAGCTAGCACTGGAGCCTGCATCAATAATTGCTTCAAAGCATCAAATGACTCCTGACATTCTTTGGTCCATTCGAACTTTACACCCTTGCGCAACATATCCGTCAAAGGAGCTGACACTTCTGCAAAGTTTTGGCAAAACTTCCTGTAGTAACCTATAACTCCCAACACCTGACACGTGTGTCACGTCTTACAGTACTGCACCACATCACTATGAATACCTGGCCAGAAAAAATGCTTGTATATCCTATCCAGTGTTTTCCTAACACCCAAATGTGCAGCCATAGGTATATCATGTGCCAAATGCATTACTTCCTGTCTATATTCCTTTGGCAGCACTATTTGGTGAACTTCATTCCAAGTCTCATTGGCAGGAACTTCACTATTCCGCCATTTTCTCATCAACACATCATTGTTTACATAATAGCACCCTGGAACTTTCTTTGCCTCTTCCTGGGTCAAAGCATTATTCCAAGCAGCTTCAAGTGAAGTATCAGTTCTCTGATTGGTTACCAAGTCTTTCCTATTTAACCTAGTACCAGACTGACCACCACTGTCTTCATTATCCTATCATTACGATTTTTGTCACTGTCAAGTTTCAAAATTTTCTCCACTTTATTCTTTTGTGGTCTGCTTGTCACACAAGCGGGAAAAATACCTGGATGCTCAACTTTCAACTTTTCTATGCTTTCATCCAAACCTGGCTGTAACCTTAACGTAGGTGTGACCTTCACCTTGGGACCTGCTATGTCATTCCCCAGGATCATATCTACTCCTTCCATTGGTAGTCGGGGTACCTTTCCCACTGTCACTAAACCTGTCAGATATTCAGATTCGAGCATATACTATATATTGGTACAAGCATGTCAGAACAATCAACCCCTTGAATATTGATAAAGGCCACCGGTTCTCCCCACTGGAACCTGGAGTTATCCACAACTAAACTTTGAGCACTCCCTGTGTCTCTAAGTATCATAACGGGACTTTTCTCCTGACCTTCACCTTTTGACACAACGCCTTCAGACTTAAACTCTCCATACATGTCTTTTACTGGCTCCTCCATGTGTGCTATTTCAGTAATGGGTGCTACATCCATCTGACTACCTTGTATTAAACCTACTGGCTTTTTGGCTCCTTGAGGTTTCAGCTCAGGGTGCAGTTTATAACACCTCTCTGTATCATATGACCCTTCACAATAGGAACACTTAACCTTAGGCCTAAGCTCTGGGTACAAAAGTCAACACTTGTCCGTAGTATGAGACTTCCTACAATGACCACATCTAACTCTCCTGTTGGCACCTTCCTGGCCACCAGCTTTGTGAATATTTTGTTCATTTTCAGCATTTGGGTTCCTAGGCTTACCTTGTCCTTGACCTTGACCTGGGCTTGGTTTGACTTAAACACACCTTGACCACTACCAGTTTTATACTGCTTGTGCGTCAAAGAATACTCATCAGCCGCTACTGCTGCATCCATAACCTTCTCATATTTATGCTCTTCAAGATACGTTTTAATATCCTGAGCTACAATCTGTTTGAAGTCTTCAAGAAAAACAACAGCTCACGTAGCTTATCATAATCACCTTGCACATCAAGAGACGTAAGCCACCTATCAAGCAATGTAGTTTTCTCCCTTGCAAGTTCTACATGAGTAACATGTTGACTTTTCTGTAGTCGTCTGAACTTCAGCCTGTATGCTTCAGGGACCAACTCATACGCTTTCAAAATCTCCCGTTTCACAACTTCATAATCGTGAGCCTGTTCTGATGGCAAAGCTGGATATGTGCTTAATGCTTTACTCCTCAACTTGCTCCACAGAAGAGTAGACCAGTGCTCTTTGGGCCATTTCAAATTTCCAGCAGCTCTTTCAAACGCCAAAAAATATTTATCCATATCTCTCTCCAGGAAATCTGGTACTAATTTGACATGAGCAATTTTATTAAAATGGTCAGAATCTGTCCTGTGTGACCTACTGCCCGCACGTAATTCAAGCTCACGCATTCGATATTCATGATTCATTTTCCTTTCTAAATCCCTTGCCTTTTCTTTCTCAGCTGGGAAAAAATCTAAATCATACAAACACTTATTTACTTCCTGTACTAAAGCAGATTTCAATAACGTAGATACGAGAATGACGTCTTCCAGCTCTAAATGTTCCACTGATTGTTCTATGTCTGCCCGCTTTAATTTAGAAACAGACGTTCTTGTCAGAGGCTGTTCTAAAAAGTCAACTGGATTGAAAAGAGACATCCTGAATTTGTTAATATAATATTCAGACAAAGCATGCACTAAACTGAATCACTTGTACTTGGTGCTGGCCCTGTCCGACCTAGTTTTTGTTGCATAATATTACACTCTTTTGAACTGGTTTTGTTTGGCACTTCATCACTGGGGAGGGTAAAATTGTGTGCGCTAAATGAAAGACCCTGTCTAAAGTCCTTTGTTCACGGCAGTACTAAATTCATTATCCCGGACGAGCCCCCAATTTCATGTTACGAGGTGCCTTTACCTAGCACGTCTTGCGCCAACCTGGCCGTCAATAACAGAAAGAAAATAGAAACGCTACACTTCAACTGCCGTGAACAGAACACAAAGACAAACCTTTTTGTTCAAATATATATTCACTCACATTTTACACAAGAAAACACAGCATGATGGAAACTGGCAGTTCGTCTATAATGTCCATACATAAAGTGGTTGGCCGGGTCTGGTGTCCTGGCTTTTCAATCGACCTCCGGGCTGCAACTCAAAATCAAAGGGCAGTATCAGAAAAATAAAATAAAACCTAGAACATTATCTTGTAATTTTGTAAAAACCCGTTTTACATGGTCAGACCCAAACTGTGGTTTTAGTTTTTTTCAATTTTCTGGTCTTATCAATTACCAAAAACAAGACATATTAATTTAAAGGATTTGCTGTGTAATTTCACGACAAACACTTGACAAATACCACACAAAACACCACATTAGGAGAGCTTGCAAAGCTCTGACAAATATATATACACTAGTTTCCTCTCCAAAACTGGCTACATCATTTAATCAGTGAACCGCACAAGAGTCACTGATACAATAATGGAGCACACAAGTGCTCAAAAAATGGCTTAACTCGAAGCCAACCTTACTGAATTGGGGTAACACGCAAGATTCCCAGAACGAAAGAAACTGGAGCACACAAGTGCTAAAAAATGGCTGAACCACAAGCCTAAATTACGTCAAATGGGTGGATTCTACAAGATCCACAATAATACATATATATTGGAGCATAGTGCTCTCAACTAATCAATACTTGCTCTGAACGCCTGGCCGCAGCAGGAACACTACCAATAATTTAACGTGCGCCCCGTTCACTATGCACACGGATCAGACATTTCGGATGTCTGACACAAAACAGCAGCACACAGCCCTTTTTTATTTGGGAGAGAAGGCCTTATCCTGTCCCCACTGTGATCGCCTTTCACTGACTGAACCCAACAGTAAACCAATCAAAACCAAGCAAGATCGGCGATCACTCAACACTTCCTGGCATGCTGACACTTGGCATTTAACCTGTTTAAAGTGTGCTTGCTGCAGCTTAATTCCGCAGCCACAATATACAATAAACAAAATTAAGGCAATTTTGGCACACTTGATGCTTTTTTGAACAGAACGTTGGCCTCATAATATGCCTAGGTTAGACTGCCAAACCAGTGTGGTACTGCAGGAATATTCAGCCAAGCTCTTGTTCCGGTTTGCGGCCATTTTTCGGCGGATCAAGACCTTATTTCGGCATGACCAACAGGGGTGGGGTCAGGTGAGTGGTGTAACGAAATACAGATGCACGAAATCATGCGTTTTAATTCGATGTAGCCAGACAACACACTGCACAAGACATAAAGCTCCATAATTCTTCTCCTGTTTCGAAAGACTTGCCTGAGAAATCACATATATATGGTTGGTATGGTAAGGTGCAGTATGCTATGGTAAGGTCTGGTGTGGACCACAGTTTGACTGTACAGTCTGTTTATAGGTTAATGTCGTTTCGGGTCAGCTATTTCTTCTTACTTTTACAGGATCAATCCAAGCCGAAAGTTACCATACTTTATTTGCTCTATAATGATTGGAGTAATAGTGATTATATACAATACGCCAGGAGTGACGTGCTGAAGAAAGTGTTAGAAAAACACCTAAGGTGTTTCCTCATGACATTTAAGGAGTAACTAGGCAACGTTTTTCGAGAAGTGGGAAATATACATTGCTGGCGTGCACATGTTCCAAGAAGATGGGATGATAAAAAACATAGTTACAAGGTCTGGCGTGCAGGCCCTGTTTGGTGGTTCACCCTTAAGTAGGTCAGATTAACATTATCTCAATTAATAAATTTCTTCCTGAAAATGACAGCAAAGAGATTCAAGAGATACAAACCATCAATATTCATCTTTACTACCATTATAACGAAACAAATATCACTACTGACTTGAGATACGCAGCCACCCGTAAAGGAAAAAAAGGTAAACACGACACCATTAAAAATTCATTATCGCTATACGTAATGTGACATTCAAATAGCATAGTGAACAACGTTATAATGTATGATTAGTTTCAGAAGGAGCAATACTAAATGTATTGCCAACTTCATGCCATGTTCCTAAAATTTTCTGGGAATTGGTGATATGATATGCTACTTCAAATATACCACTCTTTTGACTCTTCTCTCTCGGGATGAGTTGCCCAATGCTCTCATTTGACCATTTAGTGTTGATGTATATCGTCATCTCAGTATGATATTGTAGCATCTAGGCTTCAAGAGTTAAGCAGACACGCGCATCATAAACATGTCGCTAAACCATCCAAAGACACCCTTATGTAAAATGGAGTCTGTTGCAGTGTTTTATTTTAAATGTTTCGTCATTCGACAATGTTATGAATGAAAATCATAAAGTTTCCTATTATGATAGCATGTCTCAGGACAACATGTGTCCTTGGCATAGGGTGGACACAATTTGCCTATTCCATGTAAATAAAAGCTGTTGACTCTATGTTATTCTGTCAGGGACAGAGTTACTCATAGGTAACACAAAATGAAGCTCTCTTTTACTGCTCTGTGTGGTTCACACAAATTCGTCATTAGTGTCACATATTTCGGGTCCAATGGGCCAAGCTGACAATTAACGTTATAGATCATGTGAAAGCCATGCAGCATAATTAGTTCATAAATTTAGGATCTGCAGTTGCGTGCAGTGTTCTTACTATATATGTATACAGATACAGTCAGGCCACCTTTAACCGTCACTTGATAATTCGGCAACCTTGAAATTCGGCAGCAATGAGGTGTGAACTGGTTTCCCCCATTGATTTACTACATGATAATCTGGCACCCTTGGATTTCGTCAATGGCATGTTAATTGCAGAACTAAAGGGCTTTTTTTAATGTAATTTGCCTCTTTAATCCGTCTCTTGATATTTAAGCGAGCATATACTTTGCATTAATATACCTGATTGCACCGTACCGAAAAAAAAATCAACAATCACATGACGTGTTCCAAACAAGTTTCGAGTTGATTAGAGGTTTAATTGTTCCCGCCTTACATGGTTAAATTTCACTACAATGGCAACCCCAAGCCCGAAACTTGCGAGGGTCGATTTGGACCATGGGAAAAAAAAGGGATAGCTTGGGCCAAAGTGCTTCCACAAATTGTTTACAGGTGCTGGCAACGCACACGTCTGATTGCAAGGCAACAACCCAGTGACAAGACCAATGATCGTGACTTTGACCGTGATGATGAAATACCCTTGGCCGAACTGACTGGCCTGATGAACCAGCTACCCATTTATCTGTCATACCGCATGTCTGCACGCCAGTTTGCAAACGTGGATAATGATATCGCTTTTGCAAAAGAAATAACCGAGGAGGATATTTGAGGAATGATAATTCCTCTCGAATCTAAGCATGCAAGTGACGAGGAAACTTGGTGTTGCTTTGACAATCTCAAAACGGAAAAGGTAACATTAACTAAGGCACTAGCTTCTGTTGCCACCCTGTGATCATTTTTAGAATCCAATGAGGGATTTTGTGATAACGACGAACCAAAAGCTTGGCGCATCGTAGAACAGTTAAAAGATTTGAAACCGGAGCGCAGTAAACAAAAAAGATTTCGGATATCTTTGTGCTAAAATAGGCAATTAAAAGCAAATTATGTCCAAATACGTGTGTGAGATTAACATAAGGGTTGAGACATTTATGCGTGCTGGCTCCAGTTATTTTGAACGTAACATTAATTGTACATATAGATATGAATACACTGAATTATTTTTTTTTCTATAATTTGTACGTTTCGCCATTAAAATTATGATTTATAAAGCTCATAGGAACGCTTATAGCAGAAAAACCGTTCTGGCCATTATCTCAATTACTGGAATTTTTCGTTTTTGTGTGACTTCTCCGGCATACCCTAAGCTATCCTGTCCATGCTACATAACATTCAATAAGACGCCTGTATGTTCTTTACAAGCCACTCTTTAGAGCAGCTGATATAAAACAAATGTGTATACAATGTAGTGCGCTGCCCTGTGCAGCTCTTATCCTTCCTGGAATTACAACGTACATGCTGGAAACTTTTCCTTAGAACTGGGAACAAGTAGCTGTATGTTCAGGCATGGCATGCTGTCAGCTATACCACCGATAAACATTTAAGTGGAGATGCATTAAATTAGAGACTCAGTGTCCGATAACAGGGGATGTTAATCATTTGCTTTGTCTACCATATGGATATAGTAGGTACCCTCCTGTCCTTATCAGCTTGATAAGCATAATGTGCATGCTAATGAGCAGATAAAAGCTTAACATGGACTCCACATTGTACCTGACCTGACCTTCCATCTACTAGAAGTATTGCGCTTTCCTGCTTGTAAAGCAGTGTTTGCATCATGTATATCGGGGAGTGGAGCGAGTATTCACTGACAACTGACAACAGCAACAACGTTTGGACGCAACAACAAAAGGTCCACAGGGATACGTATAATTCTCACTTAAATCAACCTGAGGTAAAGTGGGAGGATTTGACACCACAAGTAAGCCGATAACAGGAAACAATTCTCCTTAGGATGTACACAATTGGCCTAGACAAAGCAAAGCACAGTATATTAAGCAGCGCAATGTCGAGCAGTTGTATGGGGGAAAATGGTGTTAGAGAGTGCAACACTCCAATAGACATGATAAGCAAGACTGAGGGGAAAGTGCTCCCACAAATGTCAATTACAACGTTGCAGAAGGCGTTAGAGTTGTTCGTTTTTCTGGAAGTGCGTTGTTTGCTTCTATGAACAGTTATGATACATGAAACATTACCTGAGATATTCCATACTATCAACAGCGTTAAAACTAGAATATAGAATGTTTTTAGTGCTACAAATGTATTGTCAGTCGAGGACAATATAAGGGGAAAACATATTGATGTAGTAATGGGGTGTAAATCAAGTATATCACGTGGTCCCAGGGAAAGTACTATGCCAATGGCAGGGAGGCACATTGTAATGATCTTGATGATTGTAGGAAGGACTACATTCGAAGGTTCGAACTGAAAAATTAAGACAATCGCTATGAATCGCTCCAAAGTAAGGACAGCATGGGTAGACGATAAACCCATTATACAACATGAAGATATTGTTCTGCTCAGAAAACACCATTTTCCTGTCAACCAGTATTTTCTAATAATTACGTAATCACCCCCAAACATGTAATCAAAGGCCCCAATGATGTATATGTACATGCAGAGTAATGTACTTTCAAGCAGAATAAACAACTGTAAAAACTGTATGAAGTGTAGTTTTCTTATGCAGAGGATGCTGCTTGCAGGAAAAGCTATCAAGATAACACCGAAAGTGGTTAAAGACATAATAAGTAAACGTGTATGCTTTAGCGGGAGTAGTTGTCTGCACATATGCTGTTTTTCTGTGTGTGGATAGCAGTGGTCAACGCAGGCAGCTATACAACAAAGTTCAAAATGGTTGCTCTGTAATTCTTTCAGTTCTTTCAGGTTTTGCCTAAGATCCACATGGATTTCAAAGCTACTTAAACAGTTTCCGCTGATATTCAATTTTTGTATACTTTTAGAATCACGAAAAATGCCACTTTGCAACTCTATTAGATGGTTATTGGCCAGGTCCAGCAATTGTAATGCAAATAATCCAACAAATGAATCAATGTCAACATGTTGAAGCTTTGTGTCATATAAGAAGAGCTTGGAAAGCATATGCAACTTGAAAAATGTGTATCCATACAAGCATACTAGTCTATTCCTTGATAAGTTAAGTCTAGTTATCCATTTGAGATCTTGAAACGTCTTCGGGGAAATGATGGTTAACAGATTATTACCAATATCAAGCTCATGGAGATTTGGCATTGCTGCAAATGAACCGTGTTGGATTTCTCGTATAACATTACAACTTACATCCAAGCGAAATAGGAATGGATAAGTAGAAACAGGAAACTTGAGCAGACTTAGGTGGTTTTCTGAAAAAAATATGACTCTGTAAGCTCCTTCAGCATTGGGTATACTTGTCATGTTGAGACGCAAGCACTGTAATGAATGTCCTCGGCATGTACATTGTGACGGACATTCGTCAACTTCGCATAATAGTTCATCATCAAGGGAAACCATGCAATGTACGTCCCCATCGCAAACTTCAGATGTGTGGAGGCAGGTCTTCATGTTTCTGCATCGAAAGTAATATGGGCAGTGTACCCTGCTGCACATTTGTTCTTCAAACCCCCCAAAACAGTCCCAAATCCCATCACATATTTTCCGAACTGGAATACAGTATGATCTGGGGCATTTGTATGTTGTGGTACATTCCATGTATCGACAGTTTGCCAAATGCTCTCCATTGGAACAAAATTTTACGTTGGATTTCCCATCCACATCAAGTAAGCATTTAAACGCTCTCGGGTAACAAGGTGAGCCAGACCAATGTGAACAAGGCAACCAATTCAGGTCTTTACACAACTTGGGGTGCAATCTGCCAAGCAGGAATGCTGCAGTGGTTGCATTGGCCTTGTTTTCAATAACTTCAGAATGTCGTTCCAATGTGGTGAAAGTAAAATTCCTACCATTGACCGAACACACAGTTTCATCTGATTTGTCCACACAGTCGCTAATTCCATTGCATAATTTTGACATTGGCACACAACCGGAGTCAAGACACTGATAATACAGCACTGTGCAATGACAAAATTCATGCTTGCAGAAGTTGACGCAAAACAAAATTCCCGGATTTGTTTTGTTATGTAGCTGACAAACTGAACTGCAGTTTACTTCATCCGACCCAGTAGGCTCAATGTCGGTACAATCTGAAATCCCATCACAGACATTATGCCCGGGTATACATTCCATATCTAAACATTGATAGTGACCTGGCAAACAAATAACAACGGAATTATGTTTGTTTTTTGTGCACAATACCCCATGGCCCGTTTGTGAGTTCAATTGGGAATAGCGCATGGTTGCATTAAAAAATATTGGAAAGAAACCCTGAAGTGAATCAAATTTATCTAATAAAGAATTGTGATCATCGGGCTCCACAGGTAATACAACAGGATTCAGTGTTGTACTTACAATCGGTTTTAATGCATCTGCTATACCTGGAAAGTTTATAATAAAACTTATCCATACTCGAGAATCAACATTGAACCAATTCCAGCTGTTGATAAGGTTCAGAAAGGTGACTGAATTTATTTCTAATGAAGACTTCGAATACTTATAACATCGGAGATAACCATGCCAATAGATGACAGAACGAAGATTTGGTGTCGACGTCTCACCATACGCATGTTGCGCTATGCCATATGTCCAATATTCATATATATTCAATGATAAATGTAGCAAATTTCCATCAATGATGGCAACGTTGCTGCTGAATTGTGAACAGATGGCAACTGATAGTTCTGATTTTATAGTCATAGATTTATTTATGTAAAGCATAACACATCTGTTACCCGCCAATACCCAATGTTTGGAGCATTTTTCACTTGCATTTAAAGTTAAGTGTTTCGTTCCCCTCTGTACAAAAGGGGCAGATTTCCTTTGTCTTTGGCATATATAACCAACATTTTGGAATGACACATGGCATGGTATTAACATCCAATTTGAATACCCATGGCTAGTGCACATGGACATTGATCCACATCTATTTTGACTATCAAATAGATTGTTCACGTTATAAATAAAATGTTTCCTGACATACATTGACCTTGTAAAACTGTGCAGGGCGTATACAGTGTCACAGTCATGGTGAACTTTATTTGACATCCATTCTGAATAAGTGACAAAATTTCCATCTATCCAAGTATATTGATGGTCCTGGAAACAAAAAATGGCAAAACCGTACAGAGACAAAGATGAAGAATTTAACGACTAGGTGCTACAGATTTTGCAACACAAAAGCAAATGTCTCACGATGAAACAGCTTTTGCCTCTGGAGACAAGTAGTCCGCTGATATGATTGCATGTATACACTATACTGTACTCAAAAGGGATGGGGAATAGCTGAAGATCCAAATTAACAACACGGGAAGATATTCTATTAGTGTTTTCATATTAATGTTGAATAGTAACCATGGCCTGAAGATCCACCACGCCAAGACATAAGCCAAAATGTGAAGGTTCTGCACACCAAAGTTGATTCAGGTAGCTTAGTTATTTTTTAAAAGAGAATAAATATGTTATAAACCTGACAAATAGGACCTGTGTGACTTTGGTGGAAAGTTAAGGTTGGCAATATGCTATCCCAACAACTCTTCGTAAGTGGGCCGCACACACAATTATGTTGGCAGAGCTCTTTGTATTTTCAAGTAATTACTTTATATTGCATCTCAGCCTAAAATTCAAACTGAATTGTTATTCAAAATAGCTTATACTTAGGCAAAAATGTTTTTGCTTTACTGACCACTACTTGTTTGACGATTCTTTCACAATCTACTGATAAACACGACAAGCATTTTTTCCACGTTATCAAGTTTTAAAAAAGCGATAAAATTTAAATAAGATTGCTTTTGTTGTGAAGAATAGGAAGCACAATGATAAATGTTCATGTGACATATAATCTTTATCGGCATGGTCACAGTGTATATAATATGTATACGTTCTGTAACCTGCAGAAATTGTATACCAAATTATTTGAAACAGTTATAGCTTTATCTATTGTCTATATCTTCATGAATTCACATACAGAAGAGAGAAGACACTGCATCCAAACCTGAATGATGTTAGCATAGTGTTCAAAAGTACCATATGCAACGGTATAAAGTAAATACCAGTACATATATATATATATATATATATATATATATATATATATATATATATATATATATATATATATATATATATACATGTATGTATGTATGCATGTGTGTGTGTGTGTGTGTGTGTGTGTGTGTGTGTGTGTGTGTGTGTGTGTGTGTGTGTGTGTGTGTGTGTAAAATACCTTAGCAAAAACACGACAGATTACTATATTATTGTGTGATAAAATATAGAAACATTACAGCCAAAGTTTGCATTTAAATTACTTTCAATACTGTAATGAGTACCCCTCAACACAATTAGGGTATGAAAATCAAATAGAATATTATTTAGATATAGTCAATACTGAGGTAAATATGGTTTACTTGTGGGTTGTACTGCGAAGTCAACAATATGATAGGTATTATGAATTGATAACCCTAATACAGATTACTATAGTATATACCTGAAGAAAAGTAGAATTCTATAGACAGACATCAAAGAATTTATTAACAGTAAACTGCTTAGAAATAAAGTAAACTTTAGTATATTTATTATAGTAATACTATAAAAAATTATAAGGCTGTAGGCTCTCCTGCTCTTAGTGATGTGGGAAGTCAGGGTAATAATAGTAATAATAATAATAATAATAATAATAATAATGATAATGATAATAATAATGATAATAATGATGATAATCATAATAATAATAATAATAATAATAATAATAATAATAATAATAATAATAATAATAATAATAATAATAATAATAAAAACAAAACACTCCACGGCCTCTAAAAAAACAGTTTGGCTTGCACTTCTGGCTCATTGTGCAACATCCCTATTTGTTTGTTTCAGTGCATTGCTCGGCAGTTGTCGGAAATCAAAGTACTTTTCGGCTATCTTGGCCAGCCCCAATTAAGTATCATATTTGGATTGATGACCCGTTACCTCGAATGAGTTTCCAAATATGGACATTATCCTTAAATTTGACTAACTTATACAGCAGAAATATCAACACGCATCACATTATCCAATTGAAACAGAGGCTCTGAGTATACTGGAATAGAACAGACCTTGGTCTTTCCCACAGTACCAAGCATTCCAGACATTTGTAAACAAATACCCACGGCCCTACACCATTGCGGGATTGCCAACGGACATGCCCCCCCCCCCCCCCGTCGGGCATGTACTTATCTTTTCCTCCTTTACTGTTCGACTTGGTGCCCAACATGTTATCTCTGGGCGTTATAAGACTGCATATGCGAAGCTGGGATTGACGGGGAAAGTGGGTTGGGGTGGAAACCAAACAAATAGTCATTAAATTATACATGGCCTTTTGAGGTCGTAGCCTAATAAATAGTTCAAGCCATGAGCAGATGAAATGCCGTCATTCCGCTTTGGACAGGGATACTGCCCATAGCTCAGACGATCAGTGTTACTTCACTTACTTCACCTATAAAAGCATTCTTGATATGTTTTCTTTCTCATCGTGAAAGTTTTTCATCCGTTTGAATAACAAAACATAATATTTGTGGGTTACATCTTACTTGGAAAACTCTCCAGCTTTCCATAGGAATAAACAAAGTTTGATGGTTTTTCTTTTCATCATCCAACTGAAAGATACAGGAAAAGTATCAGAATTTCTAGCATCTAACAAAAGTAGCATTTACACAAATCAACTGGGTACATTATTACTACTTCCGTTCAGCAAGTAGTGCAATTTTAAGGTTTTTAAAACGCCCCATAATGATATGTCTGTGGCTTTATTTTCCATCTTATAAGTTTTACTGGTCATCACAATGGGGGGCAACATTTGTTTGATCAACGTTTTTGGGGTCAACCTCATGCTAAGGTCAACACTAAGCTTTGGTTAACAATTTTGTGTTTAACACCATGTTTAGGTCAACATTTTTGATCAACATCATCTTCATGTCACTATTTTACAGATCAACACCTTTCTAGGTCAATACACTGTCAAAGCAGCACAAATATCTCAGCAGCATATTTGTCAGCATCATAATATTTCAACGTGGGAGGAGGTCGTAAACGAGTTGCAGGAAAAGCAAAATACACGACTTGATTAAGAAATCCATTGAAAATATGATAGATAAAGAGGAAGACATGGAGTGAAAAGAAGAAATGCAAGTGACTTTGAGGAGGAGGGGAAGGAGAAAGAGCAAGAGGTGAGGAAGAACAGGACGAGGAGGTGGTGGTTACTATAATAATATATACTGAATAAATCACAAGATAAACCACTGAAGTCCATTCCACAAATGTATCATTGCTCTAGTGGAAAGCGTTTTTCCAAGGAATGTAAACCTGTATCTCATATTTTGGCAAGATCATCTACTGATTTGTCCAGGGATGTGCTCCCGAACTGGAAAGAAAGTAGAAATAAGAGAGAGCCTATTGAAAAGGAAATATATTTTCCATTCTATCAGGGATACAACATAATTTCTGAACTTTTGTTTTCCCAAGGGGTTGGAATGTCAAATGTGAGTCAAATCTGCTGATGTTATCCATGATCACTGGTACACGTGGCTGGAACTTGATGTTTCAATTACAAGCATTTTGGGCTCCCCCCCCCCCCCTACTAACCACTGGCATAACAATGATTGCGCAGTTTGTCTTCTGGCAGTGGTTTGGTACAAATATGACACGCTTTTGATCTCATCATAGGTGCTGCATGGTTCAATTGTTATAATATGTCAGATTCTTCTTGGATTATATTGTCGAAGAAATGGTCCATCACCATTTGAAATAATTTGATGCGTCATATTTCTTCAACCTAACACGAGAAGGTGTAAAATTGTTAATGGCGAGCACCTAGATATAGTAATTGTAGGTAAACGAGTCCATACACGTCGCGTGCCCTTCTACATTGACTCGCAGCTTTTCCTGTTTTGGACTCTAATTTTCCCTATTTTGAACCAAATAATTGGGATCATCAGTATTGAATATTTTTGAGGGGGTGTATAATGCCATAAGGATCATACAAACACCAAACTAGTATCTATTCTGGTAGGTGACGAACTGCATATCAACTCTTTACTGCTGGACAAAGCCTACGTCAGATTCCCTTGCTGTCTTTGTTTTACATAGGGTCACTTGGTGTTGTGATAGGTACACTGTCACCAAAGGACACTTTGTGTGCATGGCACACCAGAAGAACATGGCTGCTGATCACAATCCAGATTTCAAATCCTACAAAATTGCCTGAAATATACCACTCATATCAGAACACAAAGACTTTGGTGCTTGTAACAAAAGTACATATGTGGATGTTTTTGTCAAAAGCCTAGACAACATATTCCTTATAATTGTGCCAATGTTTGGGCAAAGCTCGACCATGAAAATATTGACACTCTTAATGGGCTCACTATAAAAATGAAATCTGTCTCTGTTGTTGTTATTTGCATGTAACAGCGCGATTGTTGGAAGGCATTTTCCATGACGTCGCGATAGCCACGTCATGAGAAAAATGCCTACCAATAACCACGCTGATCCATGCCAATGACAACAACAGAGACAGACTTCATCTTTTATATTTTGTTCATATAAACATTAATACCAGAATTAAATTTGTCATGAATGTTTGTACGTAAAAGTTTTGACAGCCACTGCTAAGGACCTGTGCTTTATCAGTGGGAGGAGCTATGGGCTTGGTCAGCCGCTTGTTACGTAGCAAAATAACAACAGAAAAAACAGAAAGAAATAGTTCCAAATAACAGCTCAATTGTATTACCACAATTATGCAAAAAACATTGAAATAAAGTATTTGGAGGTAATGAGACATTACAATGTCAAGTTTCAAGCAATAATTATAATTTATATTCCCTCTGAAAGACACACGCAAATTTTCCTGCGGCGGAAGTTCATGTGTTTCCACGACGGTGAAGAGGCCACAGTTTGAATTAAAGTTGACCCAGTTTACATGCAGGATGGAGGACATGGCCATGTGGAACGTGCAGTTATCGAAAGTGGGGTTGGCGAAGAATCCTTCATTGTAATCATCTTGCTTTGTAACAGAAAACACAGAGGAAGTTTTAGTGGACGGATTAACGTTAGAGGAAAAGGTTACAGTTCTTGCCAAACAGGAAGTCACAACCAGTTGTTGACAGGACGTTGAATATGGTGCAACTGGTGTATGGTCATGAGTGTCACGGTCAACCAAGTTAGTGGCAGCACCGAGCTGTTTAATGTCCCCGCCACTCACTTATTACTTTTCTGAATCTGCCACTGTCATTACTGGTACTAGTAATGCTGGCACAAGTGGCAGATTCAGCAGAATCACTTGTGGAAGTGGTCGGGAGATTCAGTGCTGCTTCAGCAAGTTGTCTATCCATTTGCTGCAGTGGTATGCTATCGGCGGTGGATGAAGCCAATTCAACCAACTGGTTTATATCAATGGTGCTGAGTAAATTATCCTCGTCAGAGTCAAATAATCCATCAAATAAACCTGTGACTTCCAGGATTTCCGTGTCCATTTCGAAAGTTCCATACTCCATTGTGCTGACTGTAACAAAAGAAGCGCTTTGCCTTTGAACTAATCACGATGTCTTTGATGAGTCAAGCAGACGATTATTTCAATTGGAAGACAGTATGAGGGGCTCATGGGACTCTCACAATTTTTGGTCAATAAAGACTGTTGCGTCATTTTTATTTATTTGTATTGTCTATCAGGACCATTTTTTTCTTTATCATATATGAAATCAAATGGTTTACATTTCACGTGCTTGTGTTTATAGTATTTAGTCCAGATTATGTCCACTGTGAGGCGCTTGGATGCCAAGATTGGAATGTGAAAGTAGTCCCCAGTTGACAATATCATTATGGGGCAATAGGCACTGGCACGTGGCATTCTGTATAATATGATACCATCGACTGACGAAAGCAAAATTTGTTCTTATTGTTTCAATGCTTACAAAAACTCCAAATATAAAAATAAGGCTTTGATTGAGCAGGCTTTTTCCCAGTTTCCTGAGAAAAAGACCATCAACACATTTTTAAACATTTCATGGTGCCAAATATATATTTTTGGGATTTAGTATAATCAACAAGATCCTTTGTGAAGAGCTGAAAAGGTGTGAAGTGTACGCTACCCACTCAATGAAGGCAAGAATACGGACTCTCATTCAGTCATGGACCCTACTGAGATTGCTGAAAACTATCCCTGCCTTGCCAAATATGATCCCGAGAATATGTGTTCTTCAAAAAGAACATCACGCGCTAAAAAGGACACAAAAGCACTCAAAGAGCAGATGACAAAAGTGATGAGAATAAAGGGTGATAAACATAGAGATCATACTGAGCACTCACAAATAGTACAGTTGCCCGAATGTGTTGCACAATGATGTTTTGGGCAGTGATATATCCATCGTGGAGATAGATTACATCTATACAAGTTTATGCAAAAGCAACTGGGAGCTCTATCTGTCCATGTCAAAATGGAAGGACTTTAAGAAAACCAAAAGGGCTATATCCCATGAGGACAATTGTGTGCTTAACCAGGCCTTTGTTAGTGACACCTTAACACAAGCAGCCTCATGGGGTAAATGCCGAAGTTGATCTCCCTGCAGAAATTAAGTTCTTGAATAATAAAGTACTCCCAAAAGGACATAAAAATGCTGCTCAAACATCCAGGCATATACAGGCAGCAAGACAGGTAACCCAATGGGAAATGTATATTGGAGGGGTTGTTACTAACTGTACTGTCAGCGACCTATGAGAGCATAAGAGAAAGAAAGGCATTAAACACTTAATAAACCTCCAGCCACTCTATGAGATATCAGACTCGAAGACTCTCCATCCATCTGTCAATAGTACTGATGCAGACAAAATACCCAATAAGGAGAACTGGCCGGCTGGCATTACATTGAGATCTTTTCATAAAATAAAGCATGGCAATAAAAATCAGCCCCATCGCCGAAAGAGACATGGTCCCAGTGAAGTTAAACCAGCAACAGGTAACCACCCCTCTAGGATACACAGCTGAATTTTTGAGGACCAGAGTTCCCCTGATAGCCTTGAGTGGCAAAGGTGCCTGTGGGGAGATCATGGCTTGGAGGGCTGGGAAAGACATAGACTACCACGGGGAGACTGTGGCCATGAGGACAAAAACTTCAATTACCACGAATGGTGATGACTATTACATGGAACTCAGTTCCTGAGTATGATTGATACAGGACATGCCAATACCAACCCAAAGAGGAATATTTACGCTAATAAGTACAGAAAACATGACCCATATTCATAAATCCCGAACCCAACAATGACAGCAAAGCGATTCCAGAGTTACCAAAGCATCAACATTTATCTTCCATTACCAATGTGAAGAAACAAATTTCACTCCTGACTTGAGACAGGCAGTCACCCATATCAGGCAACTGGTGGTTTTAAACCGGTTTCTCAACCTTTGAAACATTCTTCATTAACTACAGACTATAGTGTTGACAAAATGTATAGGCCTAACCACTCAAAATCCAAAGTTTTATTATTTCTGCCAAAGATTGAAAGAGACCTGGTAAGCCTATCACTCTTTAATTCTTCTGACCTGTCAGACAGCTGAGTTTACAGCAAAAGAAGAAAATAGGCCTACATCGTTTTTGTGATATTAATGAATCTGGAACATTATAAACACACACTACCTACATTCTAAGAGAACAACAACTTAAAGCCATGTATCTGCAAAGTGTTCAAACAGTCATGTGACGATGTGATAATGGGGTAATATTAGCGTAGCCTAGTGAGACCTGGCTTATCGATAGTTCCCAACTTTACCAAAATAATAAAAATATGTTAATATACTTTAAAAGAAAAAAATGGGATATCTGATATACCTGCTGGTTGCAGAGGTAGACCATATGGCGGTGTGAGTATAGTGTGTAAACTTGTTCAGGGTACATTAGAGAACTGGAAACAAGTTCAGATGGTACTATAGCTGTTGCACTTGAGTACAATGCAGGAAACACAGTCCAGATTATTGTTAACACATGCACACACACACACACACACACACACACACACACACACACACACACACACACATATATATATATATATATATATATATATATATATATATATATATATATATATATATATATATATGCCTTTTTACCAGTCTAGTAAGTATATACAGACAGAAACGTTTATTGAAACTATTGACGTTTCACATTCGATCATATACAACTATTCTAAAGTTGCTCCTGTTGCTTTGATTTGAGATGTAAATTTTCAGTTTTCAATGACTGTCAAATTGGTACATAACTGGTATAAACAAAGGGGATACTGCCCTCATAGCAACCTTCTCTATAACTTCCTAGAAGCTAATGAGCTAGTGACAATATGTTTTGCATTCAGACAGAGTCTGGATTATACTAATTTCTGTCATACTTCAAAAATGTGCACATGGATGGATCCTATGTTTGTTCTACAATACTGCTTCCCCTCTGTTTAGTCTTGTAAGACCATCCCTCTGGAGGATGGTAATGTCAGTGATCATCTTTAATTCTGCTGCAAAATATTCTTACAACTTGCTTCGAAAGCATCGGTTACCAATGAGAAGTATAGTTTCAGTAGTCGTAAAGAGTATTGTCCTGCAAACTAGAGGAATCCCTGTACAAACTGAAATGTACAATAAGTTACAAAACAATAAGGTAGAGGATCTTGAGCTACTTTACCTACATGGCATTCCTGGTCAGGTAAGGCAACAAGTTGCTGGTGATTGTGCAAGTAGGTTGAATCAGAGCATGCACTAGTCAGCAAAAGGAGCGGGTTGTGTCCAAAAAGAAAATTTCAAACCTAAGAGATATTTGTGTCCTTATTTGTCGCAAATAAGGGACAAAAAGTGATTCTAGTGAAAAATTGTGGGTAAACAATTGTAAGCCATGTTGGGGGATCGTTTTTGAATGTTACAATAGTGTTTAAAAGCTTCTAAGGCAAATGTGATATGCATCAGTATCAATTCCCTATATGCTCATGGTAAGTTATCCAGCTTTTTGAATGCCCTAGGAGTTACGGAGTGTAAAATAGTTACCTCTACTTTGGCTCCCATAGTTTTTTTGGCATTTTCGAAAAGTATCACGCATAATGCAAATGCCAGATTTATTGTCTCACATATTAAACCAGGCTCCATTGAGAAAATCATTGATTCACTGAATTATAACTCGTCACCAGTGTATGATAGGATTGCCACTGAACTTATTCAGTTTGGTAAATCTGATTCACTATGTAATCTGCTTGTTTGTGTTTATACTTAGATCGTTTCATACAGTTTGGTCCCTATGATGTTCTCAGTTGGTGTCGTATTTCAGATATTAAAGAAGTCAGCTTCCTAATATGACTAACAATTACTACCAATTCCAGTCCTATTTTCCAAGATAGAGGAGCAGATTATGCATCCTGAAGATGATATATGTGCAACTCAGTTCGGATTTAGAGACGTTCACAATACATATTTTGGCTGCAAGCTCCTCAATGAAGCAGTATCATATTATGGGAAATATTCGCCAGTATTTATATGTTTTGTGTATGGACAGCGCCGCTTCGGTTCAGTATGACGCGATGCCCTTCTATTCAAATTACATAGAATCCTGTCTGCCGAGTTTTGGGTGTTTGTTTATAAAGAGTACAAGTGTCTCTCAGCAGTCATTAAATGGGATTAAAAATGAGGTTAGGAAAGTAGAACGTACACAAGCCACTTTAGTAAAACATTTTATGTATCTAAGTAGCATGCCACACAATAACGATTTGCTCAAGACCCTAAAGTTACCCAGCATATATGATATTAGGAAGCACCGAGCTGCTTCTTTACATTTCGAGATTTTTCAGGCTTAATTTCCTTCAAAGAACATCTTGGTTTCAAATTTATCGAGTTATATTACGAACGGTACACTGCTCCAGGGGATACTGGTATCTCGGTTGGTCGAATATGGCTTCTCTCCAGGTAGCTGTGCATATGTTTCTCCCCCAAGGCTGGGAACAGTATACCCAAAGGCACTGACGACCACATGACAGTGTCTGAATTTTAGTGATAATTATTTTAAATCATATTCAGCTGAACACGTCCTAACTTCTTTACTCCTACAAGTGCTTCAAGTGTTAGTCCCGGCTGAGTGGGGGGGGGGGGGGGCAGGTGCAGTTGTGCGGCTGTCCATTGGACCATGCACTTCTGTCGCTTGAGCCCCCTCCCCCCCCCCGTGGCCTTATGCCCTGCTTTTTGCTCATGCCCCAGGACCTAAAAACCTTTCCTTTTTCGTTTTACACTGATCAGCAATTTTATTTCTGTGTTATATTCTTGAGATACGATGTATTTGACTTTTTTTTCATTTGCAGTATTTGTACTTGATTGCTTGTACTCTGTGCTTAAGTTTGACTGTACTATATACCCCTAGCTACTTGTATCAGGTGCTTTACTAATTTGCTCCTGCCATTTAACTTGAATTGTTCCTACTATGTGATTCCGTTTACCTGTAACCTGTAATTATGTACCATGTCTTGCCCGTACAATGTGCTTTGATTTTGATGTGTTTAATTTCATTTCGGTTTTCCAGTATTGGAGGATTCAATGACTAAATATTAATATAATTAATATACAACAGGCCGTACAATGTAAATCAGCGTACCCTTCGTTCTAATTGCGCAATGATAGACTCTTTGTTGTCGGCCAAGAACTGTATGGGATCACTTCTGTTTTCACGAGTAAGTTCATATGCAACTTATCATAGTCCCCTCAATTGCATCCTGACAAGCAGTTTGAAATCATATGTATGAATTATTATGTGACTGTTTTTACATATAATATAGGAAGAGGTTTGTGTATTCGTATGTATGAGATGGACGTAAATAGATATACAAAATGTAAGCATGTAGGCTTATGTATCATACATGCATGTGCATGAAGACATTCGCATGCAGGCATACGTGTAGATATATCATAAAGACTATGCTTAAAGTAAGAAATGCCTGTAGTTATATGTATTTTAATCTGATATTGCCTTTAACATAATCACAGAAATACCTCAGTACGCCTGTCCGTCTTGGATGGAAGTGGTTTACTGGGTGCTTTTTTTACTACAAGTTTAAATTTATTTCGACTTGACCTGGCTATTCTACATTGCACCTGAATTTAAAGTAAGTGCATGAAAAAGAATTATAGATGTTTAAATCTGCACAAGAAAATGATGGAAGAGTACAGATTTCGAATAATGGCAAATTTCCTCATATGTAGCGCATATAAAAGGAGAGAGAGAGAGAGAGAGAGAGAGAGAGAGAGAGAAAGAGAGAGAGAGAGAGAGAGAGAGAGCACCAGCAGAAACTAAAAGTTTAAAAGGGAAAACCAAGATGGCGACGACAAAATTTAAATTAGCCCAGCAGTTGGACAATGTGGACCATCCAAATCAACTGACTTCACATGACGGTTTCAGATTCACAAATGCGTTATCGATCAAAAATGCCGTTTGGGAAAGCTAAGGAAAAATGGTCAAGTCTATGCTTTGAGCCAAAGGAAAAAAAATGCAAATATTCAAACTGTGGCAAAATATGTTGACTTGGTTCAAAAGATAAAATTTGTTCTATGTTTGAAGGTTAATTATCATTTTCTACTGTAAAGTTCCAACGTAGTTACTCACTGTAGATCACATGAGTGAAAGATTGTTGGAAGTAAATTGTGATGCGTTTGCATCAGTGACGTCATGCATTGATATTTAGACAAAATCAAATGTGTGTGAGCGATGTCTGATTATACGTCAGTCGACATGGTGCAACCGCGACGAATGTAAACAAAAGGGGCACACAAAGTCGATGTAAAAATAGGCATATAGCATATGTTGGGATAGATACCCAATTAAACGTAGCATGAACAAAATCTTAGACGGCTGGAGAATGATTTCATATATTTTTCTCAAAAGGAATCGTTGGTGGTGTGGAGACTCACTCATGGACTGCGGTCACTTGTGATTTTCCCCACCAACAATGAACGATCCCTCGTGAGAGAAAAATAGTCGGGCATGAGTGATTTTCCACACCAACTAAAATCCTTTGTGAGGCCAAAATTGTAACTCGGGATTTTTGTAGCTGTGAAAGATCAATCGTGACCGACTGTTTTAATAGTACCAAAGCAATACATGCTCATGACAATGAACAAGTGTTTTAAATTGTTTGAATAAGAATATGTTGAGTCCAAGAAAGGAAAGTCGAAACTTTATGAAGGGACCTCTCTCCTCCTTATGTGTCTACTATTGAAAAATTCCCACATCACACATGCATTTGCTTCTACCAGATGTTATACGTTTAAATTTTATTTTATTGTTATATGCGCTGCAGAGGAAAGTACTAAATATTTTTCGAATATACGTAGATGATTTTTTTAGATACTGTGTGTGCAATCAGGAAAAATGAAGAATGTCTGCATAGATATATACATTGTGACAACGATGATTTGCTTCTGCTAAATTTTGTCGATCATATTGCTTTTTTATGGTGCCACTGGGAGGAAGACTAATCTATCTTGACAAAAAAAAGGACACAATCGAACACCATGTCTCAGGCATCATCGAAGCTGAAGAGGCAGCGTCCGAATTTCAAGGGACATGTCTACATGAAGATAATATAGGCCCAGGCTTATAATGCTCAAATCTGAGTCTCAAAGTGGTACAGCCAACTCATGCCTTGTACAAATGGACTTCACAACAAACAGTGCTCTCCATGTTCAGAATGAGTGAGCCACAAAGTGCCCATTGGCACAGCACAGATGGCAAGACTTAGTGTTCACAATCATGACATATTGAGGTGGCACAAAGTACAAGGTTGTTGTGTCTGATGATAAAATGTGCAATAAAGTGGAGCATATGCAGTAACAAGTAATATAATTGCTGCAGTTCTGGTTAAAACTTCAACAATGAAGTCTATTAACATTAGGACAGATGGTCAAAGTAGCCAAATGAAAAAAAAAAAAAATAGATCTTACACATGATCACAGTTTTCCACATCAAATTTAATTTCGCACTTACATGGAATTCCTTAACGACGACGTCTTTGGGGGCAATGCAAAAAGTATAGTCTACCAAAGGATCCTGACCAATGCAGTAAATATGGCATCCACAAAGACCTAGACAAAGGCTTTTTCCACAAAAGACACAAGAGGCGTGCAGATCATGAGCTGACAGCAAATGGTGAGTCTTTCATCTTGACCACACATACCTTGGTACAAAAGTTAAATCATTCTGAAATCGCAGGCAATTACATTGAGCATCAAGAAGAAAAACTGTTCGAGTCAGAAGGAACGGAACCACACAATGGGTCAGAAAATGCTAAAGATGGGGCTGGTGTACCAATTGAGGATGAACCTGCATCCAAGCAAAACAAAGTTTTCCAATCAAATTGAGTTTTACCACATAACATATCAATTAAAGCAGACATAAATGAAAACCATGACAAATAAGGAAAATGCCACATCACCTTCACCCAGGCAGATGATCCAAAAAAATACTGGGGATTGTTTGAAATGTGTCAAATGATCTATTTGGTTCTGTGAAAGTTACATGGAAGAGCATGGACTACTGGAAAGCTTTTGCCCATAGAACGTTACAACTCGCAAAATTGTTATGATGTAGTGATGATCCATGATTATAACATTTGATATAAAACATCACATCTATGCATGACTTCCGCTTTAACTATCCACTTGGTTGTACTTAACGAAGAAAAAAAATGGCAGTTACCTCATCATCAGCAGGAGATAACTGACCCAGACGAGTATATTATTAAATGATAATAATGATAATAATAATAATAATAATAATAATAATAATAATAATAATAATAATAATAATAATAATAATAATAATAATAATAATAATAAAATAACAATAATAATAAACTTATTGTCCTAGCTCCAACACTTGCCTGATGACAATATCCAGGTCTTTCCACGTCCAGACATCTTTGATGTCACAATATCGATATGTAATAAGTAAACTACGAATGAAAAAACAAGCACATTGCGACTCTTTGTGACACTCATTTAAAGTACTTCAAGCTTGTTATTTCTTTATAAAACCAGATTAGTCTACCATTTTCTCGGGAAGAGCCATCCTGGGCTCGAAACATCTGGGGAGGCTTCCCATACATCATGCTTATTCCTGGCTTTTTTGTTTGTTCTATCTAAAGTGAATTATTAGCTCAGCCTCCAGCTTGCTATCTATTGAACTTTATGTTCACCATTCCCATGATAGAAGGCCTGGCATAGATCTCGCATGGGTCCATCCGGCATCTTTGACTAACTTTGCTTTTATACCAATGCGTTGTTCTTCTTCCTTTACGTATCCTTACGCATGGATGTCAGAAAACCTCCATCAGCGATAGGCCAGCGCCAACAGCAGCCATCCTGTGTTTTTATAGTTACTGCTGCCTTTTGCAGTCATTGCCACAATTGAAGTATACTGCTTTACGTTCCTCAGTGCCTCTTCCTTGTTCAAAATGACGTCTGTGGATTTCTGCTTACAAGTCCAGCAAATTTTTGCCAGTTTCCTTGTGGGTTAACATCTTGGTCCTTTGCTTCAGGTACACAGTGTTTCCCTGTCACTGCAGAGCAGTATTTTTATGTTTGAGGTTGTCTTGCATCATTGTTCTGGGTCCGGTCTCATTTATGGTGATTTTCTGCTTGCACACGATATTCCCTCATCAAGATGGATAAGTTCCTACCTCCTGAGAGGGATACATGTGGCCCAACACATGAGTGGAGGGGCCCCCCTTTTGCCAGTTGCAATCTCCCCTAGCCATGTAGGTCCAGCTACAAGGTAGCTAGGATGATGTGCTTCTTGTGTCACCCATGCACTGTGTGCACAGTGTAGACTTAGTCCTGGTGGGCAGAGGCGGAACAGGCGAGAGCTTTAGCAGAATGGCAAGCTTGTCTCTCACTGGTCACACTGTCAGGTGGACGACTAGTTTTTCATGAACCCCCAAAGCCAGATCTTTGGGCTGCATGACTCACCCCCAACCAGGTTAGCCCACGTTTGGTCCAATGTTGAGCCAACTGTTATTGCTAGTGGAGTTAAGCCCATGTATCTTTTGGTAGTTGCCAGCCTGCTCTGGGGATGGGGCCTAGGCCTTTGTTGCTTCACGTCCTGCACGAACTTTCATCTTTTGTAGAAAGTACGCACTCTGTGGCTGCCTTTGGAGGTGCATTTAAGTTTGTCAATGGAAGTCATCAAGGACTCCAGGAGGAAAGGCAGTTTCTTGCTCCCTTCAGATTTGAACCTGGATTGGGCGCTGTCATCAACCCTGCCTTCCCAGGGCAGCTTTCTGTGTGCTCCTGCCAGAATGCCATGTCAGAGGCCAGATTTCCATGACACCCAGAATGGGAGTAGTCACGTCTTTATTTCAACACTGCTTCCTCCCAAGTCCCGCCAGTGGTTCAGAAGGCACTGCGGAGCCTAGGCAGAGGCTTTGCCTTTCAGTGATAGAGTGCTGGAGCCCCAGCATGACCCCAGAGCCCCAAAGATTACTCATGATCTTTCCCTGGAAGTGATTTAGTCTAATAATAAAACTAGGTAAGTTCCTAGGATGCTATACCAGACTAAATGAGTAGCTGACCCTATCACATGAGTCCTTCAGACTTGAATAATATGGGAACCTACAAATACAGTCTGGTAGAGCGGCCTAAGGATGAGCTTAGATTTATTTTTAACCCGTGCTTAACTGAATTATTCCAGACTATTAATGGTAAACTTCAGATAGAAATAAGAAACATATGTTTATATTTCAGTGATAAAAAGTGATTCATGTAATTTGCTGTGGGATATGAATATATTCACAGTGCAAACAAAGTAAAGTGGCTCATGCAGGCAGTGATAAACAGGATTGCATCCTCAATGCAGCAACAAGTGCATGATTTTCTCCTTGGACCCTGCTATCGACAACACCATCAACACTGACATAAACATGACATGGCATCTGAAGGGTGTCAGATGCAATTGCTGGGACTGCATTCGAATTTTAATTATTACCTAAAAGTGTCTGGTACACTGCCATAGTCGGGTAGTACTTGCAACTGTACAGTTATTGACTGATTGGTCATTTTGTGCTGACAGGTGTGGAATAATGGGAACAACCACTTGAAACAACTGGGTGCACATGGTCCTGCCCTAACTGTGGTTGGTTTTATTACTAGGAATACCACAAGCTTTGCACATTCTATGCAACATTTGCAGCAATTTAGCAACACTAATGGGCTGATGTTTGAATCAAGTGCTCTGATCATTTAGACACTTTTGATTGACTGCTACATTGAGTGGAGGACCAGGGACATCAAGGTCAACTGGCCATTTTGCCTGGCACAGTACACATATTCTCAGAGGACAACTGTCAGGTTTAAATTTGTTTTGGAACATAATGGGCTGAAAGGGGCATAGGAAAGTAGAATTACCTGACACCCCCCCCCCCCCTTTTTTTTTTTTTTTTTGGTGTCATTAAATTCTTTTTTTTTTTTTGTTGTTTTTTGTTTTTTTTGTTTTTGTTTTTGTTTTTGTTTTTGTTGTTGTCTCATTGAATTGTAGATATTTGATGTTTGAACCAAGTGCTCTGATCATTTGGATGCTTCTGAGTGACTGATACATAGAGTGGAGCGCCAGGAACATTAAAATCAACTGGCCGTTTTGCCTGGTACAAAACAAATATTTTGACAATACACCTGCCAGGTTTGAATTGGTTTAGGAATATTTTTGGGTGAAATAGGGGTAGGTAAGTAGAATGACCTGATCTTGTTTTTGTTTTGTTCTCGTTAAATTTTAGATATTTCTCATCATTTTCGTTTTGCTTTCATGTAATATTCCCCATTGTAACTGCCTCCTTTCGTCCCTACCTCTGAAGAAGTTTTGTATTGAAATACCACACAGAATGCAATCAAGATTTAAGATTATTGAGCCCATGTTGGCCCTTTTCAAATAGCATTTCTTCCTCTTTCCCTGACAAACAATCAGATTCATTGGAATGGTTGTCTTTGCCCATTTGCTTCAGATACTTTCTCCTGGCCTCGAGAATTATTTTTTTAGTTGCAAACTCAACACTTTCAACAAATTAGTTCCCATACCCAATTTAATCTAATTTCCTATTTATTGCCCTGTGAAAACTGGTCAAAGAGTCTGATTCGTAGTCCCCTGCATTTTCCTTTTCTTTTACCTAGAGAAAAATACCCCAGCATACAGATCCATGGCTGACAGCAGAATCGAAAGTAGGTTCTGTGTCTCGTTTTCCCTGATCTTTACTAAGCAACTGCAGAAATCTGTTCCTGAATGCATCACTTTTTTCCACTGTTGATTTACTGTGCTTGAGTTTAAATATTATTTAAGTTCCTCAAAGTTGTCATTCCGTCCAGATCACCAACATGGATTTTAAGTTGAACAGGCAATGCACTGGGACAGCTTGGCATATTTGACTCTTTGCCAGGTTCTGCGTTTTGTGCTGTGTTGACATCCGCACTCACAGATTCAGGGTGGCGCCTCTGTCTTAGCCCCAACACCATCACACAATGTTTGTATGTCACTCGCAGCAGCGTTTGCTCTAGGTTGAGATCAAAATTATCACAACCCTGAGGCACTTTGTCAGCATGTGAATAAACTGTTTTGGTAGCTGTTTGGTGGATGCCAGATGGATTTCCAATGGCATTGATAGCCAACAGAAGATCTTCATCCATCAAAACATTTCCACCATCTGCAAACAAACATACACATGTAAAGAAAATTTTCATTTGAAAATAAAATTATTACAGATTAAAAAGACACATGATTCTATAAATCAATTTAAAATACAAATATAAATAAACAGCCTAACCTTCCCATACTTTTTGCGTCAAAATCAGTTCAACTGTGGAGCCCATGCTGCCAATGGTCAAAGCTTTGGATTTCACTGATCTGTGACCCAAGGAATGCTTGCCTTATAAGGAAGTGATCTTGGGAATGGAAAGAAAATAGTGCAAAACAAGGTAGTCTGATGGAGGAATATGTAGTATGGCCTAACATACTACGTGGTCTGTATTATGCCTATATTTAAGTTAATACGGTCCTCAGTGCCAGATAATTCCTTAAGGAAGTAAACCACTGCAGATGACCGAGGAATGGCCCATCACATTGTCATTGGCCACTGCTGGAGGCTTCTGTATGTATTTTGGTGCTGGTCGTTACTGTAGTGGTCGAGGTGGTGGGGAAGCTCTTGTGGGAGTCTGCTGGACAGTCTGTTGTTTGGGATATGCTGAATAAAGCACTACAGAGAGGCTACCTATTGAGGTGACTTAAGGCCCCCATACAAGGGTATGAAGTGCTGTAGTCTCCTTTTCAGGTGTCCACCCTTGTGCATCCCTTCAGCAGTACCTGCAAGGACACTCTATCTTGGCCTCCGTGCCCGATACATCAGTTCAGTGCTTTGAAGTGGATGTCATCTGCTTTTGGTTGCCATAAGGACAGAGGCAGTAGTGACCAGAGATCAATCAATTGGCACTCAACAATGTTTTGTTAAGGGGCCATTTCCAGATAAAGATGCTGGCCCTCATCATGGCCACTCTTCTGTAACTTCATCACTTTCATGGAACGAAAGGGCAGGGAAACAAGCAGCCAAAGGAAGTATTTGTGTTGACAAAGTGGATACTTATCTAGTATGCAGAAAACCAGATCTGGATTCCTTGCTCTTTACATAAAAGGCAGAGTCAATGTCCTCACTGACACACAAAGCAAAGAATTTGAAGCTGTTTCCACAGAGTGGTTGCTTCTGTCATCAAGGTCCACAGTGTTGTGGTTACGTAGGGAGCACCCCATGGCAGACATGTTTGCCACAAGTGACAACCTCTAGTTCAAGACTCCTCTGTGAAGCTTCACTATGCATGGTGGACCCACTTTTGTAAATGGTTTAAGCTTTGAGGGTTAGAGCCGTGACTAGCTTTTGTTCAGAATGTAGATGACCACCTCTTCTTTTTGTTTCATGAGAAAAACCTCGCTGTGTGGACCATTGAGGATCACAAGTCTGCAATTGCTTCTTTGCAAGAATAAGGTATTGAGGCGGCAGGGACTCCTGTGTGCGTGAACCTATTTTATATCAACATGCTGGTAAAGAAGAATGTTTTCCCTCAATGGGACCTGGCTTTAGTTTTTTCCTGCACTTACACAGTGGCGCTTGAGTCAAATGACATAGTTTTAGTTGAGGTCAGGCATATGACTTACAGTACTGTACTCTTGCTGGCTTTGGCTTCTGAGGTGAGGCACGGTGGGACTCATGCTCTAGACTATCCTAGGCTCTCTTGGATATTGGGGAACTGAGGGCTTATTGTCCGACCTTGTATTTACTTTGTGTTGAGACCCATGTTGTTGGAACTGGGAATCCCCATCATGTATCTAAACCTGACAAAACTCTGTACACTCCAGTGCCATCTTTCTCGTACTAACTCTACCAGGGCAAGATGGAGACCCACTTTTTCCCCTGTCCTGTGACCACCACCAGTGTCTTGTTGCTGAATATGGTCTTTGGTTGGATTAAATGTGTGACCAAACACACATATGATGCTTTGCCGACAAAGATTTTGCCAGACTGCATTTTCTCCAGCCTCATGAGGTTGGAACTCTGTCAGTTTAATGGGTTCCCTCAACAATATATCTTTCTTGGACATTATGTCTACCGATAGATAGTATTGTCATACCACATTGACTTCTTTTCATTTGAGGAATCTCAGAGAGTTTAGGGATTCCCGTTGGCATTTATTACAATGCTTAATGCATCTCACAGCAAACTTTAAGGGACTTGTTCCATCTTCACTTACTTTGTTAGGCACAGTGTATTTGAGTCTCTAGTGTTTGTTGACCAGTCTTTTATGGGGGACTGCGTGTTTCAAGTCAGGAGTGATTTTTTTCACATTGGTTTTGGAAGATGAATGTAGATGTTTTGGTAACTCTTGGATCTCTCTGCTGGCATCGTTGAGTTGAACTTTGTGAATGTGGTTAATGTTTTTTTTTTTTTCGTTTGTTGTTGTTGTTGTTGTTGTTGTTGTTGTTGTTGTTGTTGTGAAGTACTGGTTCAGCAAACATTCGTTTGCATATTTCCCAGTGTCAGACTGTGAGAACACTTGTACTATATCCACAAGGAATATATGAATCAACCATTGGGCAAACATTTTGCCTGACAGGAGCACAGTGGACTTGACCTCAGAGTCCAAATCCTGTGCCATATCCCAACTACCACAAAGCTGTCATTTCAACCGGCTAAGGAGCACCACTGGATCCACCAATTGAGCACCATGGAACCTTTCATGACTCAGGACTCAGGACTCAAGATAACATTATTTGATCAAAATACATGATTACATCTTTGGTAATGGACACGATATATTTGTGTACAATTGTATGATTGATCAGGGAGACCTTCATTAAGACAATATTTTGTCGCTATCATGAAGGCCACCCTAATTTGATAATTGAACAATGCTGAGATGATGACAAAATAGTAATAGTTTGAGGAGTACTTGTTACAAATCATATATATATATCACTGTGGACGATAAACGTAGGAGAAAAATATAGTTAGCATTTAAGACGAAACAAACAAACAGGATGTGGTGATGCATAATATTACTAGTTTCCACATATATTACAGTTTGGGATATAATATATTTCTTGGTAACTTTGAAAATAATAAGTTTTAGCATACTGAACTAATCCTTGAAGGCTGTGGGGATAAAAATTATCCCAAATAGTTGTGGGCAGTGAAAAAAATCATTAAAGGTAAACCATACCTAAGACAATGTTTTACATTACGCATATAAATGTGGTTTGCATTTTTTTAAAGTTAGCCCTCAGTTGACTAGTGGTCGGGTCATACAAGAATAAAACCTACAATGTAACTGAGCTGTTCTGAGGTGCTAGCAATTATGAGAATTGTGGCAATGTGCCCTGCTCAAATCTCAAATTATTCCAAACCAATTGAAGTGTATCGACTCTTTTGGAAAAGAAGCTTATGGACAGCTCGTTAATTATATAGAACATGGATGACACAGGCATTTAGGTGGAACATAAGCCAGTGAAGCAAGTAATTAGTAGAGGTACAAGATACTGGCAGAGCCGCGTGATTGGAAAACATAAGTTGATTGCTACAATAGCTGCTCCGGAGCATTTGCTGTCACATTTCATTCCAAGAGGTAAAGCACTGAGAACCATCAACGGATTTGATCTTGCCCGTTCCCCTAAAGGATCTAGTTAAAGTGTGTCCAGCTCTGCATGTACCAAGCAAGGGATAATAACTATGGTTTGAGGACGATTTCTTAAAATAGATCGGATCAAAACAGCCACAGCTCCGCGTAATAGATGGATTTGAAACCCATACGTTTATGAAACTAATTGATGTAGCCATATAGAATGGCATTTCCAAGATCAAAATTCGATCGCATACATCACACTGGCTTCAGAAATTGGGTCAGTAAGTGTTTGGTCTTATCGGTAAAAGTTTAAATGGTGCTGTCTGTTCAAGAAAGCATGTATGCCACCAGACAGCATTATCTGAGAATTATCAAGACGAGTTTCTGTGCCTATAAAGTACATCTTTCGACCCCAAAATAATACCAAAAGCAGCAAGTGAAGCCCATTCTCTTCTGTATGAGGCAAAGGTGTCCATCAAGTAACCCATCCAAATTGCGGATGCAAAAATGCACAACGTCAAATAGCAGTTATCGTGGATCCAGCCTTGGCAAGAGCAATAAAAAAAGGATACAAATACTGTCACTAAGCGCACAGACAAATCTTTGGCCACTGTTAATTGCTGGAAATGGAAAAGAAATTCAAGCAATATGTACTGCACCCGACACATTGGAGTGAATGTCGGCAGACTTGGCTCTTTCTGTTTCGGAATGGTCTTCGTCAGAGAACCAGGTTAATTATTTTTCAGCTGAAGGCTTTGGTCCTGATGGTTGCTCCTAGATGTTTTCAGTGTGAACCAGTTTCTTTTACTGATGTCCAACGTAATTTGAACTTGAAATACTTGAAAGCTCTAACCACAGAAGAAAAGAGTTGTCTTAAATATTATAATAGCAAAGGAATCGAGTTATCGCAGGATTCTACTTTCGTACGCTGAAAACATATGAAAAACACTTTGAACTCGAGTACATCATTTACAAATGTGCCTTTACTGGAGAAAATGTCAATAAGGAAAGCTCCTTAAAAAGATTATCTTGCAAAGTGCAAAACCAAAGGCATCAACACAGGAACATGCACTTTTGGTCACAGACGTTTCCTCGCACAAGGGGGCATGCAGAAAATACTGCTGTTGGTGAAAAGAGTGTAAGAAAATTTGAAAAGTCATTGGTCATTGCTTTTAACAGACTCAAATGATTCTAGAATACTAGGGCTTTTAAGGGATCAGAGCACAAAAGGATGATTACGGGAACTATAATACTTTATATTAATATCAAATGACATTTAAAGGGCTAAGTGAAAGGCACAATAGAAAACAATATAATATGGAAAAAAAAGAGACTGGAAAAATATAAATTAAAAATAAGTGAAAGCGATATAACTAGTAACAAAGAAGAAATATTGTAGCAGGAAAAAAGTGAAAGGCAAGCAAGAAGTTTGGTAAAACGTAAAAAGCGGATCACAGAAAACAGCCAGAAGAAAAAAAAAAAAGATACGACCCCTCAAAAAGGGCCCCTTTTGGAATAATGAAGAGGTATAGCAAGATGAAAGAGGAAAGGTCTTAGCAAACCAAAAGTACTGGAAAATGAATTGAACACACATTTCTACCCCAGCTAAAAACAAAAAGACCCCCCCCCCCCAAAAAAAAGGGGGGGGGGGGGGCCAATTGCCACAAAGCAATTGCAAGACAGACCGCAACCAAATGACACATCAGGACAGAAAAAGTATACCAAAGAACAGTATAAGACCATTCTTTTTCAATGGCATAGTTTTTTTTTATTCTGTCCAAGTTAGAACTCGTCCAAACTTTGACAAGCCTGTCCACATAAACAACCTCAAATAAAACAACAAGACTTAAATATCCAATAAGCAATACACTATTCATTGAATATCTGAAGATAATTAGATGTCAGATTGAAAACATAAAATAATGCAAACATTGTATAATAATTGAATAGTTTGAAAATGCTTGGGGTGGGGGGGGGGAGACGTGGGGCGGTGTAATCCAGAATAAATGTTTATAATGCGATGCTCAAGGGAAAAGTCCCATACAAGTTGCACTTGCTTGACTGGTCTTTTAATACTAGCGTTAATTTTGTTCCTGAACATCTTTAAGGGTTTGGAATTTCTTACATTAAGACGTAACTAATTGCAAAGTCTAGTTGTGGAAGGAAAGAATGAGTTGTCACCTTTTATCGTTTTTGCTCTAAAATGGGGGGTTTTCCAAGGATTCTCTTCTTTGATACTGGCTGTTAAGAATATTATTACCAGCGCAGATAATGTTCAAGTAACTTGGAGCTTAATTATAAATTATTTTGTGCATTTGGGTTAGCTTATGCATCTCTCTCTCTCTCTCTCTCTCTCTCTCTCTCTCTCTCTCTCTCTCTCTCTCTCTCTCTCTCTTCTCTCTCTCTCTCTCTCTCTCTCTCTCTCTCTCTCTCTCTCTCTCTCTCTTTCTCTCTCTCTCTCTCTCTCTCTCTTTCTTTTTTTGGGTGGGGGCTTATATAGCTTAATCAGTTTCTTCATACAATTTGGCGTTTGAAGTAGTGGGCAGAGCTCCAGCAATTCTGCAGGCCACTTCCAGCTGAGTATCAATGCACCAGCTGGGTGCAGTCGTCCCAGATAACACAACAATACTCCATAAGGGGTCAAATGAAGGGAATATGTTATCTCAATAAATTTCCTGTCGAGAATGTATTGTGGATATTTCAATATGTTGAGTTGTTTTGAGGCTTTTGAAAGTATAAGATTAATGTGGTCCCTTCAATTAAGATCTTTTCTTACTACAATACCCGTCTGCACATGCTGTTCAATGTACCTGAAGACCCTGAAATAATGAGGGGGTAATGTGTTGATTTTTCTCTTTGTATAGATGAACTTTGCAATCTGAAGCTAGTAGTAATTAGGTAAAGCACAAAGCAACGGAACAAACCAGTAACTGATTCTTAGGAGAAGCTAGAAACAAGGCCACGGTACAACATAAAATAAACGAGAATTTGAAACAAACAAAAAACAAAAACCAAAAAAAAACAAAACAAAAAAAAAAACAAACAAACAAAAAAAAAAAACAAAAAACAAAAAAAAAAAAAAACAAAAAAACAAAAAAAAAAACAAAAAAAAAAAAAAAATTACAAAGAAAACAACCAGCAGCAGGCAAAGAAAATAGGTTAGGCAACATAAGTTTTGGTAATCCTGACTTTTAAACGTGCTTTCCGGGACACAGGTTTAATGCGTGAAAAACCCAGCAAATTTGCCACACTTGAAATCGACTTTTAGATACTTGGAGAACATCTTGTACAATTGACATAATCAAGGGTAGGTTAGTCATTAGCTACATTCACACAAGTGAATTTTTTCCATACCAATAAATAGATTTTCCTCATTATCTAGCTGGGTAAGGGCATTTTGAAGTACTGATTTGCATTCATAAGTTTTATATTGTTTACGGAAATTCGAATAAATGGAGCATGGTCAGAAAATAAGTATGGCCGAGCTAAGACAACTATATCATATTACTACTAGGCCATAAACGTGTGGATTAAAAAACGATATTTCAAACTTTTCTAACGTTAAGCTTGAGTTGCAAATCCAATAGCATCTCGCCTTTAAAAGCTCTAGGAAAACCACTCTTGTATTATAAACAGCTTGGGCCTTACATATTTTTCATATTAAAACCACACTTCTGTTAGGACCTACGAAATAGGTCCGACACAAATTGGGAAACAAAGTTAACCTTCAGACTATCAAACAATCCGTGGTTCTTTATATATTGTAAACATTATGAATAAAAATCTCCAAAAAGAAAGGCATGGCCATCATTTTCCCAGTTCACTTCATTCTACTCATTGGTAGGCTAATCGCAACTAGGACTGATGTTGAATCAATCAATTTTTTTTTGGGGGGGGGTAGCAAATCTTAAAAATTATTATTTGCCAAATCTGCTCTCCCAGTTACTTTGATATCAGAAAAGAACACTCCTAGGGACTCCTGGTTCTTTTTATTTGTTCACCAGGTGCCACTGCTTTGGTTTCTGCTTCTTTTGATTTTATGTGTGTTTTTACCATTTTCGACTTCTCCAGAAAGGTCACTCAGGTTAATCTAAACCTCTATGGATGTGTTCCTTGCGAACGGGTCAAAGAAAGTGCTTCACTAGGAGGCCCTGCTGTGATTCCTGATTCTTAACGACTTTCGTGTATTTTTCACTAAATACACCTCTCCAGTTGATTACGATGTTATCCAATGACCATTATTATGTTAATTTACAATTTTTATTTGTTCTCTGAAACCAACAACCAAATTCACTTTGAAATTGTTTGTAATGCAGTTTGAAACGTTTCTACTAAGTTTTTTTTCAGGCTCTGGTGGTTTTTGGATTTTGCATAAAGTATTTTTTTTGGGGGGGGGAGGTGGAAACCTTTAAAATATCTTCCTCTTCAAAACTGCCCACCCTATTGCTTTGATATCACACAGGAACACTTGTAGTTACTCCTAGTTTTTTATTTGTTCACCAGGTGGAGCTGCAATTATCCCTTTGTATTTTTTTTTTTTTTTTTTTTGTGATTTTGCTATTTTGGACTTTTCTCCTCTAAAACAACCATTCAGATATAGCGGAAACTTTGTGGATAGGTTCCTTGTAAAAGGGTCCCAAATGTGCCCCACTAGGTGGCACTGCTGTGGATTTTTTCATTTTCAACGATTTTGTAACATTTTGGGCCATTGTCACTAAAACCACATTCCTTATTGATTACAATGTAAATCACTGGGCATTATAATACTGAATATCATATATTGTTTACACCAAGTAGTAAGTTTTCTTTTTAGGTTTTCTTAAACACCTTCAATTTCTGATGGTCTGGTAAAATTTATATTTATAATGATTTTTTCTTTAGGCAAATCTTATAAACACTTCTAAATGTCAAATGCACTCTGGTAAAGGTAAAACAATACTGGTATTCACACATACTAACTTCACTACCGGAGTAGGTTTTTTTTTTCTTTTTTCAGCTTTTGCACTAATATATATTACTTAAGTGGGACCTATTGAACACACTTGACAGAAAACCAGATAGGTATATCACGACTAAATTTTAATCTCCCTAACGGTTTTGAACACGTCCAAAAAATAGTTTGGACATGCCATTGAAGGTTAACAGACGATGGAAGGATCACAAACAAAGAACCATTTCATTTGTGAGCTGACTGACAAGTTATGAGCTGAAATTTATTTGTAAACTGCTGAGAGATATTGCAGCAAAACCTTGCAATAATATCTCACAAAACGCAAAATATGTTTCTGTCTGCTTTTCGTTACAATTCCAATTAATAACAATTTTGATTAGTAAAAATGCTATCTCCGTTTTTTTTTTTTTTTTTTTTGTTTTTTTGTTTTTTTTTTTTTTGCTGTATTGTTTAGATTAGTTAAGAAAGGCATGTGGGCAAAGGGCAGTATGTAGAAAAAGGCAAACATGTTATACAGTATACAAAATTACGATGATACAACGAATAGTCATTTCCCGACCTTAAATTAGCACACTGTACAATATGATGCATTCATTTTTCAGGCATTCGGGTTTAACAGTCTCTTTTATATATTTATAAAGAACTGGAAAATACTACTCAAAGATTTATGTAAAAATATTGAAAATAAAACATATTTTCAAAGTGAAAGTTGTCCATATTGCATACGCTGTTAACAGTACACAGGTGATCTTTAATATGTGGCAGCGGTGATTTATTCACACAAAAGTCGAAAATTTATGAACACGAAATCAATTAAAATAGAAATATCGAATATAAATATATTAGTGTACACATTTAAATTACAGGGGTATAAATGTATGCCTATGGAAGTGAGGAAAACGGAAAAGTGTAGAGCTGGCATTGAGCTGCGAATAATGTTCAGTCCCACATTTTACCTATCAAAAATAGCAGATATGTTCAGTGATTGCTTTTCCACCCCATAGCAAATGCTTTGGTCAGTGTAGAGGCAACAAGCCAAGCTGTTAGTGAAAGGAAAAGATTTCTGTTCTCTTACTAAAGAGGCTTCAACTTTACTAATTTAATTTGGTCAGTGCTTTGCATGCAAATTATCTATTATTGAGGAAGATTTACAGACAAGTTGCAAGGCCATTATCATGTTCGGAAAAAATACCTTAGTCGTCACAGGAGGTTATATTGAGGTACATGGTGGTGTAATACTCTTGCAGTGATTGAGCAAAGTAAGACACTACTATTGGCACATGGCTAGAAACAGGCCACAGTGGGGCACTGGCCAAATTGAATACAGGTTAGCATGAACCATTTGTGTTGTATAGAGTATTAATATTTACGCTTTGGAGGGAAGTATACTGGAGAAACCGAAGAATTCTGGTATATTTTTCATTATTCCGATATCAATAAAGAGGAAATATGTACCCGTTTCTATGGGATAAGATATGCCTATCATAAATGAAGGGTACGCGAACAGCTTTGCGTTCTTTTGCATGTATTACTTACTCTCAATACCAACCCCAAGTAAATCTTTGAGAGCTTCAGTAAAAAGAAAGCCTGGGTGGAATAACCATGTCCTTTTCCAATCATTTGTAAAAACTTTAACTCCGCTCGACTGTGAAGTACAACCAAATGACCATCCATGTGAAGGCAGTTTTGATACGCATCTGACCAACTTATGCCGCCTTTGTGAGACCACTGGGTAAAATAATAAGTGTATGGCGTGCGGACGGGCTGGCGACCAGTTACAAACCTGTGAAAGAAAATAAAAAAAAATGGCACTTTATTTACTTTGTATTTATTTTGCAACTAAATCAAGTATAGGTTAGGAAAAACAAAATGTATTGATTTTCCTGACATACGTCTAAATGCCCCACAATGTAAGAAGTTGAAGCAGGCCTCCAGCAGGTTTTATACCAAAATTCATATATATAGACTTGCCTGGTATTGATGTGCCTATCTGAACTTTCGCTTTAATTATAAGTGCCCCTGGCCAAAATCGTGATAAAGCAAGGTATACTCACACAAATAAACAGCAGCATTCCTAGTCTTTCCCAGCACTTCGATTAGCAGGAGGTCATGAAATGGAATACACTTAGGGGATTTTTGCCTAGCTTCCTTTGTTGACGAGTATATCAGCGAAAGGTCCATCTGTATGTTTCTTGATGTGAAAGGTACTGGCTTTGGTGTTAAGCTACTGTTGTTTTCAATGGTGGTCCACTATGTTTTGCGGATTCACAGTTATACAGGCCACTAAGAAACTACTTTGACAATACTACTCAAGGTGGAGCACCATGCATACTCGCTTGCTGCCCAATAACGTGGAGGTATTTAAACGGAAATTATACATGAAGAAATTTATGTCACACAAGGCCTCTGTTGAAACTGTAGTATCAGGTGATACCACCTGTCTGCTTGTGCAATAAGCCAGTGAAAATTCAAGAGGTCTGTGAAAAGCAGAACATTAAAAGTCATAGTTCCCATACAAACAGAGCCCATAAACTGAAAGCCGATTGATGAAATGGCCCTTCTGTTTCTGGTGCAGAACATTTCTATCCTGTAGGTGACCTGGCCAGTACCTTATCTGTCTGCTGGGCATTTACAATTGCATTTTCATCTTCTCCATAATTATCACCCTCACTCATTCAGACTCGATTTCAATGTACTTCTAATGAATTTCTATCAAGCTGCTTTCAGTGGTCACGCTTCAGATATTTCTGGACTTTTGTGTTTATATTTTGTTATTCTGTGGCCATATCTGAAATAATATGGACTAGCTAAAAGGACTCTTTGGTGCTTTTTTTTCAAAATACACAGAAGCATTTATGGTTACTGTAGGCTCGAATTTGTAAAACAAAAGTCAAGCAAAGCAATTTCCTCTAAGTTATACCTCTGGATTCTTTTTTAATCCTCTTTGTGTACTGGTTAGTTGAAGCAAATATTCTTCTGAATACTACATGCGTCAATCGGGATTGCAATGGAATGCAATTCTTAAAATCTATTGCAAAGTCTCTGCCCAGCCTCACTTTATACTTTGTAGGGATGGGCCGTTAATGGTCCCCATGTGAGCTAATGAAAATTAGTGTTCATCCAGCTATGTTGTAATAGTTTTATGATTTTTTTTTTTTTTTCGTTATATTTTGGCCAAACCTAACACAAATGGTTGCCAGCTGCTTTGAAATCACAAAAGATCACCTCGGGACACTCACTATCATACATAATTACTTAAACAAATGGCGTTGTACTTTTCTCCTTATGTTTTATTGCTTTCAAGTGTTTTAGTGTTTTCCTAAAAGTTTTGCTGAATAACAATTTATAGTTTCTTTTGAAATGGTAGAAATGCCAAATGGTACACTTGACGCGACCTCTTTTATCAAAGGATAGTACTACTGTGTGCTGATTTTAACTAAATTTCCAAATTCTGTTTGATTAGTTATTGTACACGTCCATGTTTACAACAGGGATATGGAAAAGCACAAATGCATATGTAGCTATTTCCGAAACAGATCGGATTACCTTGAGGGGGGAGAGCGCTGTTGTCTTTACAGACTTTTCTCAACAGACCATGGTCTGGTGGTCATTAAATTTATAAATGGACGTGTTCTTTACCTTTAGGAAAGTTCTTTTAAAATCTCCCGAAAAATGCTTTGACCAATTGTTGTCAAACATATGCATACTTCTTTCAACCACCTTAAATTTCTTAATTGATGACGCTGCAATATATATTATTATTTACCAATTTCAATTCGTTATTTATGTACTTTTTGACTTCTACCAAGTATATATATATATATATATATATATATATATATATATATATATATTCACTTTGCCGATGGCTTTACAAGTTGCAAATAGGTCCGACAACATATAACTTTTGATATGGTGGCTTGTTTTGTAAATGTGTATATTTTGAATCCATATGGTCCCATCTTTTCAGAACGAGTCCAATACTTGCTTAATTCAATCATCAGAAGACATTCGCGTACAACGGTGGTTTCTAAGTGATGTACACTGGGACACTAGCTAAAAAATCAAAGTGGCCCACCAACAATTTGTAATCATCATATTTTTAAAAATTACAAAATTATTCGCCCACATAAATGTATTGTGGTGCGCAACATCTTCAAAGTTTATATATGTACGTAGTACTGGTTACAATAAATATATTCCCACTTATAATTATTTCTCAAGGCTTCTGGCCACAAATGTGTATAGGAGAGATAGAAAACGAGCAACCACACTGTTTTGATTACGATGCTGCTGTCAAGGTTACAAAGTCATATTTCAGGGAAAAAATGGTAGTGTATATAATTCTATAGTTCCTCCCTCAACGAGTTTGATTGTGAAATTTCTTCAGCATGATGCTAAATACTCACTGGATGTGACATGAGCTTTCATACCATTTTTTGCACGAGGAGAATCTTCCGCAACTGAAATATGTACAAGGTATCGGTTTTGTATAATCTAGCCGTGTTAAATAATCTAATGACGTTAAGCACATTAGATATGTTTGATAGTTTGGTAAAAAATTCCCTTGCTTTTGCAACGATATTCTTAGTTCACATCTGTGTTTTATGTCCATGTCTGAACAGCGTAAAAGTTGAACAAGGCCTAAAGGTTGCGAGATTCCTAATCCAGTGAATAAATCAAACTCCCAAGAAAATGAAGACACACGAATGTTTGTCCATGCCCATATTATCTGGTAATAGACTTGTCTGGTACAAGGATCATTAGTAATCTGTTTAACAATGTCAGAATTTGTGTGTGCCCAAGTGTTTGATAATAAATATCCCCATAACGTTAGGTCATAGCAATGCTGGCATATTTCTGTTTGTAAAGTGTCTACTGTCAAAATCATAGGAACCCACTGCTCTTTGCTCATGATGAGAGATACATTTACAATTTTGAGATACATTGAAGAAGTCTGGCGTGAAACATCAATTTTCAAAGATTGCAAGGCCACTGGAACCGGAAAGATACATTCTGTAGTATTTTTTGTTTTATATAAAGTGGCACTGATTGACAAGTTTGGGGAGAATACCATTACAAGTAATATATTGTGTGAGTTATCACAAATTTTAGAAAATTCAACCAGTATGGAAAGCTTGGATATCTTTCTCAACGTTCCTGTTGGCTTCATTTTGAATGTATATTTGTCTCTTAAATGCATACGTTTATTCTCTACTTTTCTATCAAAATATGTCATAGCTCTACAAAACTGATGTAGTTCTCCTGACCCACCATAAAAAGGAAGCTGGTAAAATGTGTAGACCATATGTATATAAGATGTTGCTCTTGCATACATAAAACATGCTTTGGCCTGCATAGCCTCTGTAGAAGGATAAAGTGCCAGAATAGTACATTTTCTATGAAGTTTGATAGTGTATGCATTGGTTTGTACAATTGGAGCACCATAAGCACGGTTGCTCTGCACTTGTTTGCCATATGGTTGTTTTTTTATATTGAGAAGACACAGCTGATAGATGCTTGAACACTCCGAGATGTGAGAAGAAACCTTGAATTTGATCACATGATTTTTTGAATATAAATAACAAATTATTCCCATATAGTTTCCTGATGACACAATTGGCACCCCTACTTGCTGCATTTTTTTCTCATGGTACATCTGAGTAACCAGATGATTGCAAAATGGACCAAACTGAACCAAGGGGCTATTGTAAAAGACTATGCCTCCATAGTTACATGGGTTTCCTAGTGGCCCTTCCCATGTGATATTTTGTATAATTAACTTGACAAATTTGTTGAAGGGAGCTTTAAAGATGACCGTCAGCACCTTTGAGAAAGTATATAGGTTTAAAGCCATAGCTACCTCCCATGCATGCAGTTGGTAAACGGCATTCAGACATCTGAGCTTATAGTCATCCAGATGGAGACTTCCTAGACGAAACAGTACATCACCATTCGCACTTGTATAAATGTCATATACAAGTATTGAGACCATGTGTCCTCCAGATACAATGATCTGGCTGCCTGCTTTCTTACAGCAAACTTGGAATATTGTCATATATAAATAGTCGCAGTGGGTTGTTGGCCCATTGTTAATCAACATACTGAACTTCTGAGCAGCCTTTGTATTTATTAATATATGCACGATTAATATCTTACCTGCTGTGGTTTTGATTTTAATGACTATGTTCAATGGAGCTCTATCAAGGAGATGAGACAATCGATGTAGTCTTCTTTCTCTAAAATCAAATACCCGTCTGAAGGTACCGTGCTGTGCAACAAATAAGTAAACAAAATCAATACGTGTATACTGATAATCAAGTGGACATATATTTACAATCATCACCCTATTGGTCAAAGATGTGTATGATTCATTTTCAAATTTATCACAAAAACGAGCAAGCAGCCTTTTACCTATCCGCAAAGGTGGGGAAGTAGAAGTATGGGAACACAAGTCATTTGAATCAGACTTATTACTAGGTAGTCCCTGCATTCCCACATCAACTACATCAAGGCGGTAAATGGCACATTTTTTTCCAGTATAAATTAAATTTGCATAAATGAATATGACCTGGACATGCCGTACGCTGGGAGCTATTAGCTGCCATGTGAATGAATTACTTTTCAAAATTGTAGTTTGAGGAAACATTGCAAAATGAATCTTTCCACATGGTAAATGTACAATGCCGCGCTCAATTGTTATAATGTGTCTCTTTGCCTTGGTAAACTGTTCACAATGGTTGGATTTATTCGTAATTATGCATAAATGTTTCAATACGTCTACATGTAACATACATGTCTTTGAATTAAGCATTGAATCTATACCGTTTATAATAATATGTGTAACATGAAATTCACATTTGTAATAAGAACTTGGTGGTTCAATATAACATTTAATATATGGTTGGTACCGAACACTAAAAATACATGGATGCTTTGTTTCATGACGCCAAAGAAACAATTGGTATTGAAGACAGATCACTATTTCTTGCGACACGAAGTGAACATCTCTTGACGGAGTAGTGGTATGGAATAGAACACTATTTCTCCTGCAGCCATCAAAAATGGTCAAACTATTTGTTTGACAGGCCTCTATGGTCAATCCCAGAGAATAGTTCAAATCCAGATACATCTGAAACTGTGTATATACCTTAAGTTTGCCTGTGTATCTGGCAGACCTAATTGAGTGTACTTGGAACACAAAATTGGCCATTGGTAGCGATACTTTTGTTTGATTTAATATTTCCCTGACTACTGTATCATCATACCCACAAGAACGCAGACTATAAAAAAGGGAAGACGAAGAATGCTCTAAACTAGTTGGCTTAATCCACTTATTGTGATAGCTTGTTATACATAAATGATATTCCTTAAAAAACATCAAATACAATGAAATAAGCTGGTGCCATTTTGCACTAAGACTCAACACCATTTCAATATATACCAACCAGGGAGGATTTTCTTTTGTGTCCATTTGAAGCTGAAGGCACTGTTGTCATTGAGATTTGAATTCCCTATGAAAAGAGGTGACGTAAAGTGATTAAAGGCAAATCCAACTTAGCAGAGTAAATGTAGTTTTAAACCATATATTTGTTAGTATTAATTTAATTGAAAATGAGTCTGAATATAGCAAATGGCCAGCATATTACCACTATTACGCAATGCATTAAAAACTGCTTTGTTTTGGGCAAGCGTCTGCTTTTTTGTTTGTTTTATATTGCCTTCCGCTTGTATCCATTTCCTTGTTACGAAAATAGATTGTGTGAGGTTTAAATGGAAGTTCTTTCAAGGAAAAAATCACAGGGGAATGGGAATATACCTAGAAAACAAAGGGAGTTGTTTTACAAAGCGTCATCGTGCTGCTACATGAAGCATATTTACTTCTAATTGAATGTGATTTTTGGAGCATAGCATAAGGCATGTATACGCGATGCATGAGAGGAGCTATGGAAAAGACCACGCCATATTAGTTTCCCTTCCTCCAATCGCCTGATACATATACGTTTGGTCATAGGACAATTTCTGAAAACAATCAGGTGAGGTTACATTAAGGTACGAGCAATCAGCGATTAGGGTCTGACCTGGGTAAATAAGAAACTGTTAGCCTTGGAAATTATCAACCTGCCTATTTAAGGAAGGCTGGTACCATTGCCGACAACTGAGAGTAAAATGTGATTAAGACATGCCTCCCAGTAGCAGCACAAGTTTCATCCATCATGCTTATGTATACTTAATCGTTAAACTGGCAATGTGAGTTTAACATAAGTCCATTTCATTACGACTATTCATAGATTGCCACATTGCATAAACATTTCAAAACTCAAATTCCTAGAGGAAAGGAAAAGATTCAAAACACATAAATTGTGCATATGCATCATCCATAAATTCAACTAGCTGAAAAAAAATTAGCCAAATAGACAATTTTACCCAGACAACTAGAATTACTTCCAGACTTGTGAAAAACGATTACGGAAATATTTTACCACTATCGACAGAGCCCAACGCCATTTGCAATTTGCGCAACTGAAAGTTGTAAGATAAAAGAAAAGGTTGAAAGTACACCTTCAATAAAACCGTAACCTCTGAGGTCGATGCCCACAGCAGAATTTGGCGGTTGAAGTTCTCAGACAGATTTACAGTCCATCCCATAACTGGAATCACTAATATAAAAATTACGGGTGAAACTTCTAAAATAGGCCTAAAACCAGAATCTGAAGATAGGATCTCCATTTTCAATGAATTTTTATCTGATACATTAAAGGTGTCAAGCTATATTCCTGTGTTCTTCTCGTTCAGTAATTATTCAGCAAAGAGCTGGCACTATGTAAATATTCAGCAAAGAGCCGGTACTTTGGTACTATAGTAGTTAGCATTCCAACTTTTAGGCATGTCAACTATACATAGCTTTGCAAGAATATTATTGATTGTCAATGCATAAATATATTTTGTGATTAACTTATAAAGTTCCACTTGCTATGCGATTGTGGTTTGTTTGCCTGAAACCACATCATCGGAAATAATTATGACAAGTTAAGCTTACATTCTTAGTCTGCCATGCAATGGTGGCCTTTATGTAATTGTCTACTTTCAATAATTCATGAGTATAATTCTTCAAGCAACTTGCTGCCCTGGTTGCAATAATCTGCAGATTCACAAAAGATACCCAGTTGAATATGTTTGCAGGGGATACTGGAAAATTCATTTGTCATATATTATGAGCCCTCAAAAAATATATTTCTGGCTGTTTCTCAGATACAACCCATCTGCAACTTACGTGGCAGAGAGCCTATGCGCAGGAGGTACGCAATGGTCTTGTCTTGTTCACCAGTAGTTGCCAGTTTGGGTCAGAAAGTAATCATCAGCCCCTGAAAAAGTATCCATATGGGACCAACTGTGTGTGCTGTTAAAATCGGAAACATTTGAAATGGCCAATTTGTCTTTGATGAGTATCAATGAATTTGCTAAAAGGTATCGCATCTCTTTGAAAGTGCCAAGTAACCTCCGGAAAATCTGCTCCAAATAAGACCAGCCAATTTGGCATAAAGAGTTTTCTGGGTGTCCAATGACGTTAAATTGTTGAGATTCTAATGCTATTTTTTTAATTTAGGTTTTTCGCTATTTTTGACTTCGCAAGGGTATGTTATTATGTTGATACTTGCAGTTTACCTTGTAGAATGGTAAAAAAGTTTGGGCAATAACTTTTGTCGTTGTGGTGGATCCCTGATTGTACCAAACTAATTAAATTTCCTAAATGAAACCTAATACATATACCATTACTAACTAAGTTAATTAGAATTACAGTACCTCATGTTTTTGCTTTCTCCAAAGCTACAGCCATATTCACATAAAAGTTTCTTCAGGTCCATCCCTGGTGGGTTGGTACTTAGTTTGTTGAAATTGGCATACACTAGTGATTTTGAAATGTCATTTGCTAATGTTTAATATTTTTGGGAATTTACTCATATATAAGAGTATATGTTGGTATGTTAACTATATGCATACCAGTGTAAAATGTATGGGTAAAAGCAATCTATGGAGATTATATGCATGTGTACATATATATATATATATATATATATATATATATATATATATATATATATATATATATATATATATATATATATATATATATATATATGCATATATATATATATATATATATATATATATATATATATATATATATATATATATGCATACACACATATATATATATATATATATATATATATATATATATATATATATATATATATATATATATATACTGGTATGCGGGTCATATCATTGTAGGTAAAATGGTACGAGATTTAGCAGCTTCTGCGTGTATGTTTAAGCGAAGAATTTTGAACCTCTACACACAATTTTATGTAAATGACATGCAATACTAGCACACTCTTTTTCCTGCCACACAAAGAAAAATAATCTAAATCGGTCAAATTAAAACAAATGAGATGTTACATCATTGTTGTGCATAATGGTCCCAATGATGATTTAAAAAAATGAAAAAAAAAAGACCATAATACTGGTCAGCATACTGTTTGATTCCAATCTTCGATTTTTGGCACCATCTCTTAGCCAGATGTTAAGTTGGGAGTGCTGAGCAGTGATTTACTGGACAACAAAGCCCGCTGTTGTTGTTGTCGGATGTGTGGATTGTGTATTGGCACAGAAGCCTATTTCCAAAGGTGCTTAATTTTATGTTAGGTACAAGTAAGTACACGCCTAAGGTAATTTCAAGATTGGAGCACTAGCCCTCATCACAAACAAACGAACACTATAATATGATATAATGACAATTAAAAAGTTGCATACATAAAAATTAAAAAAAAAATAAAAATAAAAAAAAAAATAAAAAAAACAAACAAAAAACAAACAAACAAACAAAGATACATACATACATGATCTTTCGCAAAAAGCACCTCATGTACCTCGCATCTGCATTATGGTCCTTGGAAAAGCTAACATCATATATATATATATATATATATATATAATATATATATATATATATATATATATATATATATATATATATATATATATATATATATATATGAGACATGGGAGCAAAACACAGATCTTTTGCATCGTGCAACAACAAGTGTAACACCTACCCTTAAATTTCCCTGTTTTTCTGAAATGTACATAAGCTAAAACTGGGCCTGTTCATTTTGGCAAAGGATATACCAGTACAATCACACTGCCTCCAGTAAGCAACCCGTAATCTATATCCATCTGATTCTGTGCATCTTCTTCGAATGTTGCTTTTCTGTAACAATTTATGTTATCAGCCTAACATGCACATTTTACATGTTGACTTAACAATTTTTACATTAAAGGTATATTCCCAATTTTGTTTCGACTGCTAGCAGTGCACACGTTCTCCATGAAGCTGTTTCAAGAATGTGCATTACCAGATGTGGTTTGTGTAAAGAATAAAACCGTATAGGTGAAGGAGTGATTTCTAATGTACTGCATTTCGTGGTATCTGTCACTGCCAATTCCGTTTAGTTTTGTCTAGTTTCCCAATCTAGAGGAATGTGAGTACAAGTTGCTATTTTTGTCTCGTTGACGATTCCATGGGAAAGTTAAACATACTTACAACCATTAACTTTTATTAGTGCTAAAATCTTATGTTCCTGGAAATACGAAAGCAAAAAATATGAATGAGGTAGCGCAGCACCTATTTGTGTCTTTCATACTTGTCAAACGTCTGTTTTGCCAAATACTTTTTATCTGTGCTTGTTATTTGCACAATAAGATGGATTAGACTAGCAATGAGATTATCGATGAATGGGCGAGATAGCAAAACAGAGACAGACAGGCAAACAGACACATATCGAAACGGGTGCTAATTTATGATGATATTGAGATTGTGCATTTTGTATTACTTGGTACCCTGGTCATGTCACCAAGCAAGGTTTAAAACTGTACAAAGTATGTTATGCAATCGGGATCTGATGTTAAACACACAAAAAGATAAGTGTACCATATCGTAGCCTAAGACTTTGCACCATTGTTTACTTAATGTGGTGAGATCTATGACTGATGTTTGATTTAGTGTGTTCTTTATCCCTATCCCCAAAGGATTGGTGATTATCCAGCCAGGGTTAGCTCGTATTGTCAGGACATTCCGATCCCATGACACTGTAACTCAAACAATGTGGAATTTTCTTTGTATTGGAACCTCACAAACGCAGATATGAAAATGTAGTCAGCTGACGCCATATATTCCTTGGTATACATAAATGGAATCTCATGTCCCTCATGATACAGAGTACAAGTATTACTTACCTTTTAAACTAGAATAAAGTCTGTTTAATTCTTTTAAACGCAAAAGAGAAAATCCAGTTTATAAGAGTGCATGAAACTTAATTCTGGGTGAATATGCCACGCGATTGTGAATGTCACGGCATGTAGAAAGTCACAATATAATAAGTTTGAAGCGGTTCTTCATTAAACACATTATCACTTCAAGCAACTTTATAATCAACTGTAACTTCACAATAAAACATGCTAACAATAATGCCAAAGAACAAACAACTTGGCTCACATCCATGATCAAAATATTATTATATTTAACGCTAGGTTTTAACTTTGACTTGAACCTGACAAAGGTTGCGTAGAGTGCATAGTTTGTGCAGCATGATATAACTCTTCTTACATTTGTACTGCTATCTCATGAACATTACAACATTCATTTGGGTATCTGCCCTCAGACAGTTCAATTAAATCTCAGTTTGGAACCTCACGGGAAAATATATCCTACTCCTAGGACCAAACACATGTGGCCAACCTGACCATTTGGAGGACAGGGGAATAAATCAAAATTTAAAACGTGGAAAGAATCATCATGTTAATCCAGCAAAGAACTCCAAGTCTGATCCTTTTGTAGTAGACACCATAACCACTCGATTTACAGCATAAAATTTCACTGTTAATCGCAAAGAGAATGGTATATGTATAAATAATGTGTCTGCCAGACTGAAATTATAATCCACTGCTATCAGATGGACAGAACCTCAGCGCAAAATTGTACCAAGTGTTTTGTTGATACATTTTAAACCACCTGAATAGCACGAGGTCAATCCATTCTTTTCCACCTTGAGTGTAAATCTCAATAATACAGGCGAGAATCTTGGCACCTTTGGTACAATATTGTACACACCTGATAACTACCTATATTGAATATATAAGACGAATTCACATAGTAATACTGAAAGTAGAATATAAAAAAACAACCATAATACAGCAAACCTGCTCCCCAGGACACTTGCCCTTACGCGTTATTTGCTCAGAAATAAAACTTTGCAAGCTTTCAACACTTTTCTCTTTTTTGCACAGAATCTTCCAGAAAATAGTTTCAAGTATCGAACTGCCTCTCACCTTCAATAAAATTATTTACAATCTATTTATAGACAACTTCTTATAATCATCCTAACAAGGATCATACAAATCGCAACCTGAATGCCTTGAAAAAAAATACCCCTCTTACTTCAACACTCAAAAACATGTTCTATATCTTCACTGGCCATGCAGATATGCAACTGCGAATACTTAATTTTGGTCGCAACTCTCTACTTCCAAGGAAATTAAGCTTCTGCTGTGGTTTTAAAACGACCGTCATGATCACTACTTCAGAAAACTACCCCCGCATATTCATTTCCACAAAGCCAAACAATATGTACAATGTATCACACTTACACAAAATAAGAGTACTTATTCTCTTGGGAAAAATGTCTATCAATCCAGTTAAAAGTTAGACTATAAGTGTGCAGAGCATTATTCCTCTTAGCCTTTTTTTTAGAATTTCTTATGCTTTTGCCATTGTTAAATGCATCTCCAAAGCGCTGCTCAATTGTATTGAAACAACAAAAATATACCTTGTGGCAGGGTCAATCAAAGCTTTTCGCTAAGTGGTTATGCTTTTTATTCTTCGTGTTTAATATATATTTCAAGTCGGCTTCCTGTGTGCTAATGAAGACAAACCTCTTGATTCATATGTATGTTAATGGGTATAACAATAATAATTCACATTTTTTATTTATTCTCTGATACCGTCCTCAGCATTCACTTCAAACCGATGGGGTGTGGCTTTGGTTAAGCTCCTTATAGTTGGTCAAAATGGACACATTACAATGAGGTGTGCGTTTTAATGAATTCTCTAGTTCATTTTGTTGAAATTGGAACAAAGTGTCAATTCTCCGAAATTGCTTGGCAAATTACTTCCAAATTACATAGGTACCTTTCTAGTTACGCCAGACCTTACTTTGTTCTACATGCGAGGCTGGGCCTCATCCTGGTTTTTTTTTTTTTTTTTTTTTTGGGGGGGGGGGGGGGGGGGGGGCTTTTGAAAACAATGTTTTGTGCATTGACTGTTTGTGACTTTGTAAAATTTGACGTTCAGAGACTTAGAAAGGTCAAAATAGCTTTGCCTTATATCTCGGTAATGATGGATTCTAGTCTTCTGTTACTGTTAAATAAGAAGAAAGTGCCTTTTTGGGTTTCTCATAGTGTTGACAATTTCACACTTGAGTAACATGTTGCCTTGTACCTCTCCAGTCCATGTTATTATGCATTGCAATAAAGGGGCCAGGGTGCTTGCAGGCGCGTTGCAGACTCTGTCGACTCTGACCCCGTCCAGCTCATATGAATTGATCGTTTCACCCATAAAACTGTATATTTTCATAATCGTATGATGTCTAGATTTGTAAAAACAGAACATTGAATCAATTTGTAGATTTTTTCAGATGTTTTGCACAGCTCGTTCCCATAATATTCAATTTTAATATCTGCAAACTATCGGAAACGAGAATATAGACCACTGCCAAGGAACCGAATTTATGTCCAGGGGTACAATTGATTTTATAAACTTTTGTAGAATTTTGAGGTTCGTACCGTGATGTTATACAGATTTTTTTCATTTTTGATTGAAAGGCCCAATTAAAACAGTTCCTGAGTTTGCCATTTATCTTGCTTTACCCGTTTATTTTGAGAGGATATATCTGTCCGTGTTTGATTGACGTCATTTTAAAATTTGATTAATCTTGTGAAAAGTGACTTCCAAGAAAATCGCTTTCAAAGGTCATGACTGATTTTTCCAAAGAACGGACCGTCGTGTGAAAGTAACTCATTACCTCCGATCGAACCTTTTAGTACGATTGGAGCAAATAAGAAGCTTCAACTTTGATGTATTCTTGCAAAGATACATTGTTGTTTTGTGGTATAAAAATCAAGTTTTTTATCTCAAATTTTGTAAAGCCAGACACAATATTTGATTTGAGCGATGTGGTTTCACATGTCGCTTGCAAGGATCGAACGGAGGAAATAAAGCGATTACAAGATCACCTGACCATGGCCCTGACAACACACTGTTTCAAAATGTCAGCCGGCAATTGGGTCCACGTGTGGTTTGACAGTTTCTTCTGCAATATTCACCTTGCTAGCAGGGGTTCATAATCTAAGATCGTTCGACCTGGGCAAGGCTGTATACTGTCACTGTACGCCACAAGGCAATTGTTTAATTATTTGCGCAACAAGCAAGATGTAGGATTGACGTGCGAGGGCTTTTTTTGTATCAAGTTTCACTGAAAGTGACCACCAGAATGTTTGTCATAAATTACAATATTAATATTGCTGTGCAGTTTCCAGGTCAGTTTACCCAAAGGTTAGGGACCCTTGCAGATGTAAAATGTCTTGCCTTTACTTTAGTATGGTTACAGTTTTTTTTCAAAACAACATTGGCAGAATACAAGAGTCTGCATGATCACAGGTATGATTTACTGTAACATTTTGCTTTTTTTCTGTCATGCGTCACGGATTTTACTCGTAAATGGTTCCGTGTTACAGACTTTTTCCATTTGAACTTTTTGACAAAACTAAATTATACTTCATTGTTCCAATATTCATGTGTCCTGTCGACATATAGCGATACCCCAGAACGATAACAACACAGTCACGTCGCCATTGTGTTCTCAGGGGCTTCGTTACTGTGTGGTTATGGATCTACGTGGTTGTTGTTTTTTCTTTTTTTTTTTCTTTTTTTTTTTTTGCTTTCCGTCACAACTTTTCACTCGTGCCTCTGAGTTCACAATTTGTTCAATTCAAGTCTTTCTGTGTAACTACAACTTGAAGGAAATAGATCCTAGATCCGGTTATTTGTACGTACACGCGCCTTGTCTATCTTCTGAATTGGGTACAAGCTGAGAGCACATGGGTTTAGACGCATTTGATTGGATGGTGCATGCCACGTTACTAAATTTACCAATGACAGGCCTCGAAACTTCGCTCGACTAAAACAATGACGAATTTTACGCTAATTTGTAGGGATACTTTTAACAAATAAGAGAGCTGGTTACGCAAAAAGACACCCTCATGAGCTTTCCAGCTGTGTAAAATACCATGGCCGTCGCTGACGCAAAAAGACACCCTCCTGAGCTTTCCAGCTGTGTAAAATACCATGGCGGTCGCTGGGAAACATAAACGCCGCAAAAGGACGAAGTTACCTTGGCTTTTGTGTAAATTTCGGACTTAATCATTCAAATTGCGACAAAATGGGCGGTTGTTAGATTTTTATCCGCATGAGAGGGAAATAAACTTTTAAACACAAAATGGAAATAACCAGTCGCAAGTATTGAAGATTGCCTACAATAAAAAGTACACGCTTGCACGTAAATAGACAATACGGGCGAACAGTGAGCTGAAGATGTTGGCTTGTGGTGTGTTTTCGAATACACTCGCAAACGGTGGAAAATGATGTTCAGAGCATGTTCAAATATACTCCCTTCTAACGTGCTACGGGTGCTGCTGGGACTTATGAAATATCAAATCCGCTGATTAATTTGAAATTCAGTTGAAATATGTTCCTCAGGTTTCAAAGCTGGTATATAGCTTGCGTGAGTATGCGTGATGTTAAAAGCCCAAAGGGGCCAGACCGCGTAATACACATGTACGGGTTTACTTTCCCCTTGCTGTCTGCCTATCAGATCGCTATCAAATAATCCCATTGCCGCAAAGATGATCGAGATTGCGAAAAAAAGCCAGAGGAGACTCTCCTTTTGCGCAGCCTCCTTGGTTAGCGAAAAATGGCTGAAATCACATATATACCGCAGTGAACATTATCAAATAGATGGCTCACAATAGCTTGGAAAACAATAAATTCATTATCAAACAGGGTAATAATGTCCATTGTTCAGTGACCCAAGGTGTTTAATCCTGTTAAGTTTTGACAAGCTTTGAAGTCGGAGCGATGGAGCTTCGTCAAGTTGACAAGCTGCTGTGACACAGTTCACGCTCCATTTAGATAAATCACATCGTGCACAAATACCTCTAGATCGCCATAAATGCCATAAGTCACTGTAACATCAAACAGAAAGTTGTTTAAGCGGGACTAGTGCCTTTGGTGTGTCTCTCCGCGACTGATATTTGCATCAAATCAAGCGTGCCGTCATTTTCCCCCTGTGGTCACGTGACTTTGTCGTTGTCAGGGGCCGGTCAGCACGGCTGATGGCTGTTCAAACATTGTGGACCATAACCATACCAAACTGAACAGAAGATACACGTGCAGTGGTCCTCTAAAACTTGTCATAGTCTTTCATCGATTTTCTCATATAAATATTGATTTCTATTCAATCAATGTTTGGTGGCCACATTCTTAAGGTGTTTATCTTTCAAATAGTAAACAAAAGTCATTTTGTGATTTTTGCGGCACAGCCTTCATAGACCAAACCATCCTGGCACCTTAGGATGCTGACTGATGAACCTTTAAAAGACAGATGACCTTTCCTTCATTCCAAAGGTCGCCAGACCAGTTCACTTTATCATTTTTCGGAGTTTTTCCTTGGTAGTCATACCTTAATGAATTTTTTGGTTAATATTATTCTGTTTATTTTGGTGTGGTAACACCCCATCTTTATTATCCCTTTTTGTATTTTGATTTTAGAATAAGTATGAATGAAATGAATGTACGACAGAGCAGTGACCCTCTCGTACTCTTGTATGATATATATATATATATATATATATATATATATATATATATATATATATATATATATATATATATATATATACATATATATATATATATATATATATACATCTATGCATGTGTGTTCGTTCAATAATTCGATAACAATTCAATTTCATGCAGATTTAACAGGTTACAAAATCACGTAATAATATATGTTTATGAGTAAATGCTGTTCATTTTAAACACTATACTTTGCTAAACGATACGGTCAGTGACATCAAACCCAAATGTGCAGCATTATATTCGCTTGTTCATTTTAACATTTTCCCACTGATTGTAAATAATATAATTTCCAGGAAATGCACTACTCTATTGGTTTAACTATTTTACTCTTTATAACATTTATATGTTATGTAAAAGCTATGTGTTTTAAATAACCCATAAATAACACCAGTTATATCTTTTTCAAGAACTGTCAGTCATGTAGCCATCCAATCCCTATGAGACATCAGGTGAGTTATCCTGGAGTGATATGCCTGGGTGGGAAAACGGATTTTTTATGAAAGAGACGTGCCTTTTTTTCTCACAGCAAACTCACAAGGCTGTTGAGCATTTTCCCGAATTAATTTTGAATCATGTTTTCAGTCACGATGATGATGATGATGATGATGATGATGATGATGATGATGATGATGAAGATGATGATGATGATGATGATGATGATGATGATGATGATGAAGATGATGATGATGATGATGATGATGGTAGTGATTATGAAAAATTAAAATACTTAAATGCCAATAATGAGACGGGGATGAATTGGGATTTGCAACATTAAGGAATGGTTGGGCAGCAACTGCAGATTACTCCATTACTGACTTGGAAGATCTTATAATCAGTAAACATTATTTATCAAGATAGAGATCCAAATTCAGGCAAATTTCGAATCCGCCCAAATATGACAGGTAAACATGAAGATGACCTATTACATACAAGTTATGAACATTCATCAAGCCATGCATCTGCCATCACACTACAAACAGACAACATACACAAAATAACGATAACTGTCATGAAGAATAGAGGCCGACAACAACTTTCAAGGATATCAAAGAAACTGCACCAAATTTGTGCAATCAGGATTAAACAATATCAAAATCGCCCATCATCGAACCAGTCGAAATCGAGTAAAATCAAGATAGATGTACACCAGGCATAAAAATAGTATGGAGGGAAACATCCCCCTCCTGACTTACGACAAGTATTAACTAAAGGCTAGTTGTAGTAGCGAAAATATATTTGATACATTCACTTCTCAACCTTAAGGAGTATTTTGCTCCATTAATATACCATTAAATTGCTGATTACTATTCATACTCGGCAAAAACCTCATTTCCAAATCCGACTTGCATGGGCTTGTGTTGCTTAACCTTAGTGAGGGAGGGTTATATTTTTCTGAAGCCGCACCCAATACAGCACAATGTATCATGTGCCAATTAGAAACCAAGTACACAATATTATGTCTTAAACGGTGATGAAACTTTGCTTTTAAGTTGATAGTTCAACTGTAACGAGTTAGACTCCAAACCTACTGAATGTTCTACTCCTTTTGAGGCACTCAATGCATTAAAGCCACTATTTCCTATTTGTTTTCTCTTACAACTAATAAACAACAATATTTTGCACAGATTCCTGTGTTCTTCCACAATTCAGGCAGAATTTTTAAAAAAATCTCGAAATAGTCCAATAGCGTATTTTACGGTGCACTCTCGTAGGTCATGCTCAAAGTTTTTGTTTCGCTTTTGTGCAATATATTGAGCACAGCCAGGAACAAGTTGAATGTTCTGCTATCACTAGTTAAGTATGCAGGCAGGCACAGTGTTAAATGCACACACACACACACAGACACACACACACACACACACACACACACACACACACACACACACGAACATCTGATTTATGTTTAAGCAAGGAATTTGAGGTTGTCGACTAATAATTTAGTCCCTCAATTAAAACGAAACAAGAGCGCTTACAGCAACTAATGTCAAAATTTTTGCTTTACACCCATTTTACAGACTCTTTTATTTGCAACTATAATTTGCTACAAACAGGTATGCTGAAAGAAATTTATGTTCCACTATAGAGAACATTCATAAAGCTACAAAACACAATTCTATAGATACTCATCCTCAAGATAAATCCTCAAATTTTCCACCCATACATTTTGTATGAGACTTTCCGGCCTTGGTACTTTATCAAACAAAATCGAAAAAAACCACCTTACAGAAATTGTCTGTTTCATTTTTTTAAAATCAAATACTTGGAATTCCCACTTTGTTTATACCTTCTGGTATTAAACTGCAAACTTTTGTTGTTTCCTGTAATTTGGTTTGGCATTCAATAGACCCTGAAAATATTTTTTGGAAAAACTTTCTTATATTTGAATACTTTCTACAGAATTGTTCAAAGTACACAATCCTATAGATACTCATCCTCAAGATAAATCCTCAAATTTTCCATCCATTCATTTTGTATGAGACTTTCCGAACTTGGTACTTTGCCCAACGAAATCGAAAAAAAAACACCTTACACAAATTGTCTATTTCATTTTTTAAAAATCAAATACTTGGAATTCCCACTTTGTTTATACCTTCTGGTATTAAACTGCAAACTTTTGTTGTTTCCTGTAATTTGGTTTTGCATGTAATAGACCCTCAAAATATTTTTTAGAAAAACTTTCTTATATTTGAATACTTTCTACAGAATTGTTCATCTTTGTTTTTCTATATCACATTTGCATATATTATCACACATTCCAGAGAATTGTATATATTTCACTTTTTCCATTTAATGTGACAACCAGGCTGAACCAACCTTTTCATCCAACATACTTTTAATGTCAAGTTATGTAATAAAATGTGGGTTATCTTTAATCCTCCATCTGCATAAGTTTGTGTAAGTATCCTTCTTTTAATTTCATCCTTATTCGGCCCACTCCATTGAATATTCATATAATATGTTTTCTATACGTTTCAAAGAGTCTTTCCCTCTGCCTCATTATTATTATTATTATTATTATTATTATTATTATTATTATTATTATTATTATTATTATTATTATTATTATTATTATTATTATTATTATTAGTATTATTATTATTATTATTATCATTATCAATATCATTATCATTATTATTATTATTATTATTATCATTATTATTACTATTATTATTATTATCATTATTATTATTATTGTTGTTATTTTGAATTGGAAAAAAAGGTGGATGAAAGCTAAATGCATAGGCGAAAGAGGTTCTACACACAGTTACTAAAACTTAGGCAGAGCCGATTAGGGAAAACAAAGCCCCACCAATGTAGGACTGAACAATAGCTTGTAGAACAATCCATTGCAGAACAGGGCACACGAAATGATGGGGAATGATGTATATATAGTTGATAAGAAGGTCGTCAAGGCAAAATGAAAAAAGGCAATTTTGTGTTGTATAGTGTGCGAAAACCTATAGAAAAAATTGGGGCTGCAGTAAAAGCAATGGATCACCAGCAAAATTATAAGAATATCGAAAAAAAAAAGTTAATATAAAGTGATGAAGATAATAAAACTAAAAAAAAAATGAAACTGGTAAGAGTTTACATTCTCCTATATTTGAATACGATGGAGCTAGTGGAAAGTAAGAAACTTAGGGATGACCTCAAAAAGCTTAAATATTAGGAGATGAGATATGACAAGACCACAATTACAACAAATTAGGGGTTACAAACCGAGATGTAGGCCTCAAGTCTTACTCAACCGAAATTGAAAGTATCCATTAAACTTCGAACAAGTGATATGATAACCATACTGTTGATACATTAAAATATTATTATTGTAATATATACTATTCCAAACCAATTTCCGAATTAAAGTGACGGCTGGCTAATGATAAAAATTGATACTCCAGATATGATAATGATAATGAAACTTACGCCTACAGAAGTCCTTAGATTTTGAACAATTGTTACAAGTACAGTGACCAGTGGCGTTCAACAAGGATTTTGACAAGTACCTATACTCTTTATGATATTCATGAATCATATGCCATCAGTATTGCAAATGCTTGTTAATTTTTGCTGATGATCGCAAGGTATAAGGCTCGCTTGCAACAGACACAGAACTTGAAATGTTTCAAGGGCAGATATTTGGCAGCTGGTTTTTAATGCTGGTTTCTCCATGTCTATGCATTTGAGGGCATGACCCCCCCCCCCTCCCCTCTACATCATGTTTACACAATGAAAGGAAAAAAATTGACTCAACAAAAAAATTAAAAAATAAAGAAAAGGAAACTGATGTTGTGGTTATGATTGATTATTACTTCAAGCCCCTTGTTGACACATGCTTTCGTAACTGCTGCAGTAGTCAAGAAAGCTTTTCACATTCCCCAGTAATAGAAGGGAGTTTTGCCTGTCCAGAAGAAAATGACTTTGCTTATTTTGTACAAATGATTGAGCCTTCCCATTTGAAATATGAAAAAATCATTTGGGGTCCGCATTAAGAATTACATATAAAGAATGTGGAACGTGTAAAACAAAGAGCGGCAAAAATAGTCCCCCTCGATTTGGCATTAACCGTATCTACAGCGGACGAAGAAGTCAAAAAATTCCATCTTGATACTAAGTGTGTAAAAGAGAGGAAATGAACGAAGTATCTAAACTATTAAAAGTATCGATAAGTTAAACTCGGCAAATTTTTATCCAGCCGAATTACCAGAGGTCAGCTGCTGCAATTTGTCAAACTTTCTCTAAAAGCAAAACATAAAAAATCCAATTTTTGTATCTTTGTGACAAATGACTGGAATAACCATGCATACAGTTGCCTCAGGTGGCACTTGTTTGGGAAAGCCTGCCTGGACTTACGGAAAATAGGGTTAGCCCCAAGGGATAGCAAAATCTAGGGTTTCATAACTTTTCATGTTAATTTCTCAGAGCATTTTAGATCAGTGTCTTGCCCACCTTGAGACTTCCAATATCCCAGAAGTTTTGAAGGTATGCGAGAGTATGCTCCTAGCCTTTAAAGGATTATTCCATAAAAAAGTTTGCACTTTCAAAGAAAGTAGACTTTACGGGTGATAGGAGTCAAAAGCTTCACATATATCCTGAAAAATACTGTCAATGTTTAACTTAGGATATACCCGAAACTTTGTATCTTTTGTCATCAATTCTTTTAAAGCTGATTTTTAAAACTTAAATCCAAATTACCTGTGCATACACGTTTGTGGTATGTATCAACAAAATTGTCATATTTATTGTAAGACACAACAGTGGCGATAGTGATTTACTGCAATATCCTCATGTGTAATTCAAGCCACAAATCTCTTGCAATTCATGATATTTTGTTCGCTACTGTTGCCACATTTATAGGAAGTAATTGGGAATCTTGAAATGTAGATTCCCTGTGAATCATGTTATGGAAAAAGTTCAATTTGAAAAGGGACTTAATGTTAAATGAATCAATATTTTTTGTTTGACAGAAATGCTGCAAACCATTTGATCCTTTTTTCTTTATTTTTTAGGATATATTTTCCAAATAGTAGTTGCGGAAGAAGAAGTCATTTTACACAATTTTGTGGAATTCTGAGTTTAGAATTAATAAGACCCGAACGTAGATTGATTCTAATGATATATCTAAACGGTAGAACGTTGGTAGCTATATATAGTCAACGAAGGATTTTACAGAAAGCCTGCACTGAACTGTATACACATTCTTTTGTATCAACGTTCCTAAATTTTCTGTTATTCCGGAATATTCTTGGTCCATCATTTATTTGAATACCAGCCTGATTATTATGAAAAAATATGTGTAACTGCTGTCAAGTATATTATATGCCAAATCCCTTACATCACCAAAGCCTAAAACTCTGTCACTAAGTCCAAAGGAAAGGCAGAATTAAGTGTTTTCATCAGGAGTCTTCCGTTTGGAATAATTTCCTTGTGTTCATCAGAATTGCAATAGTTACATAAATGGGGGTTTAATTTGTAATTTTCAATTGTAGTTTTGCCTACTTAATATGTTTGTAACTGAATGAGTAGTGGGGCCTACAAATTGGGATTTGTATTTGATGCAGGATATCAAAAAGAAAATATAGAAGACTCGAAAGATAACACCAGCTTTTCCGAGCAAGGTTTTCTAAATTTGATTGTTTTGTCGGTAACGGTGCAGTAAATATCTTTGTTCTTGATGAAATTTGGTCAACAGAATTGGACGTTCGATGTTCGTCAAAATGTATTTCAAAATCAGCGCTCCAGGCTTATGCTGAACAGTTTTCATTCCTGTTTTCTGTGTTCACGATTTGTTTTTAGAAGCAATTTTGAAAATCCATTTCGTCATTTTAATGATATATACATGGTCCTAAACCCTACTCTGATTTATTAGTAATAAGTCAACAGAGTAACAGAATTAAGAAAAGAAGCAATATCGAAAACAAGTCTAAAATAGCAGCCAGACTAGAGACATTACCTAGCATTGCAGTATGCTTCAAAAAAGACCAGGGACCAGACTCTGCAGACGTATCCACCGTGCATCAATGGCTCAAAGCTAACATAATTAAACTGCAGTCTGTATGTTCACATCCAATTCTTGGTTGTCGTTACCCTGTTCCAGAGAGCAGACTATATGCACTCCATAAGCTAATACGGATTTTTTAAATATGGAAGTCCCATTGTACATGTTACCCACATTCTTCTGAAGAATATTGACCTTGGTTGCATTGACCCAAATATTTTAAAGAATCTGCTGTGGGTAACTACTCCAAATATGTTTTGGAGCATGTACGGCACATGTATCTCTGTGTCATTGCTCCTTGTGTAAACTAAACACTCAGCAACGACAACCCGCATAATAATGAATAAATATGCATATGGCAAATGAGGAATTAGCAAAATATGTGAAGTTTTGCTTATGAATACAGAGCTTCAGATATGAATAAAGAAACCCTTTCAACAAGTACGGTCTTGTTCTCCGGATCAATCGATATATATATATATATATATATATATATATATATAGAGAGAGAGAGAGAGAGAGAGAGAGAGACAGAAAGAGAGACCATTTTCGTATTGAGACCACCAACTATACATATATATATATATATATATATATATTGATCGAGAGGAAAAGATAATTCTAAAGGCTATCACAAAATCTTAGCAAAATATTGAGATGTAATTGTGCTGTGCTGTTGCTGTTTGGCTGATTTCAATTTTGTGATAATACTGTATTGCCACAGTATGAGATAGGTTCAGTTTATGCACATGAGCTATTTCAAGTTCTTCGCAATATTTTGAGTGGCTAAGTATATGCAAAACGAATCTTTATGTTAAATGAATTTTCTCAGGATACACTACAGTATCAGGCTTATTGATACACTTTATTCAATTCTAGCATGTTTCATTCAAATCATATTTCATCCATCTGAATTTCTGAAGGTGGTTGATCATGGTAAGAAGCAAGACAGCTTCAACAGTTTTTGCAATGTTTACGTTTTGTTCATTGTAATACGCATTACATTACATCATACTTTTTGGTACTTTCGCATGTATAGTTTCAGAGTTTAAGTCAATTGAACATGTAGTTAAAACACAAAATGCAAACATATATCCATAAATACATTTTGTAGTTCCTATACACAAAAATTACTGCCATTAATTAATGGTGATGATTTGGTAATTCTTGAGTCTTTGGTGTAAGTGATAGATTTGGGTTTTTTTGGGTAGTTGGGCATATGTGTTTGTGAAAAAAAGCTGGGGTCAGTTGTTCATGATGAGTATTTAAAAGGTTGGTGGAGGGTGAGGCCCAATTTGGGGCCAATGGGTCCGTTTTGTTGATGACTGATTGTTTCGGATAGAGAGTGACGGTTTCTTTTTTTTTTTTTTTTTCGCATTGGTTTTGGAGGTTGGATGTTAATCTTTTGATAATCATTGAGTCTCTAACCTTTCCTGTAGTTGCCTTTGCTCTCATTTTGGGGTTTGATTTATAAAAATGGGCAATGTCTTTCTGAACTATAAAACTGGCTTGCCTTGTACGCCCATGTTGTAGTGAATATATGTTCAAAGGCAGTCACAAGACATAAAGAGTATGACCTGGGTCAAGGCGCAAACATCATAACTTTTTTTTTCACAATTGCTCACAAAATGATAGGCCTAATGATGTTTTTATTAAGCTTCTTCATTGGAGAAAAGCTACTTCCATACAGACGTAATATCTGCAGTTCAAATGATGACAGTTGATCCTCGGATATTAACGCATACACACCACATATTTTCATTTTATTGCACTCTTTGCGCTTTGGGAATGTAAATGAAATGAGATTGCATAACGGGCATTACACTGTTGGCCGTGCATAAATAAGTTTCATTATTCCCTACAGTTGTTCAAGAATTCAAAAAGAAAAAAAAACATTTGAGACACTTCATCAAATTGTGTATAACAGCTGCCTACTTAACTTTTACTGACGAGGTAAAACAAAACAAAAGTACAGATAGCACACGCCTACCATCTCGTTTGACTTTGGTTTCATGTATCTTCAACGTGACACTATCACAACGGTCTTGCATTCTGTAAATTGCTTTAATTACGCAGTATTCTTGGTTTGGCTTATATCACTGATGGCACAGAACCATGAATACAAAAACACAGTGAAATAGCATTTTAAAAGTTTGAAAAGGAATTGTGACCATAATGGAGCAACTCAAACAGCACTAAAATGTCAAAAAATGCAAGGAACCGCGAAAGTTAAAACACGTAAAAATGAAAAAAAATTACAGTATCTTATGATTGGTCCCTAGAGTCTGCAGAGTTGGCAACTGAATCAACTCCACGCTTGGTCAAAACATTCCAAACTAAACCCCACAGAACAAAAAACGCATAACTTGCTTCAAAGTCAACGAGCACGAGTTCAAGCGCCAACATGATGAAGGATAGCAACACCACGAACTCCCACTAGACCATGGCCTAAGAAAAGATATTCCAACGAGTTCTGGTCCATTATAATCTCGAGTAAGGAAAGTACCTTGCCTGCAAGATAAGAGGATCTGCTTTGACTGTTAAAAGCTACAACTGGCTTCTGTATGCGATTTGAGCTTGGCAATCACATAGGAGAAATGATTTAATCGACATAATCACACCAGATACTTGTGAGTAACAAGAGCAATGCGCAGACTACCAACGCGAGTGATGATTGTAATTATACCATCACAACATGTCTTGAAAACAATACATCTATGGGAATCACATGTTCTAATTTGAAAATGTATGTCGACTCGAGTGCTGGTTTCAACGTAATCAGTAGACAAACATGTATCAATTAAGAGAAAAAAATCCAGTGAAGACCAATAGATAGGCAGCGATTTTATTTATCTGTTTAGTCCCTCCTTAATTTTTTTTAATTGAATGACAGATTTATGGTCACAATGTCGGTTAGGATACATTGATGGGAAGGCATGTCCTTGCATCAGTGCATTTTTTCCCAAATGGATGGCACTTAAGAGTTATAGCAAGCAGTTGGGCCCATACACAATCCTTGGTGGTGTAAATGTATTGAACACTGGCAGGGGTTCCAGATACAGGCCATTGCATTGCATTGCTGTGACTCCATTTGAAGACCTGGATAGGAAAATGACTTTGATGGCATACCAGGACAGGAGCGGACGAAATATAAAAGTCTTGAAGTACATCATCAGCCTTTCGGTTAAACGACAGCCATGGCCTACTATGTGCTGGTTTACACCTTATACCACCTTCATTTCATTTACAGCACCTTCTGGTTAGTAGGGTTAGCTCCTCTCAATGGCAAGATTGGTTGAAAATGAGGTGTTGATAGCTTAATTTCCCCTTGAGCGTAACAAGGCAACTGGTTTGCATGTAGCATCATTTGGATAACAGCATTACATCAGTCTCCTATAGTGTCTGTTACACATTTAGGAAATGTGTGTTGGGGTGGCCATTTTCTTATTTAATCTGTAAAATTTCGATGGTCATTTCCCTATAGCACAAATGGTGTAAATTGGGGGGGGGGGGCGTTAAATTTTGTGTATATTTTTTGGTGATAATACATATGTTTAGGACAGTGAGCAGGTTCAATGGCCAAGACACTAGTACATTGTGGCGGCCGTGCCCAGATATGAAGCTGTGATGATCACGCAAAATGTAACCCACACGTGGTTGGTAAGCTTTTGCATATCCAACTTGATACAAATGCCATGTTGGTCTGCCTTGAGTATGTTGAATAACAAAATGTGCTGAGTGAAGTGAAAGTTCAGTGAATGACTATTTACATATAGCTCCTTTCCCCATTATGCAAAAACTGGTTGTCCTTTAATATGCACATTAAAAACAGATAGAAATCAACGCTACACTCTTTATCATGCTGTTTTTAGGTCCCAAAACTTGCAGTGTCGTTGCACTGAAAATGCAGGAAGTGCCCAAATTCATGTCTGATAAGGGACTACAGTACTTAACTAAACCGACTTCTTTTTTCTCACTTCAGTTTGAAGATCATGCCCTTCACTGCTTTTGTGAATCATTATCCGGTATAAGAAACATTTAATTTGCAATTTAAGAAAGTGTTAATCTATTATCAGTACCATAATTGATATAGTTATTTTGGCATTTAATCATAATGTGACAGGGATGAAAAGACAGTCTTACATTGGAGAGATTTAAAATAGAGGCACAGAAACAGGAGAGAGGAAAAAAAAAATAAAAAAGCATTTGAAACAAAAACAGGGAGACAGCATGCATTATTGAATGTGTGCAATAGCTGTGTGGTGTGCCATATTGATACATCTGTGATTCTCTTCATCATTAATTAATAAATAACATCATAAGTGTTTGGAAATACCTGGATAAACTATTAGCATGAAATTCCTTATACGCAAATAAATATATTGGAAGTGTTCTTGCTCCAGATTTGGAAAAAAATGTTATGTTGTAGCTCACTACAGATTCATTGTACCATGATGACGTAGAATGAAACGATTTGATCTTTCATGCATTGCAAAACATGCCATCATGCAATTTTTGTAGAAAGCCTATCTGGGCTTGGACGAGAAAGGCCAACTGTTTATTTTGTATTATTATGAAGTTAAATGCAAGATATCGTGCTAAAACTCCAAATGATACATGGACCATACATGCATGGGCTTAAATCTACTTTTTGCTTGAAGAATGTTTGTTTACCAGGCAAGGACCGCCCATCATCGTGTTATAAATCATACTCTAAGTGGAGAACTATGTTAAAAATAGTACAAGCAGCAGCCACACCAACACTCTTTCACTGCCATATCATTTTCTAATGACAATTAAAACCTCAGCATAGCTTCAAACTACTGTTGAACTTCAAACAAAGGCTGCATTCCATGGCGTTTTTTCAGTGAGACAAGATTACAAGTAGGCTTTCGTAAAACATCTCTTAAACACTTTCGTTTGCATAATGGTCCAAAGAACAGTAAAACCGGAATTTGACCATGGTATTGATGAAAGAAAAGTCCTGAAAGTGACCCTTTTAGCTCAGCTGATTTCTCAGTCAGCTAGGTTTATCTTCATGGGACTCCAGACTTTAATTTGTTCCAGAGGTGGCGAGGCAATTTTCTCATTTTCATAAAATTTGTGTGCTGTAGGGCTATTTTCGAATTTTTCTCCAAAACTGTTACTCAGATTGTGCTAAAACGTGGTTGAAATGTTGTTGATGGCAGGGTTAGACCATGTATACCACTTGGTGGTGACACAATAGATTCCTGAATTTTAACGGATTTTTAAAATTCTGAAGTGTGTCGAGTAAAGCATGCAATCCGTCTGGGTACTGTGTTACACAATGGATTTTGCAATAAAAAACACTTTAGATTTCTCCAAAGCCATCCGTTAGATTCACTTGGTTTAAACATATTTTATTTACAGCAAATTACAATATAAATCAAATAAATAAATATATATATATATATATATATATATATATATATATATATATATATATATATATATATATCAGTGATATGATCAGACCATCTCAGGTTTGAACGAATTGTGGTACCAAGATGTTTATGTTTACCAACATCCTGCAAAGTGTGTCCGTGGAAAGAAATGGGATGATATGTAATACGATTCGTTTTTGGAGAGACAAGCATTGAAAGTTACAAGCCAGTCATTGGAATATTGTTTAATATCTGAACGATCAGAGTTAAAACTTTCAGTAACTGAGTTATCAATGGTATGATATAGACACGTATCATCAGCAAACATTTTTATATTGGCTCCAACAGGGTCCACAGTGTCCTTAATATAAATGCAAAACATGAGAGGTCCAAGTACTGAGTCTTAAGTACACCTGCGCAAAATTTGCCCTAATTAGAAGACTGGCCTTGAACAACTACCAGTTGACAACGATTCAACAAATAATCTGATAACCAATCATGAAGAGATCCTGCAACAGGCCGTCATGCCAAACTTTATCAAATGCTTTACTAATATCCAAAAATATAACCTCGCGTTTTTTTGTTTTTGTTTTTGTTTTTGTTTTGTTTTTGTTTTTGTTTTTGTTTTTTGTTTTTTTTTTTTGGTGATCAACTGCCAAACTTAAATCGTGATAAAGGACAAGTAATTGATTAATGGTGGAATCACCAGGTATGAAACCGGTTTGGTGGGCAGATATAACAGTATTATCTTGAAAGAAATTGAACACATGCTTAAATACTATTTTCTCAAATATTTTCCCAGTACAAATAACTAATGACACAGGCCTGTAATTATTACATATGTCATCAGGGCCTTTTTTTTGAGGGGAGTAACATTTGCTTTTTTCCATTATGAACAGAACGGCTTTTTGAAAAGTGAAAGGTTAAACAATTTTTCAAGGGAAGAAGAGATAGCGGGTGCAGCTTCTTGTAGAAGTTTAGCACTTATTCCATCAGGACCAAGAGCTTTAGTGGTGTCGAGACTTGAATGTATGTCGAGAACTTAATTTCCGTTACATTTATGGAATCAACTTAAGGGAAAGGCTGGTTGGTAATTTCAGGCAAAGTAGCTGAAGAAGAATCAACCTGGCATTGTTGCAGAAGGAAAGAGTTAAAAATTCAAGCTTTTAAGAAACTATCTGATATATGTTTGCCGTCATGTAAAAGAGAGGGAAAAGTGGAAAAATAATTTCTGTTTAGAAAGTGTTTGACAGGCACCACCAACATGTGGTTGATCCAGAAGAAATGTTTAAGGGCAGGTAAGACACCACAAACCTTTGCATGGCCGATTTTGAGATTTTAACGGTTTATAGAAAATAAATGTCCTTTCTTTTAGTTGTCAAAATTTCAAGCTTTTAACTAAAGTCGAAATATGAGGAAAACGCCAAGAACCACACAGGAATGTGGACATGGGAACGTCCATGTGTCATTCGTTTGGTTTTCAGCCGCCATACGGGTCAATGCCACCTGTCAATCATAGTGAACAGCATGTCAGGTGGCTGCAGGTAGCAACGGCCTATGGCAAAAGGAGAGTGGTATCAGGGCGGCAATGTGAAAAAAGACTTCGTGCCGAAAGTATGTCTGTGGGCAGGGAAAACATGCAAACATGCTAACATATCATAGCCTTAGTGGTTAACTTTATAGTTATCTTGCTTGTTTTGCGTTGTAATGAAGGGAGACGATGTCCCTTCAAAGGCCGTGCCGCGAAGGACTGCCCCAGTGGTCTTGCACAGCAAAGACTGGCGGCGAAAAAAACTGGCACTTGAATCAACAATACGCAAGTACATGATATTTTATCGAAACCTAGGGATGAGAAAATGTAAGTACAAATAAACACATCGAAACAAATAAGCATAAACGTGAACAGCAGAGAAAACATACAAAACTCAGGTTGGAAATAGAAATGAAACTCATTGAGAAAATAACTACAAAATAATGACAAGCTAACTAAGTAAAGTGAACAGACGAGTCTAACAAGCTAACTACATAAAGTATACAGATAGGAGTAAATTCAATAAAATACTATCCCTAAAAACGGGACGAAGAGACAAGGGGCAGCATATGAAACCCACCATTCATGCACTGAGCACGAGCGGCCATAGGCTGCCCCACCGAGGCAAGGCCACACAACTTTCATTGCCAGGCTTGAGGTCAGGGGCCCGAAGGGCCGCCTTCATGACGTCACACCTTGAAACCAGACTGTCGCCATTTGACAGATAGCTGAATAGTGTTTTCCGTACTTCAAAAGCTCTTTTATTGATGCGATTGGCTATAAATTGATTGACATCCTCCCCAAATGCTAAGGGACGATGTTTACTACGTTTTGTACAAATATCAGCTCACCTAGAGCAAATGGTATTGTTTCAGAAGCAAATGATCAACATCAAAGGCCTTTGAAGCTTGTTTTCTCAGAAAGGATAATAGGACGAGAACCCCACCCTAGAATGGATATTCCAAGAAACCGCTGTCAAAATTTAATCCAGTTAACGGCTTTTGATCCTTTTATGCCCTAACTGCAAAAACGATTCAGCCATTTTCTTAATTTTGCTTCGTTCTTTTTCTATGAAATGAAGAAAATGAATAAATTGAAAATCAAAAGTAAAATTGCAATGTCAAACTTTGAGGATGGATAACAGAAAAACGAAACCAAACATAAAAAAATTGCAGGATCGTTTTTTGTTGTCAATATGTCAGGATTAAGATGCAAGTGTAATTATGATTTTGTCACAAATAATTAAAGACTTATATCGACATTTATTGGGTGGATGTTTTGCGGCCAACTTTCATTTGTTTATTCAACAATTAACATCACAGACACCCAAAAATGGGACATATAAATTCTTTGGAGTATGACGATTACACACATATATGATATGTTCTTCCAACGCACATTTTGAGCTAGGATTGACTACAGTGAGATTTATTTTTGGTGTCTTACCTGTCCTTAAGTCGGTGCACAATTTTTCATTATATTCTTTTTCAGCCTGATTCAATTCTTGATAATTGTTCCGTAATTGGCAAAAGGTTTTCCATGCGGCTTGTTCAAAATTTCGGCTCTTTGCTTTTTCGTATTGTCTGTTGACTTGACAGTTAAGTGATCGGAGGCGGGTATTATACCAAATGCAGATCAGAAGGCCTGACTTCAATCTTTTTATTTGGAATACATCTTGCTGCTCTGTCTATGAATAAGTTTGACCACGAATTGTAACATAGGTCAATGTCATTGGTAACAAACCATTGAGCCTAATCAATCCCTCTAAGATGAGCTCTTAACACATCAAAGTCCGCATTTGGGTAGTCCCGTATGGGACGTTTAAATACAGGATCTTTCTTACGGCGAAAGAGTAAATTAGCCGCCACAACACAATGATCACAACTTCATACTGGAATTGTACAGAAAAACATAACCCATATTCATAAATTCCAAACCAAACAATGACAGCAAAGAAATTCCACAGTTACCAAAGCATCAACATTCAGCTTCCAATACCAAAGTGACGAAACAAATTGCACTCCTGACTTGAGACAGGCAGTCACCCATAAGAGGCAACTGGTGGTTTTAAACCGGTCCTCTCAACCTTTGAAATATTTTTCATCAACTACAGACTATAGGGTTCCCAAAATATATAGGCCTAACCGCTTAAAATCCATATTCTATTACTTGTGCCAAAAATATAAAAGAGCGACTTGGTAGGCCTATCACCTTTTGGTTGTCCTGACTTGTTAGTCAGCTAAGTTTACAGAAAAAAAGAAAGTAGAAAGTAGGCCTACATCGTTTTTGTGATATTTATGAATCTAAAACATTATAAACATACTCTACCTCCATTTTAACTATGAGTCGGAGAATTACACGAATTTCACGGAGAAATATGGGAATATTATAAATATATATGGTCCAGACAGGTTACTGAATGATTGGTAATACGAGTCGGTTCATGTACGTGCATAGTAAGAAAATTGTTTCTGACAAATTGATTGAGCTTAAGACCAGCCTGAGTTAAGAAATCGGAATTCAAGTCACCTGTTAGGATGATATTCTGAATACTGGTACAATTTGCTAGATCACAACTTTGCTGAAGTTTATCCCCAAAAGACACCAGAGCATTTGGAGGCCTGTAGATGACACCGAATAAAAAATTATTGTGATGAAGTCTGATTTCGCTGCATAGGAGCTCAATATCAGGTATCTCCAAGTCAGAACGTAGAGATACGTGTAAAGATTTGAAATAATAGAGAGCTACACCACCACCGACTGCATTGGGGTGGCTGCGTCGAATAATATCTTGATAACCAGGTATAGTAACATTAGTAACAGAAGAGTTTGGGGAAAGAACTGGTTCAAACAGAGATTATGTCGAATTCCGGTATCAGATCTGAGCGAATCAGCCTCACCTTATCCATGGAGAGGCTAAGAATATTGGAATGACAGAAAAAAATAGCGTGGGAATGTTATACAGGGCTGGGGTTTGTATGGACGTCTCCAGCTAAAAGTATTAACAGGGGACTAAAGGCTAGGATGTAGTCGAATTTCAGCTGGCGCCAGTGAAATCAAGTGAACGACATATAAAATGAAAAGAGCGTGCGGTTTCTAACGGAAAGGTTTAAGTTAAGGATAAGTATGGCCAAACTCACGTATGTAAACATGTAAACAACTCGGTAAACTGAGTAAACCGGTCGTTTCACTAACATGAATTCATTATCAGTTCCAATAAATGCGTTAGAGTAAAATGAGAGTCACACATCATAATATGTAAACATCTGTGCACCGTTTTAAACATGTTACTAGTGACTGACAATATGATATTCAAACTGTTTACCCAAGTTTGGTCAAAAGACGTAAATTGCAGCAGTACTAGATTGACAATGAGCAGTATCTTACAACATATAAAGATCTGAAATACATTCGGAGAAACGTTAAATATTGTAATACAGTCTTCTATGTAATACCAATGAATACAGTAGAGAATATATGTGGGGACTGGAACACAGGAAAAGACTGCTCCAATACTTAAATACAAGAAATACGCATAACTACTGAGCATAAAGCTTCCTGCAGTTGAGGCACAAGTTGACAACAACCTAAGCATAGCAATAACAGCTGGTTGTATGTATATTTTGTTAGGTATCCAATAAACCTTAGTGAGACAGCCCTTAATATCACACGGTGTTGTGCAGTATTTTTTATTATTAAGGTAGGCTCCATACATGTTCGATGTATAAATTAGTACAAATGAGTGCAAATTCTATACGTTATTTCCCTAAAAAGGAACAGATCGGCATCAAATAAACGAGGCAAGTACAATACAAAAACATACAATGCCGAGACCCTCACATAAAACAAAATACACATGAAGCACGCAATGTGACATCCTGAGATATACTCAGCAAGGAGGTAAAAAAGCACTTGAACGTGAAGTGATTAATAGCTAGAAAACTTATATTAGCGTATATGTACGTCGCAAAAATGTATTTGTAACTGCTTTGAAACATGTGCAAATACATACTGGCCGCAACACATAAAAGACAAACCAAGAACACATGAACAACACACACTGAAATAATCAACAGACGTCCCGGAAAGGAAATTGATGACGGCATGACAGTGAGCATTTCATGAAGAAATTCTGAGCTGAACATCCCTATTGTGCTGTCAAATATAAACGTGCTAAAGATGAATAAAGTCAGTACATGTCATATATTTCCATCTCGCGTACTAGTGAATGCGAATTATACGATCAAGTTTTCAAATTATCCATGAGAGGCGTAGATGTATTGGTTATTCTGCCAAGGAGCACATGAACGAGGTGTCGATTATGGATATTAAACCAGGTAAATGACTATTTAAATAGAGTAAGTGAGAAGAACTCTGTACTAGACAATTTGCGTGTGAGGAAATTTTGTACAGAAGTGTACATTTGAGATTTAATACCACCATAATGGGGCATATTGTGTTAATCTAAAGTACGATAACGTATGGCACTTTTGATATTTTGATGAATTGCCACTTATGGAACATCGGTTCACGAGAAGAAAATGCAAACAAATCGAAACTGAAAACAGAAAACAAATAATAGAAATATATGATAAACAATATGATACCATAGCTGGTCTGTACATGTTGTTCAGTGTCAGTTACATGTGCTCTAACGTGATAAAGATTAATTCCATGTTTGCTTTCACAAGTGGAAAATGAATCTTAGCAACAACAACATAATCAACAAATAGATGTGATACGCGCTTGCTGTATATATAAATCACAAAACAGCTAACAATACGATATTTACGCACCAAGCACCAGTATAACATCCAACATCAAATCAACATTGTGACTGTATGTCGAACAATAATTATTCCAATTTTGTTGATACAGACCACAAACATGTATTTGCAGGTCATTTGGATAAATGCTAAATTCAGTTTTGATAGAATTGATGAGAAAATAGAGTCAGCTTTGCTTGTTAGTCACCCACAATGAAAATTATAAATGAGCTAAGTGCCTACAACTCCTGGTATTGTGACTCTATGAGGCATGGCACTCCACATGGGACTGATGTTACTTTCAACAGTAGCGCACATTGCAATTGGTAGCGCACGTTTTAAGTGCCGATAGTTCCTACTCCAAGTGAATGTCACTACACGACTCTGTGAAATAATTCTGGATGAAAAGACAAACGTAATTGTGGCAAGGATTAAGCTAGTGTTGCCTTTAAAGCAGACTCAGTTTCATTTTACAACTCTAATTGAGTGAACTAAATATGCAGCTTCGGTCTACTTTTGAGGCAAGAGCCAGCGATACAGTAATACTAGCCATTACTATCCCTGTGGTTAGCGAATACCTGCATACAATGACCATTTTTCCATGCACTGGCATTTTTCTAATGATAAATGCACTGTGGTGAGTGACCACCTGTACGACGCGACCAGTGACTGGGAAAATTTAGCAAAAAACACATAATACAACTGCTTTTTACGGAAAGTCTCTCCAGTGCAATAACACTGACAAACCTGATTCTTTTCCCGATCACATAAAACGAAGATGTAGCTGTAATTTATTCAGATAGGATAATTCTTGTGAGTTTCAAAGTTTATTTCAAACAATTACCACTACTTTGAACTGTATCGCAATTTGAAATGCAGGGTTCTCCTTTGTTTTCTTTGCTTTGAGGTTGAATTGCCTGGCACCTTGTGCATGTGGTGCCATCCTCGGGGTACCATCTACTACCAAGCCCTTTTTTTGCAAAAAAAAGTCCACTGAACAGTCACAAAAATATTCTGAATACATTACTTACTATCTTGACCTTAATCTGCATGCTGTCAAGTTCATTGTTAATTGTAAGAAAGCATGAAAAATATGCTCCTAGTGTATTGCAAGTGCACAGTTGAATCTGCCATTTTTATGATTCATTTGGGCACAAAATACTGCACCATCACTTCCGTGAACTCTTCAGTGAAGCACTTGGTCTGGCATTTGTTGATTACCTTTGCACAGACATATCTGTGGTGTTGTGTTGTCATCTATGTTACATTCGACTAAATTTTAATTAATAGGTCTTAAATTCAGCATTATTTCTACCATATTGTGGTGAAATTATTGAATCAAGAGTAATACTTTCATGTAACTTCAGTGAACTCTGGACACACAACTGCTTGAGATTTGTTGATTAATGTTAGCCAAGTCAATAGCGGGCAGATATGTATATATATATATATATATATATATATATATATATATATATATATATATATATATATATATATATGGTGTTTTGCTTGCCATTTATTCTATATTTGATTAAATTTGAATTATTGCAAGGACAAGCCATCATCTCTACCAGCGTCCATGCCACACCCAAGAGAGCATGTGTCCTACTGAGGCAATATCGTGTTTCACTTGTGGCCAAAAAAAAAAAAAAAAAAAAGCGAAAAACATGAAATTTACAGTAGCAATATTTGAACTATATCTTCATCATAAAATCAAGTATATAAACATCTTGGATTACATGCCCCAGCGGCAGGTCCTAGCGAAATTAATGCTGATGCTTTGATGGAAGAGCCTAGCTATCATGTCTACCAGCGTCCATGTCCATACCGAAGAAAGCATGTGTCCTACTGAACAGAAATCATGTTTCACTTGTGGACAAGAGAAAAATGGGAAAAATATGGCAGTTACAGTACCATTATTTGTACTATGATTTCATCACAAATGAAGTAAATAAACATCTTGGATCACAACTGGAAGTTGTAGTCATTGTGGCTATTGATATGTTCCATTCGAATCTTCTGTGTCAAAAATGTGAAAGACAATTTCAAAGTCGAATTGAAAATGCCAGAAAAGAACAAGGCGGGTAATAACCAAATGCCGCCAAACACAGGATGAGATTGGCATAAAAATAAAACGTACAACTGTATATTCTTGTGAATGATTTACGGCTAAACACCGTGACAAATATTGAATGCACACCTCACATGATTACACCATGCCTCACTTTTTCCCTAATGGCTTTATTACTTAGGTTCAAATGGTGTGCAACTAGCATCACTTCCTAGCGTGCTATTGTGCCTCCACATTGTTTGACCAATTAGATCTGTGTGCACCATGGAACGCTGGACAGCTTGCCCATCCGCAGACAGGAAATATTTATGGTGCGGAATTCACAGTCTTAGATCAAATTTTTGTTTTTTGTGTTCCCAAATGATAATGCTTGGAAAAATAAGACTCCTGGAGATAAATCCTGCATGTATACTGAATATGGACAGTGAGGCCTGATATGTTAGTGTGTGTTTCATATACTGAACCCCAATGAAAAGTATCCACATAAAAAAATTAACACATTAATTTTGTAAGTTACTAAGTACTGTGTGTGCATATATGCATGGTTTGGAGCCTACATCAGGGTCATTCAGGACAACTTTTTAACTTTTGCTGGGTTGTTACATAATGCATGTGACTTTTGTGCACCGAATATGGCTTCTGACCACCACTCCTATTGGATGGCTAAAATGACCTGATGTTTTCAGTGGTTTTAAAAAGGGATGTTCAGCCAAGAAAAAAGCCAGTGGTCTCAGGTGTGTTGAGGCGATCATGCCGCGTCTGAGCCAAGGTCAAAGACACCATGCTTTGGGGCTTGCAGAGGGTGGAGTCCCAATCACTCAAATCGCACAAAGAATGGGGTGTACTCGGCGCACCATCCAACGACTAATTGAACGGCAACAAGAAACTGGATCCGTAGATGATCGGCCTAGGCCTGGCCGAGAAAGAGTGACAACACCTGGCCAAGACCGTCACATCCGGCTGATGCACCTGCGAGATCGTTTCCGTACAGCAGCCCAAACAGCCCGTGAGACTCAAGGGGTGAATCACCGTCCTGTCAGTAGTTCTACTGTGGAGAGGCGACTGAGAAGCAGTGGCCTAACAGCCAGAAGACCTTACAGGGGTAAGCTGCTGACCCAACCCAGAAGAGAAAGACGACTGCAGTGGTGTAGAGCACACTCCAGGTGGACTCGCCAGCAGTGGAATACCGTCCTTTTTACTGACGAGTCCCGTTTTTGTGTCAGCAGAGCAGATGGCAGAGAACGTGTGTGGCGCCGGACTGGGGAGAGATATGCAGATGCCTGTGTCCGTCAGGCAGATCGATGGGGTGGACCCTCTGTCATGGTGTGGGCAGGCATCAGCAACCGCTACCGGACACCCCTAGTGGTCATTCAAGGGATCCTCAATGCTAGGCGGTACATTGATGAGGTGCTGGAGCCGCACATGGTCCCATTTATGGAGCAGCATCAAGATCTGGCGATCTTTCAGCAGGACAATGCACGTGCACACTCTGCAAGATTAACAATGAACTTTCTCAATGAGAACAACATCAATGTCATGGAATGGCCAGCGTTCTCACCCGATCTGAGCCCTATTGAACATTTGTGGGATCAGTTAGGCCAAGGTATTCAACGGAGGACACCTAGGCCTACTACCCGAAACCAGCTGATCCAAGCTCTGCAGGAAGAATGGAATAATGTTCCCCAACACAGAATTCAAACCCTGGTCAGCAGTATGCGCCGCAGATGTATAGCATGTGTTGATGCTCGAGGTGGCCACATCCCATATTGAACAGAAAAATTTGTGTGACTTTCAATTAGGGCAGTTAATGACATTTTTTGCCTGTAAGTGACGTTAATGTCGGTAGAGCGTGACATTATTTTTACGCCAGAAAAGTTAATGCTTTGTTAAGTTCTAAGCACGTCTAGGTATGAAATGTTTCAAGTATAAACAATAAAATACTTCAAAATTGGCATGTGGATACTTTTCATTGGGGTTCAGTATATTTACTTGAGGATGCCAGAAAAGACATAGAATGGCGGAACCAGAGTTTAGTATTGCACCTGCACAAAGAGGCCAAACCGAGGTAAATTTAACAAAAACGTGTGCATATTTTGGACAAAGTGATTCACACAGGGAGACCAAGCTGTGAGACCAGATTTAAATAAAATTCAAACAGTATTTGATGCTTGTCAAATACGCGGGGATGGAATAGGAAATGACATCTTGTCATTAAAAAATGACATCTGTGAAGGAAAAGTAGAACTGAAATACCACAAAAGTAAATCGTCTTATGTCAGCAAGTAGCACATTAGGGTCAGTGAATCTAGTAAAGCTAGTAAAGCTAGAAGTAGTAGCCATGGTGATGGTGGTGCCTCTGATAGTCATGGTGGTGATGGTGAATTTGAGGATGGTCGTTATGGTGAGGTTTTTACTAGGTCAAAAAGCAGCAGCCCAAGTTTTGATTGAAAGAATAATTGCTTCATATGTGGCCAGGCATGCCCACCTGAACACAGATTTTCAAAGTCTAGAGGATGGCCAATGGTTGCAACTGTATCAGACGCAGCCGAACCAGATGATGAAAAAATAAAGAGTAAAGTTTTGAATGCTGCAAGGGAAAGGGAAGATAAAATGATCACTGGGCTCTGTGGGGTTCCTAATAGTGATCTAATAGCTAATGATGCAAGGTATCATCAAAAGAAATATTGCTTATCAAATAATATCCTCCAAAAATCCATAGCAAAAGTCAAAAGGGAAAATAAAGACACAACTAACACTGAAACTGTAATACAGAAGCTAATTGATGGAATTTAAGATCCTATCGTCAACAAAAAAGAAATCTTCCTGGTGTCAGAATTAAAGGCAAGGTTCATTCAGTTAGCATCAGAAAACAATGTTTATGTAGATAAGACATATCCAACAAGAAGTCTGCAGGTAAAAATGAGTGTCTCGTGGCCAGAGTTCGAATTCTACGCAAAGACTCGGAAATCAGACCTTGTGTTACACAAAGATGTGTCACAAAGTAGTGCATTGCTGAAGCTTACTGAAGTAGCCCAACTGCTCAAAGGTATCCAGAACCCTTATCAACATAGTCTAGATTATGAGGATACAATTTTACCATCAGATGAAGCCATTGTTCACCAAGCCATTGGCATCCTCAGAGCCCGTATCAAAACAAATACTTACAAGTTGCAACATGAGTACTATGCTCCTGGTGAGATTACGGCAAAAGGTGCTCTACAGTTCATAGATTCTTTGTTGTACAAAGCAATATGCTGGTTTGGTGACGAGGATCTCTACAAGTTGGCTGCTGTAGCTGATAAAACAAATATCAAAGCGTACAATATAGTTCTCTTGTATATGGCATTTCCTATACAGAACTGAGAAAATATTTAACATTGGCAGCATTCCATGTAACCCCCTTTACAAAACAACTTCCTTCTGGAGCATTTATTCCTTCTGAACTTGATGATAATAGAATTACCTTTCCTCACTTACCACAATGTTCCAGCTGAACATTTGACCTTCAAAATATACCAGGTGATTGTACACATACATACATCTTGATAACATATCTCAATCTCTGTGTCATGTTATGCTCAAATTTAATTCCATTGTTTGGTTTTAGCTTTTGATGCTAAATGATCATGGTAGGCAAGGAAAGGTAATTCTATCATCATCTGTTGGTGTGACCAATATACTTGTCATGGCATGGGTAATTCTCCTGCCTTCCACAGTGTGCTTGTTGTGGTCCCACTTGTACCCGACGGCCACAATGAGTCCCTTCCCCCATCATCTTTGCTCTTAAATTCAGAAGGGATAAATGCTCCAGAAGGAAGGTGCTCTGTAGAGGACGTTATATGGAATGTTGCCGATGTTAAAAATTTGGTCAGTTCTGTATAGGAAATGCCATATCCAAGAGAATACATGGTCTCAATCAAATCTCTTCTACGAAATTCATGATGTAAATGAACAGACAATCCAAGTTGTTTGACAGGCACGATAGATGAGCACAGATGTGAAATGTCACAAGATATACTCTATGCCTTGATATTTGTTTTATCAGCCACATAACAGCAACTTGGAAGTAAATGTTTGGATACAGGCTCTGAGGATGCCAATGGCTTGTTAAACAATGTCTTCATCTCATGGTAAAATTGTACCTTCAAAATCTATGCTTTGTTCATCAGGGTTCTGGATACCTTTGAGCACTTGGACTAGTTCATTAAGCTTCAGCAATGCACTACTTTGTGACACATCTTGTGAAACACAAGGTTTGACTTCCCAGCCTTTGTGTAGAATGCCAACTCTGGCCACAAAGCACTCATCTATACCTTCAGACATCTTGTTGGATATGTCTCATTTACATAAAAACTGCTTTCTGATGCTAACTAAATGAACCTTGCCTTTAATGGTGACATCAGGAAGACTCCTTTTTTTGACGATAGTATCTCTAATTGAGGATAAGGGTGTTTGGGTCAGCAATTCATGCACCATTAATACATCACAAGATGATCTTGATGACTCTGACAGGGATTGAATTGAAAAAATATATAAATACACATTATGTACCTGTATCTTGCAATTCATCTAGACGTAGTTTAAAGACATTGGTGAAAAATCATGCAATTGTCCTGCAAAAGTATTTAATGTGTATTTAAACAGATAGGACACAAAGTGTTAATATGTGAATGGGTCCAAATATCTGAAAAAATAAGATATATCAGCACAACATACATATATATCATAGTTATGTGACAAAGTTCAGTATGTTTAATTTTGTTATCACATTTGACACAAACATAAGAACATGTTTTATCCCTTTGAACCTTACTTTGAATATACGTGCGATTTAAGAAAAGCAAAAGGTTTACTAAATAAAAATGCCCCTAAGTATGACAGATTTAGCTAAGAAGAGTCAATCCTGTCTTACCATGATCATGCTATTATATTTCTGCAGTGCAGAGTAAAATGTATGTAATACATTTGTGATATATTCTACTACTATTCATATTTTCCACAAATTTTGTTCCAAATAGTTAGGCTACAAAGGGTTAAATTCTCAAAATTATACAAACTACACAGTCTGCAGTGGGCCACGGCAGATTCATAGTCCTGATATTCTCAGCTTTCCAACAGAATAAGATGCACTTTAGTTACTTTCACTACAAGGTGGTCAAAAATTTTGGTCAGCATGCTGCAGCTAAGTAATTGGCACAGGAAGGTACCCTTTAATATTGTTTGAGTGACCTCCCTGATGCCCTTACATTGGCAAGACAAAATCTTGCTGACTCTCGCCATTATAATTATAAGAAATTAAATGACAGAGCTAATGCAAATGAGTTGATCCTGAGATACTATCTAATTCTTAAAGCACAGAAACAAAATGACATTTTTGACAGATAGGGACCCTGGTATGAAGTAATTCAAACCCTTGGCCCAGTTTGTTATATTCGCTACAGCCGAGGTTCAGCCAGTCAAGAAGTCTTAATGAGTGCTGGTTCACCCTAGTATGGCCTGGAACAAGCTAACCAAGAGGCCTGTGCATAATGCCCGGCCCAGTACACGCATGCCTATGGGAAAACCTTGTGCTTTGATGGCTGGAGCAGCCCTGACCCAGCTGAGGGGGTTGCCCTGCAGTCAATGCAAGAGGTGAATCCACGAGAGAATAGCCATCTGACAGGCACTTAGAAGGACATGAGGACATGCCCATGCAGAGAGCAGTGGTGAGGCACCACGAAAAAGAGTGTCTGGAATGGCAAATTATATAACCCCAGAAGAGACTCCAGAATGCCCCAGCACTGTGCTATGGTGTATGGATTTTAGTGGTGGAAGTTCTAAGCAGACCTCTACAGTTCATTGAGCAACACGTTACCAGTGGCCAAAGTACATGCACTACAATTGTAATAATAGACTTTGTGAAATTATTCTGGATAATAAGACAAAGCAGATTGTGACAACGATTAGCTAGTGTTGCCTTTAAGGCAGACAAAGTTGCATTTTACTACACTAGTTCAGTAAACTACAATGCAGCTTGAATTTGCTTTTCAGGCAAGAGCCAGTGATACAGTAGTTCCTGCCATTACCAACCCCTGTGGTCCGAGTATACCTGCTCAAAACGGCCATTTTACCCATGCACAGCCATTTTTGTACTGATAAATTCACGGTCGTGAGTAAGCACCTGCAGGACGCGACCAGTGACTGAAAAAAAAATAGCAAAAAACACATAATACAACCGTTTTTTTACTGAGAGACTCTCCAGTGTGAAAATAGTGACACACCCGATTATTTTCCCAGTCACATTTAACTAAAATGTAGCTGTAATTCATTCAGATGTCATAATTCTTGGGAGTTTTAAACTATATTTTAAACAATTACGATTAATTTGAAGTGTTTCACACTTGGAAATGAAGAGTTCTCATTTGTTTTCTTTTTTCTTTTTTTTTGCTTTGAAGTTGAACTGCCTGGCACATTGTGCATGTGGTGTCATCCTTGGGGTGCCGTGTACTGTTAAGCCTTTGTTTTGCACAAAAAGACAACTGAACAGTAAAAATATTCTGAATACATTACTTACTATCTTGACTTTAATCTGCATGTGTCAATTTATTTGTTAATCATAAGAAATCAAGTAAAAATATGCTCCTAGTATTTTGCAAGTGCACAGTTGAATCTGCCATTTTTAGGTTTCATTTGGGCACAAATTACTGCACCATAAATTTGGAGAACTCTGCAGCGAAGCACTTGGCCTGGCATTTGTTTAATAGCTACACACAGACATACCTGTGGCGTATTGTCATCTAAGTTATATTCGACTATATTTAAATTAACAGGTCTTAAAATCAGCATTATTTCTATCATACTACGGTTAAACAATTCAACCAAGAGTAATACTTTCATGTAACTTCAGTGAAGTCTAGACACACACCTGCTTTGACCTTTGCTGTTTTATACTAGCCAAGTCAATAGCTGGCAGATATGTATATATGTGGTGTTTTGTTTGCCATTTGTTGATATTTAATTAAATTTGAACTAGTGCAAGGACAAGCCATCATCTCTACCAGCGTTCATGTCCACATCAAAGAGAGCATGTGTCCTACCAAGTTAAAATCGTTTTTGACTTGTGGGCAAGAAAAAAATGCGAAAAACGTGAAAGTTACAGTAGCAATATTTGTACTAAAAATTCATTATAAAATAAAGTAAATAAACATCTTGGATCACACAGCCCAGCAGCAGGTCCTAGCAAAAGTAATGCTGATGCCTTGATGGAAGAGCCTAGCCATTATCTCTACCAGCGTCCATGTCCATACCGAAGAAAGCATGTGTCCTACTGAGCACAAATCATGTTTGACTTGTGGACAAGAGAAAAATGAGAAAAAACATGAAAGTTACAGTAGCATTATTTATACTATGATTTCATCACAAATAAAGTAAATAAACATCTTGGATCAGAACTGGAAGTTGTAGTCAGTGTGTCTACGGGTATGTTGCATTTGAATCTTCAATGTCAAAAATGTGAAAGACAGTTTCAAAGTCGAATTGAAGAAGCCAGAAAAGAACAAGGTGACATGAAAACAAAATGCCACCAAATACAAGATGAGATTAGCAGAAAAAATATACCGTACAATTGTATATATTTGTGAACGATTTATGGCTAGACACTGTGACAAATCTTGAATGCACAACTCCATGATTTCACCATGCCTCACCTTCTCCCTTATTACTTAATAATTTAGAGTCAAATGTCGTGGAATTAGAATCAGTTCCTCGCGTGCCATTGTGTATCCACATTGTTTGAGCAATTAGATCTGTGTGCACGATTCCACGCTGGGCAGCTTGCCCATCCAAAGGCAGGAGATCTTTATTGTGCGGAATTCACAGTTTATATGGACCATACACTTCTTCACTCTCTTTATACAGAGAAAATGTTCAAAACCATAATATGTTGCTGGGGAGTTTTCTTAGCTGAATTTGGGGCAAAAAAAAAAAAATAAATAAAAAAATAAAAAATAATTTCAGTATGCTAGGACCATAGGGAGTGGCTAATGTTCCGATTCCCAATTTCCCAATTCCACAAGAAGTTTCATTGTTAGACACGATTTATGTGGTCAAATCCCATGCAGAGAGTGGCATTGCAGCAACCAACTGGTGTGGTCAACCAATGGGGAAAAGAGACAACACAACTGAGTGACATGCCCTGACTGGCATACTTGATGCAGGTAATAAGCATGAACCTCATTGGCCCTTTTCTATCCACAAAGTAAGGAAATAAACATGCTTTGTAGTAGTGGAACACCTGAGTAGATGGGCTGGAGCCATATCAATTCCTAATAAGTCCTCACAAGTAGTAGATGATGTGATAATCTAAGAACTCTTTCCTTGTCATGCTATACCTCAATCCGATTCACACCTTTCGATTTGATGTATGGCAGAAGGGCCAGATTGCCATTAACTAAGTATTTGGCACAGGAAAGTACCCTTCAAGATTGTTTAAGTGACCTTTCCGATGCCCTTACATTGGCAAAATTAAAATCTTGCTGATTTTTGCCATTATGATCATTAGAGAATAAATGTCATAGCTAATGCAGATGAGTTGATCCTGGGAGACTCTCTAATCCTTAAAGAGCAGGACAAAAATGACATTTTTGACATTGGGACCCAAAGTATGATGTCATTTGAATCCTTGGCCCAGTTTGTTTGATTCGCCACAGGCGCGGTTAGCCGGTCAAGAAGCCTTAATGAGTGCTGGTTCACCCCAGTATGGCCTGGAACAAGCTAAACAATAGGCCTGTGCATCATGCCTGGCCCAGTACACGCATGCCTATGGGAAAGCCTTATGCTTGGATGGCTGGAGCAGGCCCTGACCCAGCTGATGGGGTTGCCCTGCAGCCAATGCAAGAGGTACATCCTTAAGAGACTAGCCATCTGACAGGCACTAAGAAGTACATGAGGACACGGCCATGCTGTGAGCAGTGATGAGGCACCACCAAATAGTACAGAAAAATATTATTCATATTCATTAATTCCAAACCCAACAATGACAGCAAAGATATTCAAGACTTGCCGAAGCATCAACATTTCTCTTCCAATATCAATGTAAAGAAACAATTTTCACTCCTGAATTGAGACAGGTAGTCGCCCTTAAAAGGCAACTGGTGGTTTTGAACCGGTCCTCTCAACCTTAGAAATATTCATCTTTAACTGCAAACACAAGTTCTTTTCCAAAAGAAGAGTGTCTGACATGGACGATAACATAACCCCAGAAGAGACCCCAGAACATCCCAAAACACCCCAGCATTGTGCTGCCACGGTGCATGGATTTAAGTGGTGGAAATTGTAACCAGACCTGTGCAGTTCAATGAGCATCACGTTACCAGTGGCTAAAGTATATGCACTATAACTAATAATAGACCTGTTGCCAAGACTCAATCACATAGGAAAGACATTATAATCCTGGGCCTGTGCCCCAGCAGCAGGTCCGAGTGAAGTAAATACTGATGCTTTGATGGAAGAGCCTAGGTGCTTCAATAGACTACAGGCACATAACTATCTGCACAATGGCAGGAAATGGAGATAGAGCACGAGGGTCAATGCTTAGAGGCTCTCGAACTGGCAGCATATTAATGTGCTTTGGGATTGTGTTAGCGGTCGGCACCACATGCGTTGAGCCTCTGCCGGATGGACCTTCAATTACCAAGACCAATCAAAAAAAAAAGTCCAGTCTGCAGAAAGGACCACTTTTGGGGGCAATTAATGCACCACAGGAGACTCCTGCACTGCTACGTAAGGCATACGAGGCATTGAAAAAAGGTGCTATAAGTACTAATGACTACCACCCTTGGTTAGACCAATTGTGTTCATTGAAATCTTATATGTTGAATTTTCACATGAAATCTTGAGTTCCTACCCCACCATGTGTGCGAAATGGGTGGCTTGGCTTTTCAGTAAAAAAGGCTACACATTGTTTGGATTGGCCATAGATGGAGGTGTTGATGAATGTTGCAAGGCCATCAGTAGAACCAGGAGCACACAGCAGGCAGTGGTCCATCAATTGAATGACCTCACTACTGAGTTGAATCAAACTATCGCATGAAGCAAACTTCCAAATTTATGACTAACTTTTACTACCATATCCTAATAGCAAACCACCTAGCTCCAACGAAATTGGGCACAATTATTGTTATTCTGACGCTGGCTGTTAGCATTTTAGCTTGGTGGAAAAAGGGCAGTCATTCAAACCCAGGTGAGAAAATGGTTGCATTTATCATCCTAAAGGTTGTGAGATTCCTAATCCAGTGAATAAATCAAACTCCCAAGAAAATGAAAACACACGAATGTTTGTCCATGCCCATAACAGTGTCGGAATATGTATGTGCCGAAGTGTTTGATAATAAATGTCCCCATAACGTTAGTTCATGGCAATGTGCCGAAGTGTTTGATAATTAATATCCCCAAAAAGTTTGGTCATAGCAATGCTGGCATATTTCTGTTTGTGAAGTATCTACTGTCAAAATCATAGGAACCCACTGCTCCCTGCTCATGATGAGAGATACATTTAGAATTTTGAGATACATTGAAGAAGTCTGGCGTGAAACTTCAATTCTAAAAAATTGCAAGGCCACTGGAACCGAAAATGTACATTTTCTGGTATCTTTTGTTTTATATAACGACACTGATTGACAAGCTTGGGGAAAATACCAAAACAAGTAATATATTGTGTGAGGTATCATAAATTTAGAAAGTTCAACCAGTATGGAAAGCTTGGATATCTTTCTGAACGTTCCTGTTGGCTTCATTTTGAATGCATATTTGTGTCTTTTATGCATACGTTCATTCTCTATTTTTCTATCAAAATATGTCATAGCTCTACAAAGCTGATGTAGCTCTCCTGACCTATCATAAAGAGGAAGTTGGTAGAATGTGTAGACCGTATCTATATAGGATGTTGCTCTTGCTTACATAAAACATGCTTTGGCCTGCAAAGCCTCAGTAGAAGGATAAAGTGCCAGAATAGTATATTTTCTTTGAAGTTTGATAGTGCATGAATTAATTTGTGCAATTGGAGCACCATAAGCACGGTTTCTGTGCACTTGTTTGCCATATGGTTGTTTTTTAATATTGAGAAGACACAGCTGATAGATGCTTGAACACTACGAGATGTGAGAAGAAACCTTAAATTTATTCATATGATTATATGAATATGAATAACAAATTATTCCCATATAGTTTCATGATGACACAATTGGCACCCCTACTTGCTGCATTCTTTTCTCAGGGTACATCTGAGTAACTAGATAATTGCAAAATAGACCAAATTGAACCAAGGGGCTATTACAAAAGACTATGCCTCCATAGTTACATGGGTTTCCTAGTGGCCCTTCCCATGTAATATTTTTTATAAATAACTTGACAAATTTGTTGAAGGGAGCTTTAAAGATGACCGTCAGCACCTTTGCGAAAGTACATAGGTTTAAAGCCATAGCTACCTCATATACATGCATTGGGTAAACGGCATTCAGCCATCTGAGCTTATAGTCATATAGATGCAGACTTCTTAGGAGAAATTGTACTTCACCATTTGCACTTGTATAAATGTCAAATACAAGTATTGAGATCATGTTTCCTCCAGATACAATGATCTTACTGCCTGCTTTCCTACAACATACTTGGAAAATAGTCATACATAAATAGTCGCGGAAGTTTTTTAGCCCATTGTTAATAAACATACTGAACTTCTGAGCAGCCTTTGTATTCATTAATATATTCACAATTAATATATTACCTGCTGTGGTCTTGCATTTAATGACTATGTTCAATGGAGCTCTATCAATGAGATAAGACAATCGATGTAGTCTTCCTTCTAGAAATTAATTACCCTTCTGAAGGTACCGTGCTGTGCAACAAAGAAGTAAACAAAATCAATACAAGCATATCTATTATCAAGTGGGCACATATTTACAATCATCACTCTATTAGTCAAAGATGTGTATTATTCATTTTCAAATTTATCACAGAAACGAGCAAGAAGCTTTTTACCCATCCCCAAAGGTGGAGAAGAAATATGGGAACAGACGTCATTTGAATCAGACTTATAACTAGGTAGCCCCTGCACTCCCTGGTGGTAAATGGCACAATTTTTCCCAGTGTAAATTGAATTTCCATAGATGAATATGACCTGGACATGCCGTTCGTAGGGAGCTATAAAGTGCCATGTGAAAAAGATAGCTTTTCAAAATTGTAGTGTGAGGAAACATTGCGAAAAAAAAGTTATTATTGTTATAATGTGTCTCTTTGCCTGGGTAAACTGTTCACAATGGTAGGATTTATTCGTAATTATGCATAAATGTTTCAATACTTCAACATATCACATACATGTCTTTGAATTAAGCATTGAATCTATACTGTTCATAATAATACGTGTAACATGGAATTCACTTTTGTAATAAGAACTTGGTGGTTCAATAATACATCTAATATATGGTTGGTACCGAACACTAAAAATACAAGGATGCTTTGTTTCATGACGCAAAGTAACAATTGGTATTGAAGACAGAACACCATTTGTTGTGATACGAAGTGAACATCACATGAAGGAGTCCTGGTGTGGAATAGAACACTATTTCTCCTGCAGCCATCAAAAATGGTCAAACTATTAGTTTGACAGGCCTCTATGGTCATTCCCAGACAATAGTTCAAATCCATATACATCTGAAACCGTGCATATACCTTGAGTTTGCCTGTGTATCCGGCAGAAATAATTGAATGGACTTTGAACACAAAATTGACCATTGGTAGCGATACTTTTGTTTGATTTAATATTTCCCTGACTACTGTATCATCATACCCACAAGAACGAAGACTATAAAAAAGGGAAGACGAAGAATGCTCTAAACTGGTTGGCTTTATCCACTTATTGTGATAGCTTGTTATACATAAATGATATTCCTTAAAAAACATCAAATACAATGAAATATGCTGGTGCTATTTTGCACTACGACTCAACACCATTTCAATATATATCAACCAGGGAGGATTTTCTTTTGTGTCCATTTGAAACTGAAGGCACTGTTGTCTTTGAGAACTGAATGGATGTCCTATGAAGAAGGGTGATGTAAAGTGATTAAATGCATATCCAACATACCAGGGTAAATGTCGTTCTTACCATATGCTTGTAAGTATTAAATTAATTGAAATGAGTGTGAATATAGCAAATGACTAGCAAATTACCACAATTCTGCAATGAATTAAAAACTGGTGTGCTTTGGACAAGTGTGTGCTGTTTTGTTTGTTTTATATTGCCTCCCGCTTGTATCTTTTTCCTTGTTACGAAAATAGATTGTGTGAGGTTTAAATGGAATAAAATCTGACCTGGGAATATAAGAAACTGATATTTTTGCAAATTGTCAGCCTGCCTTTTAACGGAAGGCTGGTACCATTGCCAGCAACTGAGGGTAAAATGTGATTAAGACATCCCTGCCAGTAACATCACACACAAGTTTTCATCAAGCATGAAAGTGTATACTTAACCATTAAACTGGTAACGTGGACTTAAAGGTGCCTATAAGGTGTACATATGTATCATCCATAGATTCAACTAGCTAAAAAAAAAAAAAATAAGCTGAATAGACAATTTTACCCAGACAACTAGAATTACTTCCTGACTAGTGACAGATGATGACGGAAATATTTTACCACTATCCAAAGATCCCAACGCTAAATTCAATTTGCGCAACTAAAATATATAAGAGAAAAAAGAATAGATGAAAGTACACCTTTAATAAAACCATACCCTCTGAGATTAACGCCCACAGCAGAATTTGGCTGTTGAAGCTCTCTTCATATTTACAGCCCATTCCATGACTAACATCACTAAAATACAAGTTACCTTTGAAACTCACTAAATAGGGCTATGACCAGAATCGAAAGATTGGACAATTTTCAATGAATTTTTATCTAATACACGAAAGGTATCAAGCTATATTCCTGTGTTCTTTTCGTTCAGTAATTATTCAGCAAAGAGCTGGCACCATGTAAATATTCAGCAAAGAGCCAGCATTTCGGTACTATAGTAGCTAGCAGTCCAACTTTTAAGCACGTCAACTATACATAGTTTGACACGAATATTATTGATTCTAAGTGCATAAATATATTTCTTGATTAACTTATAAAGTTCCACTTGCTATGAGTTGTGGTATGTTTGGCTGCAACCACATCATCGGAAACATTTATGACAAATCAAGCTTATATTATGTGTCTGTCATGCAATGATGGCCCTTGTGTAATTGTCTACCGTCAATTATTCATTAGTATAATTCTTAAAGCAACTTGCTACCCTTTTTGCAATAATCTTAAGATTCACAAAAGATACCCAGTTGAATATATTTTGGCAGGGGATACCGGACAATACATTTGTCATATATTCTTAGCCCTAAAAATATATATTTATGGCTGTTTCTCAGGTACAATAGGTACTGATCTGCAACTTATGTGGCAGAAAAACTATGCACAGGAGGTATACAATGGTCTGGTCTTGTTGTCCAGCAGTTGCCAGTTTGGATCAGAAGATAACCAGCAGCCCCTGGAAAAGTATCTAAATGGGACCAATTGAGTATGCTGTTGAAATGGAGAACAAAATAAATGGTCAACTTCTCTTTGCTGAGTTTCAACGAATTTGGTAAAAGGTATCTCATCTCTTTGAAGGTGTAAAGTAACCTTTGAAAAATCTGCTCCAAATAAGATCAGCTAATTTGGCATAGAGAGTTTTCCGGGACTTCATAAACGTTAAATTGTTGAGATTCTAATGCATCTTAATTTAATTTAGGTATTTGCTATTTTTGACTTCTGCAAAGGTATCATATGTTGAAACTTGCAACTTTACCTTGTAGAATGGAAAAAAAAACAACGCTGGGCACTAAGTTGCGTCGTTATGGTAGACCCTCGATTTTATCGAACAAATTAAATTGCGTAAATGAAACCTAATACATACGCGATTACTTAATAAGTTAATTAGAATTACAATAGCTCATGGTTTCGATTTCTCCAAAGCTGCAGTCATATTCACATAGAACTATTCTGGATGCATCCCTGGTGTGTTTGAACTTAGTTTCTTGAAATTGCCAAATACTAGAAATTTTGAAAAAAAAATGAAATTGCAAAGGTTTAATCTTTGCCATTTTAATCCTTGGGATCCATAGTCCAAATGTAGTGTGACTCACAAGTTCTGCTGCCCCTGCTGTTTGCATTTATTTCGCTGCTGCATAATACATGTTGTATTTATGGCTGTTTCTACAAGACGGAACAACCAGATGTGTCGTTACGTTAGAAAATTTTATTACAAATCTCTTAGCCAGATGTTATATCGGGCATGCTGAACAGTGACCTACTAGACAACAAAGACCTCCGTTGTTGTTGAAGGATGTTTGGATTTTGCATTGGCACAGAATCCCATATCCAGAGGCAGGAAATTGTATATTAGGTACGGGTGAGTACACGCCCAACGTAATTTTATGATTGGAGCACTGGCCCACATCACAATATATTAAGGCATAATGACAAATAAAAAGTTGCATACATACATTCAAAACAAAACAAAACAAAAAAAAAAACAAACAAACAAATAAACCAAACAAAAAACAAAAAAAAAACAAAAAAAAAACAACAACAAAAACAAAAACAAAAAAAAAACAAAAACAAAAAAAAAAAAAAAAAAAAAAAAAAAAAAAAAACAAACATACACACATACATACATGATCTTTCGCAGAAAGCACCTCATGTACCTCACATCTGCATTATGGTACTTGGAAAAACTAATATATATATATATATATATATATATATATATATATATATATATATATATATATATATAAATGAGACGTGTACTGAGCGAAACACAAATCCTTTGTATCGTGCAACAAAAAATCTAACACTTACCCTCACATTTCTCTTCTTTCTGAAATGTACATAAGGTAAGACTGGGCCTGTTCATTTTAGCAAAGGATATACCAATACAATCACACTGCCTCCGGTAAGCAACCTGTTACCTATATCCATCTGATTGTGTGCAACTTTTTTAAATATTTCTTTTCTGTAGCAATTTATGTTATCAGCCCAACATTCACATTTTACATGTTGACTATAGGATTTTTACCCTAAAAGGTATATTCCCTATTTTTATCCACCAGTAGCACTGTACACGTTTTCCATGAAGCTGTTTCAAAAAAACATATAGCGGAAGGAGTGACTTCTGATGTACTGTATTTCGTGGTATTTGCTACTGCCAATTGCCATCAAGTTGTCTCTGGTTTCACAATCTAGAGTAATATTAGTACCAGATGCTAGTTTCGTCCTGTTGACGATTCCATGGGAAAGTTCAACCTACTGACAACAATTAACTTTCATTAGTGTTAAATTATCATTTTCCTGGGAATATGAAAGTAAACATTATGAAAGAGGTAGCGCGGCACTTATTTGTGTCTGCCACACTTCACAAATGTCTGTTTTGCCAAATATTTTTTATTGGTACTTGTTATTTACACAATTATTTACACTAGGAAGTGGTTTTGGACAAAAAGACACAAATACAATACAGGGGTAAGTCAAATTGTTCTTATCTGAACCTGTACTATGAAAATTTGATAATTATGGTTTCTTTGACAGGTATTCTTCTTTGATATGAAGTTCTGCATTTATAAGCAAAACTTCACATATTTAGCTAATTCATCAATTGTCACGTTCATATTTATTCATTACTATGTGGGTTGTCTTTGCTGAATATTTAGCTTAGACAAGGAGCCGCTACTCAGAGAGACATGTACGGGTAAAAGGCTCCGAAACATGTTGAGTAGTTACCCGCTGAAGACCCTTTAATTTATTTGGGCTAATACAGCCTATGTCAAAAATTTTACAGAGGAACGTGTGCAATATGGGCAATAGAACTTCTATTTATATAAGTAAGACAGGGACAGGTTAACTTATGGAGAATAAAGAGTTCGGACTACGGAATAGGGTAATGACTACTAGGAAGTGGTTTTGGACAAAAAGACACAAATACAATAAGATGGGTTAGAAAAGCAATTTGCTTATCGATGAGTGGGCGAGATAGCACAACAGAGACGGACAGGCAGACAGACACATATCCAAATGGGGTGCTAATTTATGATGGCATTGAGATTGGGCTCTGTATTGTGTATTGCTTCGCACCCTGGCCATGTCACCAAGCAAGGTTTTTAACTGTACAAAGTATGTTATGCAATCGGGATCTGATGTTAAACACGGAAAAAGAAAAATGTACCATATCGTGGCCAAATACTTTGCACCGGTTTTTCACTTAGTGTGGTGAGATCTATGACTGAATGTATCAAATGATTAATCTTTGATATTGTGTTTTGTTTTCTCCCTGTTCCCACAGGGTTGGTGGTTATCCAACCAGGGCTCGCCCGTATTGCCAGGACAGTTCAATCCCATTACACTGTAACTCAAACATCGGGAAACTCTCTTTGTATTGGAACCACAGAAACGCAAATGTGGTAATGTTGTTAGTTCATGCCACATATGCCTTGGTATACATAAATCGAATTTCACGTCCCTAATAATACTAACTAAAAATATTTCTTACGCTTTAAACTAGAATAAAGCATGTGTTATTCTTATTCAACGCAAAAGAAAAAAAAAGCCCGCTATAAGAGTGCGTGTAACCTTATTCTAGGTGAATATGCGAGATAATTGTGAACTTCACTGCATGTAGAAACTTACAATATGATAAGTTTGAAGCGGTTCTTCATTAAACACATTATCACTTCAAAAGTCTTTACCATCAACGGTAACTTTGCAATAAAACATGTTAACAATAATGCGTAGAAACAAACAACTTGGCTCACATTCATGATCATAACATTATTACATTTAACGCTAGCATTCAACCTTGACTTGAACCTGACAAAGGTTCATTTGCAGAGTGCATGACTTGTGCAGCATGATATAACTTTTCTTACATTTGTACTGCTCTCTCATGAATATTATAACATTCATTTAGGTATCTGCCTTCAGACAGTTAAATTAAGTCTCAGTTCAGAACCTCACGGGAAAATATATCCTACTCCTAGGGCAAAACATATGGGCAACCTGACAATTTGGAATAGGGGGGAATAAATGAAAAAACGTGGAAAGAATCATCATGTCAATCCAGCAAAAGTCTATCTTTTTTTTCTTTTTTTTTTTTTACTAAACAACATTACCACCCAATTTACAGCGTAAAAAATAATTATTAATCGCAAACAGCATGGTATAAGTATGAATAATGTATTTGCCACACTGAAATTATATTCCACCGATATCAGGTGAACAGAACCTGAGCGCATAATTGTATCAAGTGTTTTGATGATACATTTTAAACCATCTGACTAGCACGAGGCCAATCTGTTCTTTTCCACCCTGAGTGTAAATCTCGGTATTACAGGCAAGCATCTTAGCAGCTTTGGTACAATATCGTACACACCTGGTGACTACTTATATTGAATACATAAGACGAATTTACATCTTATTACTGAAAATAGACTATGAAACCACCATAAAACAGCAAAACTGGTCCTCAGGACACTTGTCCCTTCTCGTTACTTGTACAGAAATACAAGTTTACAAGCTTTCAACACAATTAATCTGTAGTTCTTTTTCTAACGCAATTTCACTTTTCTGCACAGAATCTTCCAGAAAATAGTTTCAACCATCAAACTGTCTTACCTTCCCTAAAGATAATTTACAATTTATTCATAAACTTATTCTTATAATCATCCTAACAAGTTATGTACAAATCGCAACCCCAATGCCTTCTATAACCCCCCCTCCCCCCCCCCCCCCCATGCTCAGAAGACATGTTTCATATATCCACTGCCCACATTATATTTTACAATTCAGGAAATATACTTGACCATTCTCGTTACTTCATTTTGGTCGCAACTCTCTTCTTCCAAATAGGAAATTACGCTTCTGCTGTGGTTTCAAAAAGACCCTCATAATCACTATTTCCGAAAACTACCCCCGCATATTCATTTCCGCAAAAGTCAAACAATATGTACAGACTATCACACTTTCACAAAATACGAGTACTTATTCTCTTGGGAAAAATGTCTACCAATCCAGTACATAGTTAGACAATAAGTGTGCAGATCATTACGCCCATTAGCCTCTTCTTAAGAGTTTCCTATGCTTTTGCTATTGTTAAATTCTTCTCCAAAGCGCTGCTCACTTGTATTGAAACAACAAAAATATACCTTATGGCAGGGTCAATCAAAGCTTTTCGATAAGCGGTTATGCTTTTTATTCTTCGTTTTATATATATATATATTGCAAGTCGGCTTCCTGTGGGTTCATGAAGATAAACCTCTTGATTCATATGTATGTAAATGGGTATAACAATAGTAATTCATATTTTTTTTATTTATTCTCTGATACCATCTTCAGGATTCACTTCAAACCGGGGGGAAGGGGGTGGCTTGGGTTAAGCTACACACAGCTAATTAAAATGGCCACATTACAATGAGGTTTGCGTTTTAAGGAATTCTCTTGTTCATTTCGTTGAAATTGGAAAAAAAATGTCATATTTCCGAAATTGCTTCCAAATTATATAGGTATCTTTCTGGTTGCCTCTGACCTTACTTTGTTCGACATGTGGGGCTGGGCCTCATCCTATTTTTTTTTTCTATTTTGCTTTTCAAACCAACGTTTTGTGCTGCTTGTTTGCTACTTTGTAAAGTTTGACCTTTGGTGACTTTGAATGGTCACACTTGCAATTTGCCTTACATCTCGGTAATGGTGGATTGTAGTCTTATGTTTGTGTAAAACAATAAGAAGAAAGTACTTTTTGGGGTCTCTCATGGTGTTGGCAATTTCACACTTGAGTGACATGCTGCCTTGTACCTCTCCACGTTAGTATGCATTGAAATTAAGATGCTGACTGATGATGCCCTAAAAGACAGATAACCTTGATTTCATTCCAAAGGTGACCAGACAAGTTCACTTTATCTTTCTTGGAGTTTTTTCCTTGTCAGTAAAACCTTAATGAATTTTTGATTAACATTATAACACCCTGTTTTTATTATCCCTCTTTTTATTGTCATTGTGGAATAAGTATATATATAAATATATATTTATATACATATATGTAAATGTGTGTGTGTGTGTGTTCAATAATCCAATAACAATTCAATCACATGTAAAATTTAAAAGGTTACAAAATCACGTGATAATAGTTGTTTGTTAGTAAATGATCTTCACTTTAAACAATATACTTTGCAAAACAATACGACCAGTGACATCAAACCCCATTGCCCAGCATTATATTCGCTTGTTTATTTTAAGATTGCTCCAACTGATTGTAAAAACATAATTTCCAGGAAATGCACAACTCTACTCATTTTATTACTTTACTACTTGTAACATTCAGATGTTATGTGAAAGCCATGTGTTTTATTTCAACCCATAAATAACACCAGTTATATCTTTTCCAAGAACTCTCAGTCATGTAGCCATCCAATCCTAATGAGACATCAGGTGAGTTGTACTGGAGCGATATGCCTGGGTTAGAAAACGGAATTTTTATGAAAGAGGCAGTTAATTTTTTCTCATAGTAAACTCACAAGTCTGTCGACAATTTTGCCGAATTAAGTTTGATTCATCTTTTCAGTTATGATGATGATGATGATTATTATTAAGGTGATGATGATGATGATGATGATGATGATGATGATGATGATGATGATAAATGATAATAGTAGTGATTATGAAAATGAAAATACTCAAAATGGTAATAATGAGATGGGGATGAATTGGATTTGCAACATTAAGGAATGGTTGCGCAGCAACTGCAGCCTACTCCATGATTGACTGGCAAGACCTTATAATCAATGAACATTAGTTATCAAAATCGAGATCAAAATTCGTTAAAATTCGCACCCGTCCAAATATAACAGGTAAACATAAACATGACGCATTACAGACATGTTATAAACATCCTTCAAGCCATGCATCTGCCATCACACTAAGAACAGACAACATGCACAAAAAGGATCACTGTCATGAAAAAAAGAAACGGACAACAAGCATTTCAAAGAACCTGCATCAAATTTGTGCCATCAGGATTCAAACGTTATCAAAATCGTCAGCCATCAGGATTCAAACGTTATCAAAATCGTCAGCCATCGAATCGGTCGAAATCGAACAAGGTCAAGATAGATGTACCCCAGGGATAAAAATTGTAGGGAGGGAAACACCTCTCTCCTGACTTAAGACAGGTGCTAACTAAAGGCTAGTGTTAGTAGTTGCGAGAATAGATTTGATACATTCACCTCTAAACCTTAAGAGGTAATTTGCTCCATAAATATACCATTAAATTGGTGAGTACAATTTATACTCGGTCATAACCTCATTTTCAAATCCGACTTGCATGGGCTAATATCGCTTACCTTAGTGGGGGGGGGGGGTTATATTTCAATAGTTCAACTGTTACGAGTTTGATTTCAAACCTCCAGAATGTTCTACTCCTTTTGAGACATTCAATTTGTCACTTGCTGGAAGTGGCAAGGCGCTGAACAATCTACAAGGTAATTTAAAGCCACTATTTCCCAAGTGATGTTTGTTTTCCCTTACAACTAATAAACATCAATATCTTACACAGATTCCTATGTTCTTCCAAAGTTCAGTCAGTATTTAAAACGATACTTCTCGAAATTGTCCAATAGCATATTTTACATTGCACTCTCGTAGGTCATGATCAAAGTTTTTGTTTCGGTTTTGTGCAATAATTTGAGCATAATCAGGAGCCATTTGAATTTTCTGCTATCACTAGTTACGTATGAGGACATGCACAATGTTAAATGCACACACACACACACACACACATACACACACACACACCTGTTTTATGTTCAATCAGAGTATTTCAGGTTGTCGACTAAGCCCCCTCTCCCCCCTCCATTAAAATGAAACAAGAGCGCTACAGCAACTAATGTCAAGATTTGCTTTACACTCATTTTACAGACTCTGTCATTTGGAACTATAATTTGCTGTAAACACGTATGCTGAAAGACATTTATATTCCACTATAGAGAACATTCATAAAGCTACAAAACACAATTCTACAGATACTCATCCTCAAGATTAATCCTCAAGTTGTCCATCCATCCTTTTTGTATGAGACTTTCCGGCCTTGGTACTTTCCCCAACAAATTCGAAAAAAAAAAACCACTTTACACACATTGTCTATTTCCTTTTTTCCCCAATCAAATACTTGGAATTCTCGCTTTGTAGATACCTTCCGGTATTGAATTGCAAACTTTTGTTGTTTCCAGTCATTGGTATTGCATTTAATAAACTAATAAACCCTGAAAATAATTTAAACAATATATATATATATATATATATATATATATATATATATATATATATATATATATATATATATATATATATATATATATATATATATATATATATGTATGTATGTATGTATATATTTGGATACTTTCTACATAATTGCTCAAAGTATAAAATGATCCATCTTCCTTTTTCAAATCTGCTATTGTCTGAAAACCAATTTCATACCACTTCTTCAAGCAAAAATGGATTACCTTTAATCCTTATAAAAGAGTTGTATCAAAAGAATTGTTTTTGCAGTCCCACCAGCATCAGGTTATGACAAGTACCACCAGGCTGTACTTTTTTTCCTGAGACAGAAATACGAACTTTATCCAATGCATGTACTACATCCTTGTTTTTTTTATATGACATTTGCATAATTGCCACCCATTGCAGAGAATTGTACATTATTAACTTTTTCCATTTCTGTGAACGTCTGGCTGAACCAACCTTTTCACCCAACATACTTTTAATGTCAAGTTATGTTATAAAATATTGGTTATCTCTTATCCTCCATCTGCATAGGTTTGTATAACCATCCATCTGTTAGCTTTATCCTGATTTGGCCCACTCCATTGAATATTCATATAATATGTTTTCTATAAGCTTCAAAAAGTCTTGCCTTCTGCCTCATGATTTTTTTTTCAATTGGAAGAAAAGGTGAATGGAAGCTTAATGCATACGTAAAAGAGGTTCTAGAAAAAGTGTCTAAAACTTGGGCAGAGGTAGTTAGGAAAAAACAAAGACCCACCAAAGAAGGACTAAAAAAAGCTTGTAGAACAATCCATTGCAGAACAGGGCACACGAAATGATGGGGAATGTTGTAGATATAGTTGATAAATATGTCGTCAAGGCACAATGAAAAAATGCAATTTTGTGTTGTATGGTGTGCCAAATCATATAGGATGAATCGCGGCTTGCAGTAAAAGCAAAGGCTGACCAGCAAAATAATAAGAATATAAAAAAAGTAACTTAAAGTGATGAAAATAATAAAACTAGAAAACATAAGAGGGAAACGATAGTCTACAGTTGAAAATGAGACTAAGCAGAAACAATTGGAACTATGCTCCTATCCAATAGTTCATACTGGTGTAGAGTATACATCCCCCATATTTGAATCCAATGCAGCTGGTGGATAGTAAGAAACTTAGGGATGACCTCAAGAGTAGAAGCAAAAAGGTTGATCATTAGGAGATGAGATATGACAAGACCACAATTACAACAAATTCAGAGATACAAACTGAGATGCAAGCCTTAGGCCCAACTCAACCAAAATTGAAACTATCCATTAAGGGCAGGTAAGACACCAAAACAAAATTCCCACTTTAATCAATCCTAGCTCAAAATGTATTTGCGTTAGGATAACATATCATATATGTGTAGACTTGTCATATTCCAAAAAATTATATGTCCCGTATTTGGGTGTCTGTTAATTGTTGAATAAACAAAGTAAAGTTGACCAGAAAGCATCCATCCATAAATGTCGATATAAGTCACTAATTATTTGTGATAAAATCATAATTACACTTGCATCTTAATCCTGACATATTGGCAACAAAAAAAAAAACGGTTTGGTGATTTTTTATGTTTGGTTTCGTTTTTCTGTAATCCATCCTCAAAGTTTGACATTTCAATTTTCCCTTTCACTTTCAGGATGTTCATTTTCTTCATTTCATAGAAAAAGAACGAAGCAAAATTAGAAAATCGCTGAATAGTTTTTGTAGTTCAGACATTACAGCATCAAAAAACCGTTAACATGGTTAAATTTCACCTTGCCGTTTTCTTGGAATAACCATTTTTAGGTGGGGCTCTCGTCCTATTATCCTTTCTAAGAAAACAAGCTTCAAATGCCTTTGATGTTGATCATTCGCCTCTGAAACAATACCAATTGCTTAAGTTGAGCTGATATTTGTACAAAACGTCGTAAACATCGTCCCTTAACATTTGGGGAGGTTGTTAATCAATTCTTTGCCAATCACATGAACAAAAGAACCTTTGCAGTACGGAAAACATTAATCAGCGATCTGTCAAACGGCGACAGCGACAGTCTCGTTTCAAAGTGTCATGGAGGTGGCCCTTTGGGCCCCGTGACCTCAAGCCTGGCAACGAAAGTTGTGTTGCCTTGCTTTGGTGGGGTGGCCTATAGCCGCTCGTGGTCAGTGCACAGATGGCGCGTTTGATCTTCCGCCGCCTACCTCTGCATCCCGTTTTAGGGATAGTATTTGAATTTATTTACTCCTATCTGTATACTTTATGTAGTTAGCTTGTTAGACTTGTCTGTACACTTTACTTAGTTAGCTAGTCATTATTTTGTGGTAATTTTTCTTAATGAGTTTCATTTCTTTTCCAACCTGAGTTTTATAATGCTATTTGGTGTATTTTCTCTGCTGTTCACGTTTATGCTTAATTTGATGTGTTTATTTGTACTTTTATTTCCTCAGCCCTGGTTTTCGATAAAATATTATTATGTACGTGGCACTGTGTTGATGAATGTGCCAGTTTTTTCTTTCGCCTCTCTTTCGTGTGAAGGACCACTGGGGTTATCCATCGCGGAGCGGCCTTTGAAGTTTGAAGGACACCGTCTGACAATTCCTGTTCCTCTTGAACATTTAAAGTCTCCCTTCATTAGAACACAAAACAAGCAAGATCTATAAAGTAAACCACAAAGGCTATGATGTGTTAGCATGTTTGTATCGTTTCCCTGGCCACAAACATACTTTCGGCATGCCACCTTATTTCGCATTGCTGCCCTGATACCACTCTTCTTTTGCCATGGGCCGTTGCTTCCTGCAGCCATGTGACAGGCTGTTAAGTATGATTGACGGGTGGCACTGTTCCGTTTGGTGGCTGAAACCAAAAGAATGACACATGGATGTTTAGATGTTCACATGCCTGTGTGGTTTTGGGTTTTTTTTTTTCCTCATATTTCTAAAAGCTTGAAATTTTGACAACTAATAGAAGGACATTCATCTTGCAAAAACCGTTAAAATCTCAAAACCGGCCATGTAAAGATTTTTGGTGCCTTACCTGTCCTTAAACTTCAAACAATGAATATCATAACCATACTGTTGATACAACAAAGTTTTATGACTGTACTATATACTATTCCAAACCAATTTCCAAATAAATGTGAAGGCTGTCTAATGACAAAAGCTGATACTCCAGATATAATAATGATAACAGAAGCCATTCCAATATCTCAAAGGTTTTGTTAAAAATAGCAAGAGCAAGCATATCAGATTTTACTACATAATTTTATATGAACGACATTACAGAAGAAGCTAATCTATGTGCTACTTGAATAAGCGGTACATGTGATTCTCAGTATGGATTTAGTAAGCAAGCAGTAGAACGTATATGCCTATCAGTGATTTTAATGGACAGCAGTGTTTGGATGCAAAACTCAGAAATGATGCTGTATTACAATTAGTGTGTATTTATCGAAGTTCCATAGAAACAATACACAATGTGCCAATACTTGGCCCCCAGTACTATGGCCTATCGTTGGAGAATGTGTTATTCGGAAGATGTAAATTAAGAAGAAATCACTAAATTTAAAGATACACAAAGCTGCGGGACAAGATGTATGGCATCCACATGTCTTATGAACATGCTGAACAGTTATGTGATCCCTGAAAAATACACCTACAGAAGTTCTTAGATTTTGAACAATTGCTACAAGTAAAAGGACCAGTGGCGTTCATCAAGTTTCTTCACCAGTACCTGCACTCTTTATGATATTCATAAATAATATGCCATCAACATTAGTAATGCTGAATAATTTTTGCAGATGATAGCAAAGTATAAGGCTCCCTTGTGACAGACGCAGACCTTGAAATAATTCTAGGTCAGCTTTTTCACTTGGAGCATTGGGCAGATATTTGGTTTTGGCTTTTCACGCTGATTTCTAAAAGTCTATGCATTTGCAGGCATGACCACCCACCCACCCCCCTTTCCTATCATGTTTACACAGCGAAAGGGAAAGAATTAACTCAAGAAAGGGTAAACTTATGTTGCGGGTACGATTGATTATGACCTCAAGCCCCATGTTCACACATGCTTTTGTAACTGTTGCAGTAGTCAAGGAAGCTTTGCACATTCCTTTAGTAATAGGAAGGAGTTTGCCTGTCTAGATGAATTGACTTTGCCTGTTTTGTACAAATGATTAGACCCTTCCCATTTAAAGAATGGAAATGAAATTTGGGGTCCGCATTGAAGATATAATATATACATATAAAGAATGTGGAACGTGTGCAACAAAGAGCGGCAAAAATGGTCCCCTAGGTTTGAGAGTAACCGCGGATGAAGAAGCTAAAATATTTCATCTTGGCACTAAGGGTGTAAAAAGAGAATATGATACAAGTATCTAAGATAGTAAAAGTATCGATAAGTTAAACTCAGCAAAGTTTTCCCAAGCCAAATTAGCAGAGGTCAGGGGCTGAAATTAGTCAAACATTCAGTAAGAGCAAAGCATAAAGAAACCCACGTTTTGTATATGTGTGATAAATGAATCGCCATGCATACAGTTGCCTCACGTGGCACTTGTTGGGGAAAGCCTGCCTGGACTTACGGAAAATAGGGTTACTAACAAATCATAAACATACGGGAACTCATTATCAGTGCATGCTGTACAGTATCTTAGAGCCCCATAGCAAAGTCCATGGTTTATAGTTTTTCATGCTAATTTCTCAGAGCATTCTTGTTCAGTGTCTTGCCCACTTTGAGACTTCCAATATCCCAGAAGTTTTGAAGGTATGCGACAGTACGTTTCCAGCCTTTAAAGGATTATTTCATAACAAAAATAATGGCATTTTCATAGATAGTAGACTTTATAGGTGATAGGAATAAAAAGCTTTATATATATCCTGAAAAATAATGTCAATGTTCAACTTAGGACATACTGGAAACTTTGTATCTTTTGTCATCAATACTTTTAAAGCTGATTTTTTAAAAATTAATCCAATCCAGACTACCTGTAAATACATATTTGTGGTATGTATCAACGAAATTGTAATATTTACTGTAAGACAAAACAGTCATGATTGTGATTTACTGCAATATCCTCATATGTAATTCAAGCCACACATCTCTTGCAATTCATGTTATTTTGTTCGCTATTGTTTCCATATTTATTGGAAGTAATTGGGGATCTTTTAAATGAGATTCTCTGTGAATCACGTTAAGAATAAAGTTCAATTTGGAAACGGATTTAATGCTAAGTGAATCATGGTATTTTTGTTTGACAGGAATGCTGCAAAACGTTTATTTATTTATTTATTTATTTATTTATTTATTTATTTATTTATTTATTTATTTATTTATTTATTTATTTATTTGTTTGTTTGTTTGTTTATTTGTTTATTTATATTGTTATGATATATTTTCCAAATATTAGTTATATAAGCATAAGTCATTTTTACACAAATTCTTTGTTCAGAATAAGTAAGACCCGAACATAAATTGATTCCAATGATATATCGAAACGGTGGTACGTTGACAGCTATATGTAGTTGACCAAGGCTTTTCGAAAAAGTCTGCAGTGAACTGTGCACACGTTCTTTTTTAAACGTTCCTAAATTGTCGGTCTATCTGGAATAATCTTGGTCCATGATTTCTTTGAATACCGGCCTGATTATTATAAAAAGGTGTGTAAGTGATGTCAAGCATTTCATATGTCAAATTCCTTACATCATCAAAGCCTAAAACTCTGTCCTCAAGTACAAAGAAAAGGCAGATATAAGTGTTTTCACCCTTGTATTCCTTAGAAGTGCAATAGTTACATAAAAAAGTGATCAATTTGTAATTTTCAATTGCTCTTTTGCCTACTGAATCTGTTTGTAACTGAATAAGTAGCTAGGCCCACAAATTGGGATTTATGTTTGATGCAGGATATCAAAAAAAAAATATTAGGACATTTGCAAGATAACACCAGATTTTCCGAGCAAGGGTTTCTAAATTTGATTGTTTTGTTTGTAGCTTTGCAATAAATATATTTGGGTTTTTTTTTTTTGTTTTTGTTTTGAAATTTGATTAACAGAAGAGGGAGTTCGATTTTCGTCAAAGTATATTTCAAAATCAGCGCTCCAGATTTATGCTGAACAATTTTCATTGCTGTTTTCTATGTTCAGGATTGGTTTTAGAAGCAATTTTGAAAGCTCAATTTGCTATTTATCGATGTTCATGGCCCTAACCTTACTCCGATTTCAGTAATAAGTTAACTGAGTAACAACATTAAGAAAAATAGCAATATCAAACACAAGTCCAAAATAGGAGCTAGAGTAGAAAAACTACCTGCCATTGCAGTATGCTTCGAAAATCAAAGATCAGGGAAGTGACTCAGCAGACCTATCCATCATGCGTCAATGACTCAAACCTAACATAAGTATACTGCAGTCTGTTTTTCGACAACCACTTCTTGGTTGTCGTTACCCGATTCCAGAGTCCAGACTCTCCGCACTCCACAAGCTAATGCAGCCCATTTAAATAATGAAGTACAATTGTACACATTGCCCACGTTCTTCTGCATAATTTTGACCTTGGTTGCATTGACCCAAGTATATTAAAGGATGTTCATTGGGTAACTACTCAGAATATGTTTTGGAGCATGTACCGGCACATGTCTCTCAGAGTCGTTGCTCCTTGCCTAAGCTAAATATTCAGCAAAGACAACCCGCATAATAATGAATAAATATGCACGTGGTAAATGAGGAATTAGCAAAATAAGTGAAGTTTGGCTTATAAATAGAGAGATTCAAATATGAATGTAGAATATCCATCAAACCAAGCATAATGAACGGAACAAGGACTTTCCGGTACTCCCGATCAATCCATATATATATATATATATATATATATATATATATATATATATATATATATATATATATATATATATATATATATATATATATATATATATATATATATATGTGTGTGTGTGTGTGTGTGTGTGTGTGTGTGTGTGTGTGTGTGTGTGTGTGTGTGTGTGTGTAGAGACAATTTCCGCATTGAGACCACCAACTGTATATATATTTCGATTGATCGAGAGGAAAAGAGGGTT